>CM042169.1:46301537-46901537 GCA_023376005.1 Doryteuthis pealeii
AATTTTAATTTTAAACCCCACAAACTCACATTGCTTAAAAATTGCAAGACATTGAGGAAAAAATTCAAAATTTTTCTAAATATGTTCTGAAGGAATGTAATGACAACAACATATTAACTGATGAACAAATGAAAAGAATGTCTGAAAGTGATGACTGAAGAATTTTTAGGATTAACTCCTGATGAAGTTAAATAACTATGCTTATGCCTAAATGAAAAAACATTTTTTCTAAAGTCTTCTATACTGTTTTTAACAGAGTAAATAATTGAGTTTTTACCCAGGTTAATTTATGATTATAGTACTAAGAAATGCAACCTTTATTTCTGTTTGCATTATGCCTTAGTCTATGGAAAAGTGTTCTAGATCTAATATTTGTAAGCAAAGTCATGAAATAAGGGTGAATATTTGATAAGTTTTATGTTAGAATAAGGTTGTGTAACTAGCCAGATTTTAATGTGACCTATCTGTAAATGCCCACTTTGACAACTACAAATTAGGCGTGCAACCTATCTGCAAGTAAATAAGGTACATTCTTGCTTATCTGTATATGTAGAGCAGTAAAGTCTTAAAAAGAATTGGAAATTTTATTACTGCAGGACCTTAAAATTAAGTGTCACTCTTCAGCCAATGCTGATATCGCTCATGTTAAAAACTACCAGAAATTAGCATGAAAAAAACTACCTGGGATAACACCATATATTAGTTAAAATGTGCTAAACCTATTTGAAAATCAAAATGTTAACGCTCATGTTAATTTTACATCTTAAAAAGTTGTTTAACTTTGATTTTTTTATGTATTCTAAATTTACCATATTCAATTTTTGTTTTGCATTTAGTGATGATTAAAAAATCCTTTGGTCAGCAAGTATTTATTTTCATATTGTAAAAAAAAAAAAAAAGAAGAAAAAAAAACTTCTAAAAGAACTTGAATATCTGTAAAGTCTAATCCAAGGGGGCTTCATGACCAAATTGTTTGTAGTCATAATTTGATTAAAATCAGAATTAACAGGAAGTCATTTTTTTTTAAAATTAATTAAAAGTTATATACATTCAATATCATGTCAGTGATAAAATTACTTGAGAAAAATAAATATTTGCTAATCAATAATAAAGATTTTTTTTATTTTTATTTATTTTTTAAATTTTTTTTTTCAATCATTAGGCCGGTTTAACTCAGTCGGTAGAGCATTTACCTGGGAATCACAACATTCCATGTTCAATACAAGTCCTTGTCAATTCAGCGCATGAGTAGCACAGCTTGGGTTATCTGATCTGCTTGGTAATGTGAAGAGTTGGCAGTAGGTGTGGTGCTCCACCCCAGCTAAAATAATCTCCCTTGAGTTAGCGCTAACAAAAAGGAGATAGACTCCCTTGCTATTCTGCTGATACAGACAATAGGCCACTCTGACTTATGATAATGCTCAACACTTTTCTTTTTTTTTTTTTTTTTTTTTTTTTTTCTCCTCCCATTTACAAGCCATAAAATTCTCGTGCTAATAGACGCATTGTTGACTGGCAATTTGCATTCTTGCATAAAAACAAATGATGCTCTTTTATATTTTTATTCAACTTTGTGAAAAATTGTTTTAGGATGAAAATTTGGTGGAATCAAGTTAGATTTTACTATTATATTTTGAGCCCTGTCAACTGGGGCTTTAGAATACGACTGCACCTCTGCAAAGTGGTAAGATCCTCCCTCCTCATAAGGCCAACTGTTGGCAGTAGGTGGTGACCCATGATGCTTAAGGATGGAACCCTGTTTGCTGAGCAGTCCATGACGTAACATTCCACTTTGACCCTTACTAGACTAGACAGGTGTTTGAAGAGGCCTCCTCCGATCAATCGGCTGGTCACATCAAGCCCTAGCACCTATAGGATTGTCCCACCCCTATTGCTGTCATAACCCTATTGCCCTTATGGTAAGCCCCAACCCTTCTTATCATATATGTGCTAGAAGGCGGTGGATGAGGGTCTTAATGGCCTGGGTATGTTAAACTCTATCTGATGAGAAGTTCCAATTTTGGAGCTTTGGGGAATGTGGAGTACCCCTTCATCACCATTACTCCCATCTATGAGTTAAATAGAAAAAATGTTTTAAAAAAATTGAATTTCTATCAAGAGTGAATGAAACAAAAAACGTCTTCATTATAAAATAACCCAATGGGTTGACATGTCATAAAACACCACCAACCAACAATTATTATATTTTGTGTTCTAAATGATACTGCATAAGGTTATTTTCAAGATACTGTAAATTAATTACCTTTAGATTGTAGAGCATCTGCTTCAGAAACACTAGGTTCTTGGTTTGATACCAAACTTTGCCAACTCTGTACCTGAGCATCACAACTTGGAGCTGGTGGTTGGTGTGGCACCCCATCTCAGATGCAAAAACAATCTCCCTAGTCTAGCGCTAGTGAAAAGGATATAGACTCCCTCATTGTCTGACTGATACTGGCAATATGCCACTCTGTCGACTTTACATTTGTAATCCACCAATGTCTGTTAATAATAAAACTACCTGTTTTGTATATTATTTTTCTTTATGGATTTAATATTTTTTAAAAAACTGTTTTTGTCTTCTTTAGGTTCAGAAAAGTGGAAGTGCTACGTTTGTGACCCTCCAAAATTAAAAGCATTAGTTTTACACTGCAATGAAGTATTCAATCAATTGGAAGAAGAACGAAACAGAGAGGACTTGATGCAGATCAAACAGGCAAAATTGCAAAGGAAGTCATCAGCACCAGGTAAAAAGTTTGATGCTGTGTCCATTATTCCAATCTGTGACGAAAGTATGAATGTCACTCCTAAAACCCTTGGGATTGTTATTGAAAAGCTACTGGCTGCCACCACGTCAATGACTTTTATGCTCAATACCCTACAAACAGATGTAAAGGAGGGTACTTACGGATCAGATGAAGGTGCCAGAGCTGAAGGACACTCACCTGAAGAGTTGGGTGTTATAAAATTGAAAAAGGGTCTTGTAAAATATTTTTTAGCTCTGAAAGAAACCTTATTCACATCAGAGGTGAAAGAAGAAAAGTCTCAGAATGATAATTTAAATAAAAAGTCTAATTCAAAAGCCTGTGGCAGTTCAGTGGCATCAAACAGTAAAAAATTTAAAAATTCTAGTAAAGGAAAAAGTAATAATTCTAAGAAATATACCAAATCTGCTGTCTCCTCCAGCGAAAGTGATGATGCTGACTTGAAATCACGAAAATCTGAGCAAAATAAAGGACTAGAAAAACATAAACACAAAGACTCTTCTTCAGCTTCTGGTAAAGTGAAAGTAGAAACCAACAGCAATAACGAAGTTATCTTTATGTCTGATGATGATGACGATGATGATGATGATATAGAATTTTTAGGGGAAAGTAAATTAACAGATGACATGTTCATTGATGGTGATAAAGAAGATATTCCCATTAAAAAAGAATGGTGTCCAAATGAAATCTCTATAAAAAACGAATGTCCATCTTCACAAAGCGATTCATCTGAAGAAAGCCACAAGATGTCATGTACAAAAGAATCTTCACATAATAATCGGGTTTCACATAATGAAAACCAGTCTCACCGAAGAGAAACGAGCAGGGATACGGAGAAGGTAAAGAGGACCAGTAACCATGAAGAGGGAATGTCAAAGAAGAAAGATGAAGAGAAAAATTCAAAGAAAAGAGATCGGGATGAAGAGAAAACACCTAGAAAAAGGTCCTTATCTGACAAATTGGAGAAAACGCCCAAAAAAAGGGATGATAAAACAACACCAGTGAAAAATGAAGATAAATCAGTTGGTCATCAAGAGAAGAAAGATGAGAAATGTGTGGCTAAGACTAAGGCTAAAAATGATAGTAGCAATGATGACAGTGATCTCTCTGTTGATGACATTCCGCTAATTAAGCGCTCTCAAAAAACTGACAAGAAGGTAACCGAAGACCGTAAGAAGAAGACAGTCAAAGAAAAGGTAGAGATAGACGAGAAATGCAGCGGTGAGGATTCTCCAAAGAAAAATATAGTGAAAGAAAATGAAAAATCCTCTCCTGAAAAGAAAGTTAATTCAAAAGAAGAGGTTCATAATTCTATTACTAACCATACTAACAGTTTTTTAAGTAACAAGCAACTGCATGATCCAGAGAATGCAGCAGCTCAACTCTCCTTGTTGATGGAAATGGCAAATGAAATTTCCAAGAACCAAGGAAATGACTCGGATAATAGTGCTGACAATCATGTTGACCATGATGATGATGAGGATGATGATGATTTCAGTCAATTCACAAATCATATCACAGATAACTTCTGTGATGATACCGATGTCTTCAACATAAATGGAAAAGATAGGTCAGAGACACCGAAACTGACTAATTCCGATGGAGACCATGCAAATTCTAATTCTGCTCTAAAGACTGAAAATTCAGACTTATCAGATAAAGATAACGTTAATTCAGACAATGATTCTGCAAAAGCTTCCAAGCACTCTGACAATGAATCACCTACTAAATTGACACCAAATAAAAGACGTTTCCGTAACAGTAAAGTTAGGCCCAGACCTCCGAGCGGCGCTAGTGATTCTGAAGATGAACCTTGTGATGGTGCTGCTGACAAGAAAAGAAAAGCATCTAATAAAAATAAATCTTATCTTCTGATGGCAGAAAGAAGAATAACGATGCTAGTGATTCTAACAATAACCAATCTGATGGTGGCAACCATTCCGATGGTGGTGATCAATCGAATAATAATAATAATAATAATCGGTCAAATGATGGCAAAAAAGATGATAACACAGATTCTTCTGACAAAGATAAAGACAAATCCGATGACAACGACAACGACAGCGAAGAGGATAAGAAGACAAAAACTAAAAAGAAGGAAAACAAGAAAGAAGATGGAAAAAATCCAAAGATGGCAAAAAAGTCAGTACGAAGAATGAAAGTAACCATGATGATTCTGACAAGGAGGTCAAAGTAAAAAAAGAAGACGCAGGAAACAAAAGCAAAACAAAATCTTCTGATGCCAGTGATAACAACGTTAACAACTCTGACTCGGATTCTGATTCTTCAGACTCAAGTGATGATAGTGATCTTTATACAAGAAAAAGACGACGAAGAGGAATGGGCAAGAACAAAAAAGGTTTGTATAGAGATATATATATATGTGTGTGTATATCTATCTATATATATATATATATATATATATGTATGTGTGTAATGTTTATGTGTTAAATATATATATATATATTGCGTGTGTATGATTGACTTGTATATTTTTGAGTATCCCCTAATATGGTGGATATTAAGTGCGTTTCTATCATACACTCAAATTTGGGTAAACAAAGTTCTGCATTGCTCTCACCAAAGTTTTTTGTTTGTTATAGCATATTTGTTTGATAACAATTTTTAAAAAAAACTACCTTTTTTTTTTTTTTTTCTTCTTTTTTTCTGGTGTGTTCATTTAGTTTGACTTTATTTATTCAAACAATTTCCTATATTTATTGTATTTTTAATGGCACTTTTTTTTTCCAGATTTTAGCTAATTTTTTTCTTTTTTATCTTTCATTATAATTTGCTCTAGGTTCAATTTTATAGTGATAAAAATTAACCAAAAATATATAAAATACAAATAAACAATAATGAATGAACATTTTTGTTATGAATAAATAGAATTTTGTCTACTGGTGATTCTTTTTTTCTTTTCTTTTTTTTTTTATTTATTTTTTTTTTTTTTTTTTTTGTGACAATAGAAACTAAGTGATAAAAAGGATTGCATTTAAAAAAAAAAAAAAAGATTTTATGTACACATACACAAAGGCATGTTCTTGCATGAGATCAAAATAAGTATTTCATTGTAATGTTTCAACCTATCTTAACAGAAGTTGGCGACTTTTCCCAGTAATTTTTTTCTCAGGCCTTCCTTTTTGTCTGTAAGACCAAAGGGATAATGAGCCACTCTCTTCCATGCCCAAATTGTTTGGGGAGTTGAATTCAGTTTTTCTTTCTCTTAGGCAAGTTACTCTTCTGTGCTACTATTTACCCATAATTGGTGGGAGACGGATGAATTCTTGCCTATCCCTCAGAGCATTAGCATGGGATGAAATACAGTCTTGTCTGGAATTTGATTTGCTGATTCTCATTATGCTATTCACCTATTCGCATTTTATAAAGGGTCGTTTAACTCACCAGTAGAGCATCTGCCATAAGGTTCCTGGTTTGATACTGGCTCTCACCAACTCAGCACATAAGTAGCACATTTTGGATTTGTGCAGTAAAATAGGGAGCTGATGGTTGTTCTGGCACTCCACCTCAGATCCAAAAACAATCTCCTTGGTCTAGTGCTAGTGAAAAGGGGATAGATTCCCTCATCTGGCTGATACTGACAATAGGCCACTTTGCTTATTCATATTGTAGTAAAAGCAATGGACAATGTTTCAGCTGAATGTTGATTTTTAATAGAATTGTCCTGCACACGATTGATGATAAAGAAATCCAAGATTTATCTTAAAGTTAAAATTACTTTTTCCTTCTCTCAGATATAAGTTATAGACATGTCTTTATTTTATTAGATTGCATCATTGACTTGAATGTTTCTGAATGGCACTGAAGGCATTTCTGTCAAAAATTGTCCTGAACATTTTTGCTGGGGAATGTTCATGGAAAATTCTTTTGAGATATTGAAATTGATTCTACTCAAAAGAAAAACAAAACATGTTAATCATCTGATTTTATGATACTTTAATTACTGATGAGATTGATGATCCTGTGGACCATCATCCCAGTAGATAAGAAAATTGTATTCCTTGTATCATTAATACATGTTCTATAGATTCAATCCTTAGCCAGAGCATAGAATTCAATATGTTATACTGAAATAGCTCCCATAAACTTTTTTTTTTTTTTTTTTTTGTGGTGGGGAGGGGGGGTGACAAAACAGTCAAATTAAGAACAATAATGAAAAGTATATTGCTCCAAGATAAATAACTATTTTTTAATAATAATTCCTTAATTGTGTTGCATTTGATTTAACTATTAGTATTGCATGTTGTCCTTACTCTTTTTCTTTAGTAAGTAAGCTCTTGCCTTCCAATAACTGTATCAATGGATTTTACTTCTTTAAACAATCTTTTATGTATATTTATTTTCTAGATAATTGTTTCATAAATCAGTTCTAAGAATTTAGATTTGTTTTTAGTTCATGAATATACTATTTAAATATTATACACTCTAGTTTCTGGAAGCAGCATTTTTTCTCCTCTCTAAATGCTAATACAAAAAGTGTATATATAATATTAAGCTCATTGTCAGGGGTTTATATTGTCTTATTTTCAGTTTGCTGTAGTTTTTATTTTTTTGTATCATTGTCAGGTTCACAATATTAATAAACTTATTTAGATTATTATTTTTCTCCCTCCTCTTTAACCTATTCTCCGATTAACAATATGATGAAGAACTTTTATTATAGGAACAGGAAATTGTAAGAATGTTTGCTGCTATAAGTAATTTGTCATAAATACATTTATAAAATGCAATTAGCAGATTATTCATTCAATAAATTCTGTTTGATATGAATGATTAATGTATAAAGAAATATCCTTATGAAAAAAAAATGGTACGATATGATTTATACCTTTTTGATTAAGATCCATCCTGGAAGAATTCTGATATCTTCACTTGTAGAAAAGATTTACTTACAATGTTGACTAATGTAATTATATGTATATATATTATATATAATGTGTTAACTTGACTTCACTGTGGCTTGCTATGATAAAGGACAAAACGCCATATGAATCAAAATGTAACTATAGTAAATAGATATTTTGTCCAAATAAAATTCTAAATGCTTTGAAAAATTTACAGTGAATTAAGAAAGTGATAGGATTTATTTAAAGAATTTCTTACACAATCAAGACATTAGTAAAGAAATATCTGAATTACAATAAATTTTTATATTATAATGAAAGAAATTACCCAATAAGAATGTAAAATTCTTTAATCATATGCAAAGATTTTTTTTTCTTTAACTTTTATTGGTAAATCACTCAATTTTGTAGTAAGAAAAGTATTAGTGATGAGTTATTGACAGTGAGATTATATATATATATATATATATACTCCCTGCTGCAATAGTTTTATACTCTCTTAACAGTGATCTAAATTATTTGTTCTGATAGTTTTTTACAATTTTCATAGCTTTGTACATTTGCTTATCAAAATAAACTTATGTTGATTCCAAATATTAAATATTCTTTATTTTATTTTTTGTAATGTGTTATGTACATACATGTTGTTACACTTCTCACTGTTTTGTTGTTTGTGTTTTTGTCTTTCTTTTTATTTAAAAAAAAAATTTGTTTGTTTGTATGAACATCTGACTTATATTTGTGTGTGTGTGTGTGTGAAATATATATATATATATATTATATCTTTCAAATACAATCCTTGTTCTTTTCTTCTTCTTTTCTTTACAGAAGATAGTACCCAAAAAGAAAAAGAAACAGAAAAAATGCCCGTGGAAAGAAGAAGGCAGGTAGTCCTAAAAAGGAAACAAGAGGACAGAAAGTAAAGAAGGAAAAAACTGAATCTAGTAATGAAGAGGATGTTGAAAAAGAAGAAACCAGTGACAAGACAAAAGTCAAGAAAGAAGAGAATTCTGACTCTTCTAATTATGATTCGGAATTAGAAAAGGAAATTAAAAAGTTATCTCAAAAGGTAGTTATTAAAAAATCTGCCAAGCAAAAGAAAAAGGGAAAATCGGATGCAGAAAGCAAAGAAAATGATAAAAAGAAAGGAAAAGGTAAGACAATTTTGTTATTTAGTGCAATCTGTTAAGTCTTAAAAAAGGAAATGTTAATTGTTAAATTTTAAAGAAATAATATATAAAATATGATTATAAGATTCTATAGTTTTATAAAAGTTTTAAAACTGATAGTTTTTAATTGGATAATGAAAATTGAATAATAAAGAATTAGATTTGATTGATCATCTAATGTTCATTTTAAATTTATCTATAAAATTATTGGCTTGGCATGCACGTGCTGTAAGCATGCTTTAATTAATATGAAGAAGAAAAACTGAAAAGAATTTTCTGGTTGTTTAAGTTTGGAATTCACATTGTTTTAAACATTTCCATTGTTTGACATTAAATTTAAAAGAATTGTAAAAATGTATACTAGAAAAGTAATTTATTATGAATGAAAATAATAACAGGACATATCTATGCATAATATAATATATCTATAATTTTTGTGATTTTATGTATTCATTCTATTTATTGAATTAATATTAGTTTTTCATTTATTTATTTTTGTGTCCTGTTTCAGTTAATTATTCTACAATTATAATCAGATAACATAGTATACTTCCTTACTTGATATTTTATTATCACTTAGAATGAATGTTAACTTTCTCTGATATGGAAAGCAACATTAATTCAATTGATATAAAACTAATAAGCACTAGTTAATGTAGTCATTATTCACATAAGATTAATGTGCAACAAGCAATAGATGAAATCAATACATTTTTTAAAACCCAAATGCTACCTTATATATATATAAACTGATATTGTAACTATCTTTCCACCTATTTTTCAGGTAAAGGTAATAAAAATACAGAGGAAATGTCCTTCTCTGATTCTTCACATGAATCTGCTGTCAGCTCTGAGGATGACGAAGAAGATAAATCGACCAAAGAAGTAATTATTTTGCTTGTTAATTTATAAGTTAACACAATTTTTGTTTGGATTGTTGGGCTACATTTTGATAAAGTAAATCTTACTTTCTCTATCAGCCATTTTTATGTTTTATAACGGCAGTAAATTCATTTTTAACCAATCCTATTTTGAATTTTTACACTCCATGAAAATTTAATGGAGAACATGGTATATAGTATAGATGCTGTCAATATTTAACTAATTGAAAAATGTGCCTAGATTTTTACCCAAATTAGTTTCTGAGCTTTAAAAAGAAAAGAAAATAGAATTTTATCTCTGGTTTAAAGAAACAGATAATTGCCCACTTTGATCCATTATGGGACAAATATTTTAAAATATGAGAGATTCTCTTTGATACTACCAGCTTAAAATCACTTTGGCATTACATAAAGAGGCTTTATTGGTTACCTTGGCTTTGTAATATGATATCATTGTGGGTTTTTGATAAAATTGTTCTTGTGTGATAACTTACTGCACTAACTATTCTGTACTCGGTTCTTTTTAAGTAATTTCTTTTTAGCTAATGTTTTGAACAGTTTTAGTTATTCAGGTAGAATCTTCCTGATGTAAAATTTTGATCTGCAACATTTTATATTCATCCAAAAAAACACAAATATAATGTATATGCCAATTTAAATATGACAGCATTGCTAAGAATTTTCAATATGAAACTGTAAACTGTTTGCTCTATTTTGGGATTAGGGAAACTTGAGGTGAATTATTCTGTTCATAAGCTAATTGAATTAGACAACATGAGCAGGGGCTTTTTGTTGTTGGGGGGGGGGGGTTAACTTTTCTTTTAGAATTTTTTAATTTGTTTATACATGGTTAATATTTATACATCTACAGAGATGCTGATAGGTACGCATCCTGCGTCACTCACACATAAAAATCTAAAAAGGACACGGAAAAATCGTATCTGTGCAACCCAGTGTTTTTTGTTTTGTTTTGTTTGTTTTTTTTCTTCCCCCACCATTTCCAGCTAACTGTAAATACATTTCAATATTTTCTTGGAAACGAATTACACTGTAGGGGTTAAACAGCTACAGTTGAGACCCATCAAATTTTCCGGGGACTCCTTCAAATCAAATACATGCGTCCCAGGATGCACTAAATTAAAAAAACTATCTGCATTACTGCATGTATATACACATAAAGTATGAAAATTTACCACTTGAAACTGTTGAGGCCTGATATATCTGTAACAAGTATTTGAAAATGTATTTAATGGGAAATATATCACTCAGTAAAGGCAAAGCATTGATAAAATTCTTAGTTGATATGGTTTTCACTTTATTTCTGTACATGGTTCTTTAACATGTCAGTTTTGTTAAATGAAAATGATAAAAGTGGATTTGTTATTTGAACTGTTGAATTGAATGGATCTTTTCATTTATTTATACATATTTTATGTGAATATTTGCAGGAGGAAGATAAAATTAAAGAAGAGAAAGAAAATGCTGAAAAGTTAGCTTCTATGATTGAAGATGCTGATAAAGAAGCAGAAGAGGAAGATGAGGAGGAGGAAGATGAAAGCTCTGACAGTGACAGCAGTGGGTCAGGTAATTTTATCTAAAAAAAAATTTGATTTCCTTTTTTTTATATTTCATAATAGCTAAAGTAAATGTATCATTTAGAATTCTAACAACCAAAAATGTGGGTATTTATTATATTGTATTTGCATTAGTGTATATACATGAATAGTATTCTCTCTTAATGACATGTAGATACACTCACTTTGTGATTTGGGTAATATTGAAAAAATGTAATATATCAATTATTTAGATAAAAATATTAGCAAACATTGTAATGATGAAATTTCAAAGTAGATAAGAATAGTATGTAACTATTCTAAAAAAAGCTACCATAATCTGAATAAGATGGTTTGTTGCTCCTTACATAAAATCTCTTATGATACATTGAATTTGTTAATCTTAAGTCAAGAATTGAAGTGTGTAAAAGTTCACTTTATTTAGTTTTATTAAACAAAAATAAGTTAATAAATGCCATCATTTTTCTCTCTATTTTTTTATACATTATCCCTTGTTGATAATCCTTTCCTTTGGGTGTGACAATAAATCTTAAATGATAAAAACGTTACCCTATAATATCTTTCACTAAATATGTTGTATTTCAAATTTCTAGTTATAGCATGCTTAATTTTTGACTACTTTTTCTTTCAACTTCTCTCACTCTCCATTACAATCACCAAGTATGAATTGAATAATATTTGACTCCATATCCCCTGATACTCGGCTAAAATAGACAACACATTACCAACCAGGTCATAGAGACCCCCATCAACTGAAGAAATTCACTCATAGAACTACATTCTTCCTTATTCAGATTTGCCATATTGTTTGCATTTTGTAGTAGTGATAGACATAATAGTTTTAAGTTCAACAATTTTTTAAAATTTTCTTTTTCTTATATATATATATATATATATATATATATATATATTATATATATATATTTTTAAACTCGGACACTTTTACATTCTACAACAAGTCTCATCAGAATTTCTTTTAACCTGTATAATTTCCCTATTTTGCAGATATCATCACAAACAAGAAAAGGAAGAGGGCAGACAAAAACAGTAACAAAAAAAGTGGAGAAGATTCTACTTCAGATGCACAACAAAAAAAGAAGAAAAAGAGCAATCGTTTATTACAAGCCAAATTGTCTGACTCGGACAGTGATACCAAGGGGTAATTAATTATGGCCTTCTCTAATACACATTTTGAAATTTTATTTATTCTGGATTCATAAATAGGACTGTTCTTTTAATTACATTCAAATAAATGAATAAAAAATATTTTTAAAATTGACAATTTTTTTTGGGGGGGAGGGTTGTAATAAAACTTCAAAGATTTGTTTTGATAAACTATAAATAGATTATTAGATTGCACTAAAAAAAATCCCATTTTTAACTTGTACAAAAAAATTAAAATCTTTGTTTCTCTCTTCATCTTCAATTTGACAGTTTAAAAATAAACAATGGAAAAAAAATACAAAAAGACTACTAACATAGATCAGTAGAGCAAAATTGATGCTTTTAAATGAATATGGTTAAACCATAGTTTATTCCAAAACAAGCATCAAAAACTGCAATTATTAATATGAAAGTAAATGTTTTTTTTTTTTTTAAGAAGTTATTTTCCTTATTGTTATCTGCACTACATTTTGGCCAATGTGCCCTCCGAATTAAAGAATGACTATAGTCCAAATGATATAAATAATACAAATTATCAAGCTTCATTTAAAAAATTCACAGAAATATTATTTTCCTTAGACCTTTTAAGCTTCTAAAATTTGAAATTGAGTTAGGAAAATTTGGTATCTAGTTTTGATCAGATTATTGTCAAATAAGTTGTAATTTTAATTGAATCCTCCAGTAAAACTAATTAGTGTCAATAGATTGATAGTTTCATTTTCAATTTTTAATTCTTCTGGATTATTCAATAACATGTCATTTTAATCTTTTTTTATAGCAAAAAGAAGAAAAAGAAGGATTCTGATGATAGTAGTGATGGTTCTGAATCAGATGTTAGCAGTTCATCATCTTCAGATTCTGAGTCTGGTTCAGGCTCAGATACTGACAAGAAAAAGAAGAAAAAAGGAAAAGGAAAGAAAGGAAAAAAATCTAAGAAGGATTCTGACTCTTCTTCAGATGATTCAGATGATAGCAAGAAGAAAGGAAAGAAAGGTAAACGTCGGAAGCGAATCAAGGCACCAAAAAATTCTTCAGATTCTGGGGTAAGTTCAGATCTTCTTATAATACATCTTTTCACTAGTTTCACTGCTTATCAAAATAAATATCAGTCAATAAATGACTATAACTACAAGTCTATTTTGTCTTTGGTGAGAGCAATCTAGATTACCTTTTTGTTAAGCCAAACAAGTGTCCATCTCAGTTGGTGGAAAATTATCAACAATTATTATTAATGATGAATTTTAAATGATATTGTAAAACTTTTAGATAATGCTAAAAGATATGTACAATTATAAACAATAATTTGATTCACTCAAAAAATACATATTCCTTTACAAAATCTATTATTTTTGTTTAGTTATATTTCTATATTTGAAAATATAATTTATTAGCTAGGTGTACTGTGAGCTTACTTCAGCTAATTTGCTCTCAAAATACAACATCCAATATTTCTTGCTGTAACTTGATTTTAAAGCAAAAATATGTTTGTATTTGAAATTTATGTATTTGTATGATTATTACTATTTGTTTACATTGTTTTTCAGAGTGACAGTGACAAAAATTCTCCTGGAGGCCCAAGTAAAAGAAAGAAAATTCGGAAACTGATTTCTGACAAAAAATTGA
The DNA here is from genome assembly GCA_023376005.1 of Doryteuthis pealeii. Lineage (NCBI taxonomy): Eukaryota > Metazoa > Mollusca > Cephalopoda > Myopsida > Loliginidae > Doryteuthis > Doryteuthis pealeii. Next base: position 46,315,579 of record CM042169.1, read on the forward strand.
CTGACAGCACCAAAGCCGCTGCAAAGGCTGAAGAAGAACGTCGTAAGAGAGTTGCTGAACGACAAAAAAAAGTGAGTTTCATTTTATTTCTTTTTTTGCTAATGTCTTGGTAGTGTTTGTTAGATTTTTTGAAAATCAAAAAATTTACATGGTCTTCATAATATATATATATATATATATATATATATATATATATATATATATATATATATATATATGATTTTAAAATGATATCTTATTATAATGGAGATTGTGTGTTTTTCTGTCTGTAACCGAAACTATATTACTACTCAAGTCACAATTCCCTTAATTATTTACATCAAATTCTCCATGATTTCATTCTTTTAAACCTTCAGTTATTAATAAAAATTGTTTTACATTATTAATACTGTTGACCATATCTACGTACTAATAACATGCAATTTTATTTATATATACAACAAAATAGCGGTTTACAGTTTGAATGAGAAGGCTAATTTGCATATTGATATTTAACATTTTATTTTAATAAATATATGCTTGGTATTATTGATTTCTAATTGTTTGGTTTTATCTTTAGAAATATAAACAAAAATCTCGTGGATAAATCTTAAAAGAAATCTATTTACAAGAAGAAAAAACTGTAATATTATCCTTTACTTCCTATTTTAACTAAATAGTTAAATTAGGAAAATTTACCAATTAAAGAGGGGAGTAATGGAAAATGATGGAATAGTTAGTTTCAAAGTTGTTCTATTTTTCGATTATACCCCCTCTGTTGCAGATCTTTTTATCTGCATTCTTAGTCAGTTTCATTAGCCTTTCTAATTTAATATGATATTTTATTATATCAAAACTTAAATACTTGCACACATATATTTGCTAGTATAGAATAATGATTTACATGGTATTCTTTTATATATATATTCAGTTATATGAAAGTTTATCAAAATCAAGCTTTTTTTTTTTTTTTTTTTTTTCTGTTTTCATTAGAAAGAAACTTGCTTAGAAATAGATATGCATAAATAATATATAATCTAAAATATCCAAGGATTTCAATATCTTATTTACTTAAATGACACCACTCTTGAGAGGAAATGTTTTTTATGCTGCAGTTTTTGTTTTTTTTTGTTTTTTTTTGCTAATGGAATCATAAATTAGTATCACCTTAGGTTAGATAAAATGTATTGACAGGAAATCAAAACATTTTTATATTCCTCAGTATTTATATTTTAAAATAGTAAATGATGAATTTCCTTTTTAGCAACTTCTAATTTTGTCTTTTTTTTTTTTTTTTTTTTTTCCAGTTTAATCGTGTGATTAATGAGGAAACAATAGCCCCTACTAAATGCCCGGTGACTAAAAAGCTGGTTCTAGCCTTTGATAAAGAGGAAAAGCCACTATTGGAAGTTGACAAAAGTCTTGTGGTGAAATTGAAGCCACATCAAGTTGAAGGTAAATCCTTTTTATTATTTAATGGAGAATGAATAAGATGCCTATCTATTTAGTTCAATTGTTTCAGGAAATTTTCCAATATAATTTAAATTTTTATTTTCTGAATAATTACAAAAACACCAATATAACAAATATATCCTCATCCAAATACTCATGATCAGTCATCATTGATTTTTATTACTTTTGTAATGTATCTATATATTCATATATATCAAACACAAAACTAAAACAATTGTGCTACAATGCCTTTTTCACTCTTAGGCAAGATTTTTTCCATTTAAAATATTTAAAAAAACTCAAAACTGAAATATACACTAAAACACATAAAATGGTTAGTGTTCATATTCTGAGGCATTGAAAATTACAGAAAATTTTGAAACATAATATTTTATTGAAATGGCGGCATTACACTTCAAAATACAAATAGTCTGGGACTAAAAATTTGGGATAATCTTCATATTCAGATATACTCAAATCTAGACTCCCCTCCCCATGATAGCCAAATTGTACAACTTATCAACTTCATCTTTTCTCTCTCATTAGAGAGAGAGAGAGAGAGAGAGAGATAGTTTTTATAGTTTAAAAAGCAAAAATATTTGGCATTATCATTTTATAAAAAGCAGGAACTTAGGAAATTCTAACACTATAATTTTGTATCTGCAAGAGTCTTATCCAGTATTAACAAATGTATTTAGTTTATCATATCATTTTCTGCTATAAAAATGAAATCTATATATCTATGTAGGGATCTGTATATCTATTGATCGGTAATTAAATCTATTTTTTTCTTACAGCTGTTCAATTTATGTTTGATTGTTGTGTGGAAACACTATCCCAACTAAAGAGAGAGGAAGGTGGAGGTTGTATCCTTGCCCATTGCATGGGTCTTGGTAAAACTTTATCAGTAAGTATCTTCTTAGGACTTAATCAAAATTATAAAAATATTTTTCTTGTATATGCAATTTCAAAAATTGTTAATGTTTTTCATTCCTAACTCTTGATTATATAATTGATCTCTTAAAATGACTGAATTTTCGGGGGGGGGGGGGTCTATTAGGACCTTGAATAAGTTCTTGTTGATTTTTCATGAAAAGTAATGTTTTATATTTAAAAACATGTCACTGGTTAGGTGCTACTTTTTGCATCTTTCTGGCAGTATATGAATTCCCCGTTGAAAAACATGTCTTTTGAGGCTAACTACGAGTCGACCCATTTTTGGGCTTTTTCATAAGAATGAAAGTGCTGTTCAGCCAGGTCATGTGCCATCGATCGGAACAAGTGATAATCGGACGGGGTAATGTCTGGTGAATACTGTGAGGGGGGGGTATGACTTCCTAATTAAGCATTTCTAATTAGGTTTTCAACCGTTTTGCAATATGTGGCCTAATGTTGTCATGTGGCAAAATCACATTTTTACGTCTCTGCTCGTGTAGTGGACGTTTTTTCTTCAATGCTCGGCTCAAACGCATCAATTGTAGTCGATAGAGATCTCCCCTGATGGTGTCGGTCGGTTTGAACCAGTCATAGTCGCTATAGAATTCTGTGTGCTTCAACTTCAGATTTCTTTTGAATAAAGCAGTGCAGTAAAATTCCCTGCAAATCCACTTTCTTTGACACAAAATCTGACAAGTTTAATGCTATTAAAAACAGTTGTTTACACTTTGACAAAATGACATTCACTGAATTTCAAGCTTGCTTATAGGAATTCCTTATAGATGATGCATTACCATCTGAAGCTACATGAACACAATTCTTTGAATGCCATCTGTTGGAAAACAGCGATAACTTATTAAAGGTTCTAATATTTCTGAATCTGTTTTAAAAAAAAAAAAGTTTCTATTTTGTCTATGAGTCAGTTTTAAGCTATTTCTTTAAACTTAACTTTATTTTCTCTTTGCAGTTAATTACTTTTGTTCACACTCTTTTGGTAAATGCCAAGAGAACTAAATTAAAAACCTGTTTGGTTGTCTGCCCTCTTAATACCGTTTTGAACTGGAAAGATGAATGGGAAAAATGGGATCCAAAACAAGATATAAATGTAAGTTTAATATTCTATTGCTCTTTTTTTTAATTTTTTATTTTAATGCTCCATTGTTGCCAGTTTAATGCAATTGTCATTAAGTTGTGGAAATGTCATTCAAAGAAAAATATCAATATTATTGTAATTTTTGTTAGAATTTCAAAATGTTATGAATATTAGATGGTTGCTTCAATTAGTAATATGCTATTTGTAATTGTGGATATATAGATAGGTTAAACCTCTTTTTATTTTATAAAAAGCTTTCTATTAAAAACCTTTTTCTATTTTAAAAATCTATTATTGCCAGATTTAAAATATCTTATAATAATTACTTTTCTGTGTATAGAGGCAATTATAGTTTTAGGATTGGTAAAATGCTCAAAAAATATATAAAATTCATATAATCTCTTATTTATTTATCATGAAATTGATATAACAGCAATAATTCATTTCACTCTATTATTTTAAGATAATAGAAAATTAGTATAAAAATCCTTTATTACTATTGTTTACAATATTTAATGTGTGAAAAAGAAAAAATTATTATTAGATTTAATAACTTATTCATCCTGAATCATTAGATTTATTTTGACATAATCATTTGGCTCATTTTATTGTACAATTCTAAAATGAACGTTTCTAAGAGCTAAAGTTATATTAGAGCTTTTTAAAAAAAGTTATTTGCCTCAGTCAAAATTATTCAATGTCTGCTTTGATTAAAATATTGTTTTATGTACTCCATGACTTTTTGAAAAATTGAAATGTCTGATTTATAAATCATTAGCATTAGTAAATGAATATTACATGAATAATTGCTATTTTAAGGCAATCCAAAATGTGTGTGTGTGTATCCTACTTATAGGAATTTTTTATTTATTTTTTTAGACTTGTTATTTAAATACTGATTTGAAATTGTAAATTTGTGTAACTTTTAATCACTCTTAGAAAGTTTAATAGTATATTTTCAAGTTTGGTGCTATATACTTTTGCTAAGATGTCATTCTTGTCAGCACTTAATCTTAGATATACCCAGATTTATGAAACAATTGAACCTAGTAAAAAAATATTAGTTTGTCAGATATAGTTGCTTCTTCTACACATAATCTTTTTGTTACTAAATGACTTAAAGTACTTTCTTTTTTTTTTTTTTTTTGTACACTTAGTTTGAAACTTATCAAATTGTGTTACTAATGAATTAAAATGGTGTTTAAGAGAGATAACTTTTTTAGTTTTAGTAACTTTAATAGTTATGACTGATTGAATGATTTTCTTATACAGGTTTATGAAATGACAAATGTGAAAAATAACTGGCACCGAGCAGACGCCCTCAAAAATTGGTTAGATGAGGGAGGCATCATGATTATTGGTTATGAGATGTACAGAAATCTCAGCCAAGGACATCATGTAAAAAACAAAAAGCAAAGGAAAATATTTGAAGAGTGTCTTGTCGATCCAGGTAAGTGAACTGTTTGAAATGTTTTAGTGTATTTTCAATGGAAGTGACAACAGGACTACTAAACACTGCACAGCACTGGCAATTTAAAAAAAGCAACTCAAATTTCCAGTACAAATAGATGTCATATCTTTGCCACTAAATCTCATTATGTGAAATGCCTTAACACAGCAGACCATGATAAAACTGACTGTGCTCTGATGAGACAAAAAAAAAAAAAAAAAACATTAAAAAAATCTATGCAAAGTACCAGAGCCTCTTGGTTATGGGAGGGAGTGCACTGCCATCTTGTGGGATTTGGCTGCAGAGGTTTTGCTTGTCACTCCCTCTAGGAATCTATGCAACACTAAGAATGAGAAAATAGCTGTCAACCTGCAATGGAGGCAGCAGAAAGCTTTCAGATGGTTGTGGATAAACAGCAATGATCCATGTTCTAGTACAGTTGGGATACAAGTTTGAGTTTGATCATTCCTAAAACATTCATTATATGTATCTTTCACTTTCATAAGTCATATAGATGTTACTGGCTTATCAAAATATAAAAATTGATTGTATAAGGAATTTAAATGAATAACATCAGCATCTTGTATATTAAAAAAATCCTCATTTATAAATTGAGGATTCAGATTTTTTTTTAAATTTTAGCTCAACATATTTAAACTTGAAAATGTTTATTTGTCCCCAATTTGATCATAAATTTTCCTGAAAAGCATTTGCCTGGATTAAAAACATCAGTATTCTACAAATATTATTTTGGTTTTTTTTATTCATGCTGAGATCTTTAAAATTTTGTCTCCAATAGAAGTTAAAAATTGGAAATGTGAATTTTTATTGAATTTATTTGATTTAATTGTATCTAATCTGTTTTGTAGGACCTGATTTAGTTGTGTGTGATGAAGGTCACATTCTTAAAAATGATTCTTCTGGAGTCTCCAAAGCTATGAATAAAATCCATACCAAGCGCCGAATTGTTCTCACTGGTACACCGTTACAGAATAATTTAATTGAATGTAAGTAATATGAAAATTACATGATGAATAAACTTTTTTTCTTTTTATTCAAAAGTTCAAAGTTCAAGCTTTTTTGCCTATTGTTGGAAATAATTTCCTGAATATATTAAAGATATTAAATTGTAAAGTTTTGAATTTAATATTCTAGATTTAAAGATTTTTCTTTTTAATACAAGTGATTTGTTATATAATATATATATATATATATATATATGAATAAATTTTAATCTTCTCCAATTAAATCCTAAATCATTTGTTGGTTTCAGATCATTGTATGGTTAGTTTTGTAAAACCCAATTTGCTTGGAACGCGTAAAGAATTTTGCAACAGATTCGTGAATCCCATTACCAATGGCCAGTGTTCCGACTCCACATCTATAGATGTGAAGATAATGAAGAGACGTGCCCATATTCTCCATGATCTCCTTGATGGCTGTGTACAGGTAAAAAAAAACTTCTTTCTTTTTATTATTATTACTTTAAACATAAATGAATTGAGGGAACATTTGAATATGCTTCACACACACACACACTTTTTAAAAGTTTTTAATTTAATTTAACAAAAAAGGGGTGGGTTGAATTTAGGTCCAAAATAGAACAAATTACCTAATAATATAATATTTTATTTAACTTGTTTTGAAAGTAACAAAGTAGCTTTTAAGCCACCGGTTTTATTTCAATTAGTAAACTATTTCTTTATAAAAATTGTTTTAAAGGGAATTTGTTGATGAAAATTGTCAACGGAACAAACACTGAGCATTGATTGCCTAGAAAAAATGGGAAAATTATTTTTTTAAAATTTGTTCTGTGATTAATAGAATAAACTAAATTAATAACTATAACATTCCCAGTTATTATTTTTTAACATTATTGTTATTTAATCACATTAAATATATAGAGCTCTATAAATTGAGTTCAAAAGCTGGAGGTCAAAAAATACATTCAATCATGGACCAGTTCAAAACCAGAAATTCATTAATTTCTTCATCATTTCTTTGTTTTGAGCAATTTTAATAAAACTTGGCATTCTTATGTAAAATTGTATGTTCTTTCTGATTCTATTGAGTGTAGAATTGTATGTATCTCTATGCTGTAAGCCATTATTTAGAGAATAAAGAGGTACAGATATCAGCATTTTTGGTAACTTTTCTGGTAAACTTTTAAAATTTACCAGAAGATTATTCAACATTTTCATTTTAATACTGCATGTATATGCATATATAGTATTAATTTAAATAAATAACCTCACTTTAGAATTATATACAAGAAATAATCTCTTTACATATGTTTTTAAACAAAGCCAGTCCAGCATGACAGTTTTGTTTATGATTCCCATGATTTTAAGTTTCTGTCTTTTATTAATGATATAGTGGGGGTTTGCTTTGCTTATCTTATACTTTTTGAAGAAATCTCCATTTGCTCTATTGTTTTGTTTTTATTTGTTGCTTCCAAGGATCAGAAAAAGAAAAAAAAAGTTCCTGCTTCTAGTTTAAGGTGTCTTCTATTTGGGTGTACAATTTGAAGAATATTGATAAATATTTGTCACTTATTTTGCAAACAAAACCGTATCCTGTAAAATTTAGTTTTGAAAAAAAAATTCATGTTTTGAATTTTCAGCTGTTCAAAACAAAATACCATTTTAACTCAGTGTAAAAAATAATTCAACAGATAAAAAATCATACAAATTACATATTTAGAAAGATTATTTTCTTTTCTTTCCAACCATATAAATAATTTTAAGATTGGACCCGAAATACACAAGAAATTGCGTGTTGATGCAATTAAGCTCTGAATTTGTTAATGTCCACTAAATACATCAAAAGCGTTGGGAATGCTACTATAGGTTATTGAAAACATATAGTTTGTGACTTATTAATGATACTATTAAATATAATCTGAAGATCAAAGAGAAAATATTGTAGCCATTCATTAATTAGATCTACATTTATATGTATTTATTAATATTCTATTGTGCCTTAATATTAATTTGACTAAAAACTGGTAGTGTTTAATTAGAGCAGATTCCAAACATTTATGTTTTCATTTGTTTTGTACATTTTGGATAATGTGGGATTATTTAAATTTATTAATAATCTTTTTTTTTTTATAAACTATACATGAAAATTGTTTAGATGATTTCAATGGTTTGGTGATTCAATATTCTTTGAATTATTTATTCAAGATTTATTTGTATTTGCTTTAAAATATTTATTATTTCTCTGAAGAAAACTCTGCATAGTTTTAAAAAAATTATCTGAAATTATTGCAATCTTAATACATTGAAATTTTTTTTTTTTTTTTTTCTCTTGTAGCGAAAGGACTATAATGTTTTAACAGATTTTTTGCCTCCAAAATTAGAATATGTGATCTTAGTACGATTATCTGATGTCCAAATTGAACTGTATCAGAGATATCTAGATCAATACTCCCACGTTGCCGCTAGCAATACAGAGAAACGTCAATCAGTGGGTCTTTTTGCTGACTATCAGCATCTCATGAAAATTTGGAGTCATCCTTGGGTGCTAAAACTTGATGAAATAAGACAAGAAAGTAAGGTAAGTTGTTTTTTGTTTTGTCATTATAACCAAACCTTTTTATAATTTAAATTTATACACATCTATAGTTGTGCAGACTTTAGCTAGTTATAACATTGATTTAATCTTGAAAAATATGTTAGATTTATTATTGTTATTAATATATTTTCTGATTATTCAAGAATTAAACGTGCTTTTTCATAATAAATGAAAACTTTTCAACTTGGTAATAATTTTTACAAATTGGAATATTTGTTGTAGGAGATAGTTTTATCTGATTAATTTATAAAAGGATCTATTAAATATTGCTTCACTTTGGTCAGTTTTTTACTTTCAAATACAATGAGTTAAGTAATGCATCTGTTAAGAGCATTAAATATTTTGTACTTGTCTATCTTGAACATTCTGAACCAAACTTTGCTGTAAATATCAACTGGTGATAAATTAGAAGATTCTAAGAAGAAAAATTCTGAACATTTTTAAAAATGGTGAAACAAACTGGAAATGAGAAAAATCTGGAATCATTTTTTATTTATTTTTTAATCAGACTTTTCATTGATTTTTGACAAAATGCTATTCCTACAAGCCCCATTAACTATTTATGTTTTTATTTTCAGAAACGTTATGATTCTGATATGGACTCATTTATTGATGATGAAAGTGAAGAGTCCTTTAGTGAGTCTTCTTCCAATAGTAGCGGTTTGGTTGAGCTAACAGATGATGAGGATGCTGCTCCAGCTACCACAGTCAGTAAGCCTTCCACAAGTACTCGGGCTACTCGGGCAGCCAGACGTAGGGGGTAAGTTCACAAGTGATGCTTTTAGTGTTTTTTTCTTTTGATTTTAACTTTAACCTTTTCAATATTTTTAGCAAACTCAAGTAATGAAGAAGGTTTTTTAAGTAATTTAAAAGAACAAAAATGAACCTAAATTATATTAGCTTATTAGATCATCAAATTAGAAACAAGTTTCTTAGTGACTCTTACCTTTCCCTATGAAACTAACCAATCAACTTATCAAACAGGTTTTCAGCTTTGAGAAATAAGGTCCCTATAATGTTTTACAATACAATTTTTTGTAATATTTCTGTTTATACTAGTTGCACCCCCACCCCAAAATATTTGTCATTAAATAACACGCAAGGGTTGATATGCCATAAAACCAACTAGCTTATTGAACAGGCGTTCAGTTCTGAAAAATAATGTCCCTATAATGTTTTACAATACACTTTTGAACTATTATTTTAAATTCTTTTCTCGTGAACTATTTTATTTTACTTTTATTCTATTCTATATTTCTGTCTATATTAGGTCTGATGATGAAAAAATGGAAGTTGTAAAAGAATGGAAAACTAGGTCTCGTGGCGGAGGCGGTGATGATGGTAAGTTTTTTTTTTTCCCTCACCATATTAATAAAATTTAATTTACCAGATCCTAATAATCTTTTATACTGGTCTTGCATATACTTTTCAGTAAACATTTAACTACATCTTGTATTATGGTACATACTTTGAAATATGTTATAGATTGGTGTAATCTCTTATTGACAAGTAGAGTAATGGTTTAAAAGCTTATTTCCTAAGGGGAACCACTCTGATAAATTATTTATTTATTGATCTACTAGGATAAAAAGAAGACGGGGTTAGGGTTTAGGGTTAGTTTAATGGGAAAATAATAATTTATCAGTCAGTGGTTCCTTTTTTTTTTTTTTTTTTTTTTTTTTTTTGGAGTTATAGGAAATAACCGTTTAAAGTGCTCATTCAGTTTAACTGATGTGCTACAAACTCTGGGTTGTTTGAGACATGGCTACATTACAATATCATTAGAAATTATTGGCTCAACCAGATCTCTTTCAATATGTTTTGTTCACTGGCTCCCAACAATGAAGTCAGTAAGATGTTGTTGTTGAGAAATAAATGTAATATTTGCACGAGAAGGTGTCTGTGACCAGAACAAGATGGTGATAAACAGATAGCTGTGACAGATGACGACAACAAAAGCAGAACAAATGAATATTTGGGTGCCGACTGATAAGTAAAAATAGAAGTTTAAAGATAAAGTAACAGTAGGTAACTATATTATGGTTGGATGCCAATGGTCAGTTGTGGCTAAAAGAAGGGTTACATAATGGGGGGGGGGCACATATTTTAGTGTATCTGGAATTACATTTGATATTAACAAATCTCAAAATTAATTATTTGAGAAAATGTATTGAAATATTTCATTTGTTTTTTTATTTCAGAACCAGCTGTAGAGGTAGAGAAAGAAAAAGTAGAAGAAAATAATCCTGTAAGCACAGAGTGGTGGTCAGAATATCTTAAAGATACTGATTGTCATAATCTTGAATTAAGTGGAAAACTGAAACTTACATTTGAAATCCTGGGAATGTGTGAAGACATTGGAGACAAAGTGTAAGTAAATAAAATAAAAAATTATAGCATTGTTACTAACAAAATACAAAGATTTTTAATCCTTAAAATGAATTTAGTCAATTTTAATGAAATCTTTTTTCTTTCTTTTTTTTTTTTTTTTTTAAGTCTTTAAGAATATTGTTAAATTTGATCTTTTCAGATTGATCTTCAGCCAAAGTTTGTTATCATTAGATTTGTTAGAAGACTTTTTGGAATACATTGACTCTGGTGCTGCAGAAGAAGATAGAAAAAAAGAAAATGAACTCAAAGTAAGTTTTTCTATGCTACAAATTATCTTAGAGGAATAATAAAAAGAAATGCAAGTTTCAGTTATATTTATGATAATAATTCAGTCTAATTCACACACACACACACACACACATATATATATATATATATATATATATATATATATATATATATATATAAACAATCAAATGTTTGCAAGAAGACCTTTTAATTTAAAATGGTCTCTTCTGGGTTTTTCTTACCTAAAATTATGTGAAACCTTATACTCTCTTGGTCTATGAATGTGCTTTTTTTTTCTACAACTCTTAAATGTCATTTAAAAGCAATCAATCTTAGGTAAAAATGGATGGGAGTTCAAATATTGCCTGGAGCTTATTCTTTATTTCCAATTTGAATTGTTTGAATAGTTTTGATAAAAACTAATCAATATTAAGATTAATAATGGTTTAATATTTTCTGCCTTTTAATTGGCTGATAAAGTCATCATTGTTCCCTCAATCTCCAGACATTCATTTTTGGTCAATAAAAAAATAGTTTTCAATTTTTAACTTTTGTAGATATTTGTGTTTTATGAAGAGAAGTGTCATTTTATTTGACATTGTGCTAATGAAATCATTTTGATTGTTGAACCATCTTGCAAATAAGAACCTAATGCACTTTCTGTTTAGATGAATTCTAATTAACCAAACGTTGAAAAAAGAAAAACAACTTAAAGTTGAAGAAAACCTGACAGTTTGATTTGGAAACCAGAAAATTTAAGAGTTCTGTATTTTGCTTTTAAGTTTTGATTATACTCGAGTAATTCTATTTTTTTTAGTACAAGTTTATTAACTGTTATATATTGTCTATCTTACTATTTTGCTCCCATTTATTTTGTTTTTTGTTGTTTTTAATTTAATAGTTACTTCCTTTATTTTATATTCTTTTCACTGATATATTTATTTTATTTGATAAAAACATTTTTTTATTATAATGTGATTTAAATATGCCTATTTTCATAAACCAGGAGAAAGAAAAAGAGAAGAACAAAGAAAAGGACAAAGACAAAGAAAAAGATAATGAAAAAGACAAAGAGAAGGATAAAGAGAAAGACAAGGCAAAGGATAAAGAAAAGGGCAAAGATAAAGATAAGGACAAGGACAAAGATAAAGAGAAAAAAACAGGAAATGACTTTGGGAATACTTGGACCAAAGGTGCTGATTATTTTAGACTTGATGGGTCAACACCTGCTCACTACAGAAAGAGATGGGCAGAATCTTTTAATGATCCTGAAAATTACAGGTAAGTTCCAAAGTTTTTGATTTGTTCAATACATTTTCTGGCCAGAATTTTGTCATGTGTTGCAAAAATAAACTTTCTCCATATTTTCTTTTCTTTTAAGATTGATTACTGGTTATTCTTAAACTACTAAGCCTTTCTTATAATGCAGGGTTTTTTTATCGTTTAAAACCAACCACAATACCAGGTTGAAAGCACACTATAGGTAACCTGAATCAGACAACTTTAGACCTTATTTTTCCTGCATATTCCACTTTCTATTTTCACTCTTTAAACTTAAGATACTTTTATTATGTATAATATAATCTTCCCAATTAGGGAAGAGTTGACATGTTGTTATAACCTGTTGGCCGTTACTGAGCTAAATGGCTCACTGAATTTCCGAAAATGGCCGTCAAGATTGGATCTTCATCAACCATGGGTTGCAGGATTTCTATATTTGCCGAAAGTCTGGCCGAATGCCCACGTTGTGTTCAGATCTCAAACAACCAGAAATCTGCTATAGAAACTGATATTCCACGGTTAACAGCGGCCTAGTGGTCACGTAAAGAAACAATGACTTTTTTTTTTTTTTCTTTCTTTCAAACTCAACAAACATATTCGAGAAGAGAATACAAAGTAATTCTTTCTCAAGGCTGTGGGAGCGATGCACCTCTAATTAATAACTTCTGGTCAGAATATAATCGGGCTCTGCAAAGATATTGCTCAAGCAGTTTGAAAATTTGGGCCAAGTTTTTCAATAGTCTTGGCTGAAGTCAGTTTGCCTGTCTCACTCTCAGAATTTGTGTTCTCACTATGGATACTACTCGAATCTGCTCTTGTGACCCGCTCAGCTCGTCTGGCTTTGTGCCGAGAAAAAGGCCTTGTTAAATAATGTTTCAGCCCGGAACTTCTAGTTTCCAGCTGGCGTGAAGATCTTAGCAATTTTCCTTGGACATCCCACTGTGGCAAAAGTACTGCCCTTCTATAATCCTAATCCACCAATGGAATTCACTTCCGCTCACCTCGCCGAAGGGCCAGCTCTTCTGGTCTTCTCAAGTGTTTCCCAACAAAATGTGGGGTTTTAATTCATTTCTTCCGGCCACTTATGTGATCTTCCACAAAAGAATTTATCAAGCAAACATCTTTTACCAATTTCTATCTAAGTTCCTCTTTATCATTTTAAGTGGGGAAAAAAATAATTTTTCTTTCTTAGACCCAAGACAATTCTGGCCAACTACTTCCTGATCATCTTTCACCACTTGACTTATTGACTACTTCCAATTTCTGATGCTCACAAGTCTGGCTACATCAAAAGACCATTTCTAACAATTACAGTTGATTCAAGTGGATTCGCCCTGGGAGGTCTTCTAACCCACTTGAGATCGACTTTTGATTTCTTCACAGACATTCTAATTATATCGTGTGCCCTTATGATCGCCACCATCTGTTTTGATTTTACTCAATATAGGATCTGACCCAAAACTATTTTAAGTATTTCCGTTTTTTTTTTTTTTTTTAAATTCCGTTCAAACAATGAATCAGGTCACATTGTAAAATCCAACCAACGAACCCAATTAGGGAAAGGAAAAGACATTTTACTTATTTGTTAGTGTTGATTAAATGATTGTTTTATTTTCTACTTCCACAGGGCACGCCTCTTTTTGATTTCTACAAAAGCAGGATCTCTTGGCATCAATCTTGTCTCAGCCAATAGAGTAATTATCTTTGATGCATCATGGAATCCTTCTCATGACATACAGTCCATTTTCAGAGTATACAGATTTGGACAGACTAAACCTGTTTATGTGTACCGACTTGTTGCACAGGTAAATATATCATTTCAGGACTTTTAATTCTTCTTAATAATAATAAACAAGCAGATAATTTGTAACTTTCAGTCCATGTAACTTAAGGAATTTTTGTATAATATTGTTTTTATTTTTCATCAAATTAAGCTTTGAATTTCTCAGAACTTTTATTGTAATTTAATCATTTTATTTATCTTAAAAACATTGAAATGTTACATATTTCATTTCAAATGTTTTTTGTTTTTTTTTTAAATCTAAAAGAATACATCACTTTGAAGATCTGCCAAATGTGAGAATAGAACTGATCAGGAATTAAGAGAAATAACAAAAAATTAAAGATTTCAATTCAACAATATCTGCAGCATAAATAAATTACAACCAAATGATTTTCTTTTCCTAAACCTTAAAAGATTCAATCCATTATAACAAGTGTTGGTAATTTCTAGGTTAGACTTGAACAATGTTGTTTTTTTGTTGCTCTAATGTTTTGCCTTTTTCTCATCACTAGGGCACAATGGAGGAGAAAATTTATGACAGACAGGTTACCAAACAATCTTTGTCTCAACGAGTTATTGATGAACATCAAATAGAACGACATTTTACACAAGCTGATTTACAGGAACTGTATGTATTCAAACCAGAAAAAATCGATGATCCTAACGCCCCAGAGCGACCCACACCAATCTTGCCCAAGGTGAGAAACTACAATAATACTTGATTAAATTGTATATGATGATGTTTGTTTTTAAGATATTTTGGAGGCTAGCTGAAATCCATTTTGAAATTAATAAACATTTCTTTCTTGTGTGTTACCAATTGTTGCTAATTGCCATTGGCTGTTTCTTCCAGGATCGAATGTTAGCCGAAATGCTTCAAGAATACAAGCATTGGATTGTGGCATACCATGAACATGATTCTCTGCTTGAGGATCAACAAGAAGAAAAATTGTCAGAAGAAGAACGAAAGGCAGCATGGGAAGAATATGAAAATGAAAAGAAAGGAATTGTACGAAGAGGTAAGGGAGTTAGACAAGCTTAAAATCTGTTGCTTCTAATACATTTAATAGCCCTCTTCTCTCAGTAATACTTCAATAAAAAGAAGTATTTTCCCCTTTGTCCCTTTTAATACTGAAATTTTTTTAATCAGAAAATAGACAAGTATTTCTATAAAAATTTATTTTCTCTTTTCTTTTTCTCATATATATTCCCAATTTGGTACCGTCTATCTTTTCAGGCCCAGTACCCATGCAATATATGCAAGGTATGAACTACCAAATGAATCAGCCTTACATGAACCAGCAGATGAATATGAACATGATGCAAAATATGTACCTCATGCAGCAACAGATGCAGAATAATCCGGTCATAAGTCTACGTTCTCCAGATATCCATAATATCGTTCAGAGGGTGAAGGCTTTAGTAAGTTGTGAAATTCTATATTTCAGTGGAATAATTTTTTTAAATAAATAAAAAGGCACAATTTACATATTTGTCAGTAGATTATATTTCCACCAAATTGTCATAATATATATAATATCTTGCATAAAATTTACAGTGGAAATATTTTATTTAAAAAAAAAAAAATATTCTGTTTGAATTTATTCATTTTTTTACTATTTAGAACTGAAAGCGTATATAGTTTGTTTGTTTTTTGCATACTTCTTTTTTCCTTATGAACTGTAATGAACATGTTTTGATAACAGGTGGATAGATCTGTAAATTGTGCTGGGGTTTTTTCTTATATTTTACCTTGAAAAGGAAATAAATCCTTTACTACATTTATTGTTTATAAATGTTATGAAATATAGAATTATATATAAACTATCATTGGTGGGATTTTTAATAAGTTTATAAGCCATTAATATATAGCCATATATAATATTGTATATCCTATTTTGCTCCCATTTATATTTTGTTTTTAATTTAAAAATTACAATATAATCTTTATTTTAATTAATTCTTTTCACTTTACTTTTAAAATATTTTGTTAAATGTGAATCTCTTAATTTCTTATTTGCAGTACCCAAATCTGCCTCCTGACCAATTCCAGCTTAAAGTACATGAAGTGATGCGAGCTCAAATAAATCAACAAATAGACATGCAACAAAGGCAGGTAAGTAAAAAGTTGCAATGGTGAAGATTATTAAATCATGTTCTCCAACAATCTTGATCTAGCCAAAATAAATTCTGTAATTTAATTTTTTTTTTTTCCCAAAAAACATATTAGTTTTATCCTAAAGATTTGCTGTAATAATGAATAGACTAAGCAGACTCTTAAAGACAAATCTCTTTTTCTAACCCACTTTTCTTTGAATATAAATACTTTTGGTTTTTGCTTATAAAAAAAAAAAAACCCAACCCTAACCTGCATCATAAAAACATAACTGATATTAAATTTCTACAAAAAGAAAACATCCACTGATGTTATATTAATTTCTTTCCTTTTCATATCCAATTATTCTTTTTATTGATTTCTTTTATTTCTTTTATTTTTTTTAGGTCCAGGAACAATTAAAGAGAGAGATGGCCAGAAGTCAACAAATGAAAGCGCAAATAGCTCGTCAGTTTGACCAAATTCAATCCCAACAACAAAGAATGGTTGGCCCACCAATGGCCCATGGTGCTGCTAACATGATGGGTGCACAGGGAGGCTCAATACAAGGTCCCGGTGGACCTATGCCCAATTCAGCAGCTACCAGCCAACAATTAATGGGTCTTCTCCAACATGGAGGAGGGGGCATGCCTGGAACACAGTAGGACAAATAGTCAACCACAGTGGATAATTTCAAATTACCAGTTACAGCTACAAAAATTCCCCTACCTTACTTTGAGAAATAATTGGAAGGAAATATTAAAAAGATAAAGAAAAATGTAATCCATAAGCCCTTTATAACCAAACCAACCTAATTGATTGGTATCATATGAACTCCACCATTTTTCTTATTTCTTTACTGAACTTCCACTCACTGTATAGAGGACAGTATAAAAAGTTCCTGCCTCTTTTGGCCGGCTAACAGATTATACATCATTTTTGCCTCAACCCCAACGTAATAATTATATTGTCTGTCCTCAAAAGTATCTTTACTTTTTACAAAGTGGTTGTGGCATTTGTCAAATATAAAAATAATACAGATTAACAGACTGGCATTCAGTCATTATTATTTGTCTGTCTGTATTATAACCAACCACTCTTATTAAAAAAAAAAAAAAAAAAAATATTCTGTAAAAATACAAAGGGAAAATAATTTTAGCTGTCCTATATTTGTCTCCTGCTGTGTAGATCCTTGACTGTAAAACTGTGATGACATTCGGTAGCATTATATTAGCATTTAACTTACACATTGAAAAAACAGAAGCTGACGACGCACCTTAATTTTTAAAAATAATTTTTTTAATCGAATTAAATATTGAATATCATTTTAAATTTTAAGAAGAAAAAAAAAATCTCAATTTTTTTCTCTCTCTAAATATAATAATTATAATTTACCACTAAAATTTGAAAGTAGTAATTTTTTTTTTTTTTTTTTTTTTTTTTAATCTATTGGTGCTTCTTTCCAGAATATTCCTTTTAAGCATTGTTACTATTATTCCTACTACTGTTAATTTTGATCAGACAGTTTGAAATTGAACATTTTCCAGAAATTCTTCTAAAAATGTCCTCAATCTTCTTTAAAGTAAATGTGTTTTAATCATCCATGTTAATCTTTTGCTACCGCTATTGTCAGACAATATTGCTGGCCTTTTTACAACTTTCTCTATAATCTGTACAGCTCTTATTGATCTCTATAAAAAGAATAAAAAAGGAAGGAAAAAAGAGATGAAAATTAGCTGCCCTGCAAAACAAACGTCCTTTTGGGGCATGACTGTTACTTAAGTCTTCTGTTTTGGACAACAAATCGTATCACTCATGGAATTGTCTTCATGCTGAAATCATCATGATCTGGTTACAAGTTATGATGGCTATAATCATTCACATATAATGCCCAACCAATCTTTCACCACCCACTCCCCCCTCTTCCTTTGTCCCCCACCCCATACCATCCATGCCTCCCACCCCCCTCAGTTTCACCCAACATCTCTCTCTATGTCTCTCTCTCTCTCTCTCTCTCTCCCAGTGATCATCATGAAGAAACATTATTACATCATGTGTTGAACAAGGACACCCCACCCTAATGTTGCTACACCTTTCGTAGCTGTTTTTCAACAAACTTCTTATTAGTAACAACCACAACAATCGAACATCACCAATACATTTCCAAATGTTGAGCAGAATTCCTAGAAAGCTGAAAAAGTCAAATAAAAAGAATCAAGTAAATCATGTTTGCATTATATTATCAGTTTGGAACATTTTCAAGCTAATTTTGTGTATTTTTTGAATATAATTTTGTATATTCTTTAATATATATATATTACATGCAATACAAATATGTATACATACATATACATATTCTCACACACCGGCTCACTTATAAATACATATACATAAAATGTATGTATATAAAGTTTAGAGCTTTTGTGTGAATATTTGTTCATAATTTGGGGGGTTTTATGTCAAATGAAAAGAATTCCCATGAGAAAAATATCTTTTATTTCAGTTTCTTCTTTTTCACACTGCTTTCAATTTTAGTACTTTACATTTTAAATCCATTTTCTGTCATAATTATCTGGGATTTGAAAAATGCATTACCTGATTTAAAAGGTTTTAGTTGTAACTACTGGTTTCACTTATTCTTTTGTCTTATTATTTTTTAGCAATATCATCAAGTTGGCTGTCTTTCAGCATCACCAGCTGAAAGTCTTTTTAATTACATTGCACTGTATACATATCAGGAAAAAAAAAAGCCGTTTTGCTGAACTCTCTACCGACACAACTCTGGCACAGTGGAAAGTGTCCTCAGCCAGATGCATATTCCCTTCCCGTCCTGATCTAGCTTAAATATAATACAGATTTCTCTGCATTTAAAGAAAGAAAGAAAAAAGGCACAAGTGCTGTATACTTTCCCCATAACCACTCTTTTATCTTGGTTTTCAGTTACTCTCTCTCTTATTAACTGCTATCATACAGATTGTTCTTTTTCTTTCTACTTGCTGGTGTGTGTGTGTGTGTGTGTAAAATTGGATTTTGCATAAGAAATAGGATTGCAGTTATTTCTTTGTCCAATGTGCATTCCTATTTCAGTGCTAAAGTCTTAGATTGGTCCCTTAAACCTTTGACAAGTCTATCATGTCCCCCCCCATTCCCAACACAGTTCATTCATTTATACTTGTAAAAACCTGATATAAAGATTTACTTTCCTATTTCAGTACATGATAATAAACAGGGGGGTTGGTAGTTGTGGTTCTTGTGATAAAAAAGATGTTGGATGTGTAAGTCCTTTCTTGGATTGACTTTCATATCCAAAATCAGCTCACTTCAGTGTATGCATAATAGAAGGATTTTTGTTAATGCTGTTTAAGGAGGAATTTAAAATAAAAACTTTTTTTTTTTTCTTCCCAATTTTTAAAATTCTTCAGCATTTCCATTTATAAACTGACAAGGAATTGTTCATTAAATCTTTTCATTTTTAAATCTGCTTAGGTTCTTTTTTTTTTTTTTTTTTTTTTTAGTCTTTAAGTTTTAGCTTTCCCCCTTTCCACAAATGTATACACACACTCACACACAGATTAACATCATATTTTCCTGTTAAGCTTGAGTTATTTTTTCTTGTCTCCATTAATCAAGTTATCAATGGAGTTGTCAATGTCTTGTTCCCAATTCTGTCTTGGGTTTTTGTTTTTTCCCTTTGTTGCTTAAATTTGTATTTTAAAAAATCCAGGCTTGTTTTAATTATTTCACTTAGAAAATATTTTTGCATAAGATTAATGTAATGATTACCTCCCTTAAATATATTGAGTCTTTGCTTCTGATGTCATTTTTGTTTTGTTTGTCACGTTTTAAAACTGGCTGACCGTCAATTCCTCTTATTCAGACAAAACATTTTTCTACAAAAAATCATTATTTAATCTGTTAGAAAAAGAAAAAAAACTGCAGTTTTTTTTCTTCTTCCTCCACTGATTGCTTTAAAAAAAAAGTGAAGAATCTATAGAAATAGAGGGGTGATATTTCTTTCTTTGATTTAAAAAAAAAAAAAAAATTCTATCCCTGAAGCCCCCCTATTGGCAAATCTCCATTTATTTGTATATTTCATATTCTATGTACCTTCTTCAGAAAATTACCCCAAGTCATTTTCAAAGATCATCAGACACACACCACTTTTTCTTGTCCCCCACAATATATTATTATTAACAAGGTGAGAGTTGGGGGTGATTTCCTTAAGACATTTTGATGTTTCCTAAACTTTGCTGTTATTCACATTCATAAGGCCTGCTTCATGGTTGAGGTAGTTGCATATATATTCTCCCAGTGCCAGTGGTCTGTGTTTTGAGCTCAAAGTAAAATAAAATCCAAATCTTTGCTGATTTTCAAGGCACAGGTAGGTCATATCTACTTGAAAGATTAATAGAAGACAATCTTCCCATCTTTCATTTCCTCCATTTTTTTTGGCCTTGTGCCAAATTAAGTTAATCTTTAAGGAAATGTCCATACCATCCATTTAACTCTGATATGAACAACAACAAAAATTATTTTTCTACAGCTTGTGTTTTCCATTGATAACTAATTTCACACCCAAGAGACTTTAGTTCTCATCAAAAGAAGATAATTTCAATCTATGATAAATGTTTAGAATTATTTCACTATTGTTATTAAGTTTATCTCCTTATCAATTCTTAGAGTAGAGAAGTCCATCATAGAAATAGGATAGATATAACTGTTAAAATAAAAAGTGCAACAAAAGTTGAGTTCAAATGCAACTAAATGGTTTGGGCAAAATTGATAGTATGTAAGTTTAGAATTTTCTTGACAAAGGAAGCAAATTCAAATCCTGTCCAAACATTCTACTTTGCTCTGAATTCCAACAATTCAAGAAACAAAAATGAATCCATTGTTAAGACTTGAATCAACAAACCAGGCCACTTTTTTTATCCAGTTCATCTCTTATGCAGATGCTACCTTTTTACTATGCTGGCCATACATATACATTACATTTTAACATATCTATTAGATGTTTCTGTTAGATATACCATTAGAAATTGCTATATCAGACTACTTTTGTTTTATTTTGGTAAATAAAATTCAATTTCTTTCATGATGCTAATGTGTGTCCTTGGCACTGTCTTTTGTTTCTCTTTTTTCAGTGCCTTGTGATGCTTTTCTTTTTCTTTCTTGTGCATCATGCTCTCTTTTACAGCTCAACAATTCAAAATAATTTTTAAAAAGTTTTTCCTATTATTTATATAAATATCAAAGGAAAAAAAATGAGTCAAATTTTATGGATAGATTAGTGGAA
The DNA here is from genome assembly GCA_023376005.1 of Doryteuthis pealeii. NCBI lineage: Eukaryota > Metazoa > Mollusca > Cephalopoda > Myopsida > Loliginidae > Doryteuthis > Doryteuthis pealeii. The sequence continues at coordinate 46,337,142 of CM042169.1, forward strand.
CCCCACTAATTAATATATACATTACAATAAAATAAGCCTATCTTTTTCTTTTTTTTGCTCAGTGCTGTAAAGCAGAAAATGAGTTTTTAACCCATTGATATATTAGCTGTTTATATTATTCCCTTAAATAAAACTGGTCATATGTACATCAAAGGTAATTCAAAACGTATTTGGCACATTAATAAACTTTTTACATTAATGGTAAAGTGAACATGACAGGTCATCTTTTGAGGTGGTTTATTTCTTAATTCCTTTTCATTCTCTAATGTGCATATTGAAACATTCAAGCTGTACAGAAATAAGTTCCAGCCATATTTAATATACTATCTCTGTCTCATAATAATTGTTGCATTTCCATATAAATTTCATACACTAAATATAACTGCTGTTATGGGATCGAAGTAGTATTTAAAAAATGTTACTTGAAGATGAGGGATTTGCCAATTGAAATTTTATAAACTTCTTCACTTAAGGATTACTGTACAGTTTGGTTGATTTTTTTTTCTCTCTCTCTCTTAATACCAAATGATGTTTGTCCTCTTTTTGTTTTTAGAGTTAATGGTGACAGTGTCAAGTCTTAGTGAGAGGGGAAAGAAGAAAGAAAGAGGTTGTATGTGTTGTGGGTGTCAGTGTTCTGGCCAAATTTTAAAAAATAATAATAATAAAATTGGACTGCTGTCCTTTTTGGCCCATCATTTGCTTCCTCCAATTTTTTTTTTTTTACAGAGGGAGTCCAAATAATATCAATCATAGTTGTAGTATTAACAGCCATTTTCATTGAGGCCTCAGTTCTTTGTACTTGTGTTAATCAGCATTAAAGTTTAAAACAAACTTATTTTAACCCTATTTGTCCATTTCTTTGGTGCCTTTAGCTTTTAAGGCATTGTTGTTTCCACTAATAAATGTCCTGGCCTCCTCGTGTTCTTTCTGTACATTACTTTTCAGACTGACCAACTGAACTGGTAGCTGACACCCACTCCTGTATCCAGCCTTTCTTTTTTTTTTCTTTCTTCCAGTTTTTGAACACTTGAGAGACTGATAATAGCTTGCTATTATTAGTCTACAATCAAGTGACAGCAATAAGTGTATAAATATAATCATTTTACACTTAATGTTACAACACACATATATAGATCCTCACTAGTTGGGGACCTAGTGTTCCACAGGGAAAAAAAAACTAAGAATTGAAGAAACTCTTTTCTTTTCTTTTCAAATAAAAAAGCAAGAAACAATAACTAATATTAACATAAATATGTAAAAAACAGTATTCAGACAAAATGAAAGATTTTATGTTGATAAAGCATCTTTACCAGTTTTTCCTTCAAGTATGGGATTTTTTTTTTTTTTTGAGATCCTTCTATTGAAGGAAAAATATTCCATAGTAAACTTTTTTTTTTTTTTTTTTCCCCATTTGGCAGAATACAATTTGTCTTTGAAAAAAAACCTGTGGGAGCAAATTCTAGTGACTTAAGACACTCAGGTCAAGTTACACCCCCTCCCCGGCCCTGTTTGGCCACCAAATAAGACACATGCTAGCAATCATTGACTTAAATTAAATTTCCAGATATCTATAATATTGTACTTAATAATTAAATATTTTACTCTCATACACAATTATAGTAATGGAGACCCCAATAAGGTTTAAAATCACTAACAATGTTAAGTTTGAAGTATCTTCAGTAAAATAAGTCAGTTGTCCCAGGTGTTGATTTAAAATCAAGTTCTCCAACTGCAGATCTAATTATTTCAAATGTTTGATTCACACAAAGGAAATTTTTTTCCTGAATATATCTTTTTCAAGAAAAAGTTATAGTTTCAATATTGATACTCTATTCAAAAATAAAATCATAAATGTAAAGTTGCTACCATGAACAAATAATCAGCAGGTCATCTTGCTACAAAATATACAGATTTAAACTTTGTCTAACTTTCAAGACTAAAAAGTATATTTAATAAAATAAAATATTGTTTCATTTTAGACAAAAATATTTTGAACCAATAAATACCCCTAAAGGGTGTGACACAATCATGCTGTCAGTTTTGTTGTGCCCCTCCCCCTCTCCAGTTATTGAGACAAATTAATGACTATTCTCTTCTAAATAGTCCCCCCCCCCCGGTATCCAATATACTTATTCCAGTGAGTTTTCCATTGCACTTGAAGCTGCACCATCGTCCACATCCACAATTCTTACCTAATGAAATGAATTTTCAGTTGAGGAAGCCAGTAAATATTACAGAGGTAAGTATGGTGGCTGCTGCAGTTGCATTTTGTTTTGAGGAAGAAATGTTCAAAAAGCATTTAATACTTAGTGGCTGTATTTACGTTGCAGTACCAGCAGTTTTTTTTTTGGGGGGGGGGGGTCAAAGACAAAATTAATTTAGAGGATAGTCAACAAAAAAAAAATGCTCATTTCAACAAGTATTAAACTTGAGAAAACTTTAGTTGAAGTAATTATTTCATTAAATGATTTATTCCAACTCTCAAGAAAATAACATAAGTTGTGTTTTCAGAAATAAAATTTCATTTGTAGAGAAATAAATCTTAGTCTTTAAAAAGAAATTAAAGTGCATATAAGACACAACCAAAATAAAATTCTTTTTATTCTAGAGAAAATTTATTTTGTCTGCATAACTCACTTTAAGAAATCTTAGTGTCTCAGCATTTTCCAAAACAAGTCAGTTTTCAATCACATACACCCCTCCCGCCTGTTTATTGGTTAATTGTTGGGAGGGGAGGATTTTATTTTAAAAATCGTTCAAAATACTTTTTCTGGTTAAAAGAAGAAAAAAACTCCATTATAAAACTAGTATTACAAGTTATGTATGAACTAGTGAAACTAGATCTATACAAGAGAAAAAAGACATTCATAATAAGTAAATGATACTGATACTTTAATATTGTGAAAAATTAACTCCACATACCCTTTTTTTCTTTAAAGTGCAAACTTGAAACTCATTCTTTTAATATATGATTTTCCCAACCCTGTTGCCCTTATGGCAAGCCCCAACCCCTTTTTATCATATAGGTGCTAGAAGGCGGTGGCTGCGGGTCTACATGTCCTGGGAATGACGTTAAACTCTATTGATGGTGAGGTTCCAGTTTTGGAGGTTTGGGGAATGTGGAGCACCCCATTCATAACTATTACTCCCTGGTCCACTCTGACCCTGAGTGATAGTACCATCTATGGGTTAAATAGAAAAATGTATTTATAAAAAAAATTGTATTATCCATTAAGAATTGATTTATTTCAAAACTTTATCGGCATTAAATGACCCACTGAGGTTGATATGCCGTAAAACAAACCAAACCAATCATTCTTTTAAGTTTTAAAATTTAAATGAAAATATAACAGTAGCATCATGAATCTTTTAAGATTTACCTGTTTTAATTACACGCATATATACATTGGTATATACAAATCCACACACCTAGATAAAGGTGGTTTACAGGCAATTTAAAAAAAAAAAGTTTGATAAAAAAATTGTTAAATGAAGTAGTAAAAGACCTTTTATTTAAAAAAGAAAAAAGTTTAATCTAAATTAAAAAAGGCTATTTTTTGCTTTGTACTATCTACTCAGAACAAGAACTCGCATTCACATTGGTGTAAGAAAACACAAATTACACTTAAGGTCTTCCATAGATAGACACGGTGAGAAAACATTTTGAAAATGTCAAAATTCATTGAAAAATTATTTAAAATAAAAATAAAAAAGTACATTATGTGTAACAAATCAGTTTTTTCTTCAATAAAGAACAATTCCAAATTTGTATCAAATAAAACAAGGATACTTTTCCATTAACTTTATAAAAAAAATTTAAGTTGTGCATTTTTTTTGCTTGCTTTTTTTAATGTATTTCACAAATAAAATTATACCCCAAAAAATGAACGATTACTTATGTCTAGTACTTGGGGATGTCAAACTGCAAAAGCAAATTCTGTACTCTCAACAGAGAGGGATCATGTGGAATCGGTAGACCAAAGCTCAGGCACAAAGACATCACGAGACACCTAACAACTTTGCATCTTCAACTGTTGGCAAGATGCAAACTGAACATATTGGAGGAAACATTCGCGTGGTGTCCTCATCAGATATGATGGACATTAAGTAATAATAAGTAGTTATTACTCACCGTTAGTGTTCACAACACTTTTACATAAACAAGTTGATTGTGAGATAATCTCATTTAGACTTGCAGAGTTAGCATTTTATAGAGCAGACATTTTGATTATCCAACATCAACAAATATGACATTGGTCATCAGATATTTTCAAAAAATGAAAACTAGATAAAATGTCATCACATGGCAATACTAGATTTCAAATTCTTGTTTTCAAGCTGAAATCTGCAATATTAGAAAAATCATCTTTACAGTTCTTTAGAATCTGAGTATTTTCCAAATTTGAATAACAAAGAATCAATATTATTTGACTTCCTTAGGCATCTCTTTAAAAAAAAAAATGAAATAAACTTTGCACAGAACATATTCTGTTAAATAATTCATTCAATAGTTAAAGAAAAAAAAAACCTTAAATTCTTTTTCTTGTCATTTTCTCTGAAATCATCCAATTCAATTTTAAAAGTTTGTAAACTATTGCTGCTTTCGATCTGATTGAGCAATTTGTTCCAAAAATATATTACTCAAAAAAAAAAAAAAAAAGCCATCTAAAGTTTTTGAAATCCACCTTTTCAGTTTGAGGAGAAATGCCTACCATAATTAGAAATTAGATCACATTCTTCACTAAAGATTAGAGATATTAGGATTAATATACTAAATATTAGTTAATCCTAATTTCTATAATCTGTAACCAACTAATCTTTTACTATCATTTTTGTCACTCTTTTGTATGTCCTCCAATTTCCATATATACATACTGGAGGCTGGGCCTGAGTAGAATATTGAGGTTTTATTAGGGTTGCTTCCCTTGAAATAATATTTCTAACCATCCAGCTAATCCTTTAATTTACCCTCAAAATATGATAGTAAGCATTAATGTATCACTAAAACGAACCCCTAAATCGCATTCCTCATTTACTTATTTTGATTCCCCTGTTGCTTAATCTATATTCAACTTTAATGGGTTTTTTAATCCAATATGTAATACTTTACAATTTTCTAGGATAAATTTTAATTTCCAAATATCCATCATGCCACTTCTTTCAATAATGGTTTAAAAGTAGTTTAACATCATCATCAGATAGTTTCTGAAATCATCGAGTTGAAAAAAAATATTCCTGGTGGTGGATTGTGAAAATTTAATTGAAATATTTAGTTAAAAGGCCAAGTTTGTTGATGTTCCAGTGGCAATATCCTAGTACCACTACATGCAGAATACATTTTACAAATTTCGAATTTATGTGATACTATAAGCTCTTGGATGCAGATGTGAGTATGGCCATATGAGTAGGTGTGTGATAAACGAAAGGCTGCATCCTCCCATTCCCCAAAGAAGGGAACCTCAGAATTAACAAGAACTACAGAGATATAACTGACAGTTGCTAATGTTTGTAATGCCTTTCTTGATCACATCTCACAGCAGAGAAAATCCTTAGTAAAAACCAAAACAGATTTCATAGAAATTAATCCACTATCTCTCGAATGCTGACTATTTGGCGAATTGTAGAAGGTGTTCAAGCAAAAAATCTCAAGGCAACACTATTGTTCATAGATTTCTCCAAAGCATTGGATTCCACACACAAGAAAGATAGAGCAAATACAAGCATATGGTCTCCCCCAAGAAACTTAACATTATAATGATACTCTAAAAAGACATAAAAGCAATGGTTCCTTCACCTGATGGGGACACAGATTTCAGTGCATATCGCATAAATACATCCTGCCCTAAAAAAAAAAAAAAAAAAAAACGCTAAGTGGTGCCTGCTGAAAATCGACCCGCACTATTGAACTCCCTAGCTATTTGAAGGCATTTTTCCAGAAAAGTTAATGTGATATGAAAGCAATATTCTTTTTATATATTAAAATAAAAGAATATCTAAATATTTTTTTTATTTTTATTTGTATAATAATGTATTTTTATTTTCGAAAAACTGTCATATTTACTTAATTTGTGAGTTGTTTTGAATTAAAATAAAATGAAAATATTTTCGGTATTTATAAAAATGTAAAACTTAAAAGAAACTAAGAATTAAGTATCCTTATATTTTGTTTAAAGAAATAAGTCCTTATTAAATTCAGTTCTTAATTACCAGTTTGTTTTTTTATAAAAAAAAAATTCGTTTTTACAAAGAAACTAAGAATTAAGATATGTCCCTATTTGTAAGTGGAAAAAATCAGCATAAGTTTTTTTTGAGTAGCAGGTTAAAATTATTTTTAACCTTAATGATGAAGGTAGAAGTCAATTTCAATGCACCAAAATCTGCGTCAAATTGTATCAAACACAAAGTGGAACTGACTTTTCAAATAACTTGCTTTTTTATTGACCTAGTGGCTCAGATTTACATTACTGAGGGTTATAAAACAGTTTGACCTGCTCATGTGCAGCAACAGAACGACAAATGGTGGCTGCAATGGTACAAATTAAGCATAAGTCAGGTAAATAGATATAAATATCTGGTATTTATCTATGTCCCACTTCACTACAGGTAAGTTATTTATTTTATGATTTTTTTTTGTTACATTTAAAAAATTAAAAAGGCATCCCATGGTAATATTTCAGAATAGCAAGTTTGATATTGTGTATACACAATATGCAATTTTAAGTTAGATCCTACCTAAAGTTTGGCTAAATACCTACATTTTAAAAAACGTAACCCTAAACTTTAGTGGTTTGAAAAAAAATTGTATTCTAATGGATAGTTATTTCTTACCTGTTGAGTTAAAATTATAGAATCTATATTCATTTATTTTTTCCCAATAAATAGAGACAAGCTAAGAATTAAAAATTTTTTTTGGTTTCCATTTATAGTAGTATTTGAGAAATAAATCTTAAGACTTTATACTTATGAAGAGTTACACAAATTTGTTATTAAATTATTTAATCAGTAAAAAAATCAAATTAAATTTTCTACTTTTCCTCATTATAAACATGTGAGATTTTGAGATCTAAGTAAACACTTTTTTATATATATTATTCCGCTCATAATCATTTAATGTTTTCTAATAAATTGGGAATGCTATGAGAAATCATTTTCCAGGACAGCACTTGTTCATGGCAATTTCATAATTTACCAAGTTTTATTCTTACCTTTTTAATGATGCCAGGTTAATGAAGTGTCTTGGTTCATTATATACCTATCAACTAACAATCTGGTCTGTTTTTTTGCTTAGCCACTGCTATTTTTTTTTTTTTTTTTTTTACTAACAAAAACTCCTAAACAAACTGTAAAAATTACAATATCCAGTTTAGAAAATTAGCTTTTATAGGTGCTACAAATTAACTTTAAAGTTCATTATATTCTACTTCTCTAACAAAGTACTGAATCACACTCTAATGTACACTGCCATAAAAGTTTCATTTAATACTAAGGTCTTCAACATGTGGAAAAGATCAGCAATAATTTTATTTGGAGAAAACCATTAAAAAGAACATTTAAGTAATCTAATTAGATTTTAACATTAAGTGAATATAAATTTTTCATATTTAAAACAAAAAAGTCATTACAAATTTAAATTTATAATATATCAAAGCAGGCAGTAAGTAAACAATGTTGAAGACACCTGATCTAAATGGATAAAATAATGTCTTGTTCATGTTCAGCATCATGTAAAAAAAAAAAAAAAAAAAATCACATGATGAAAATGAAACTTCATTGGATGAAATCAACAAGTAGCCAATCAAGCATTTTTACCATTTAATGAATATTCATTTTGGGTAAAAAAAATAAAAAATTCTTGTTATTTTATTGTTGATAAAATATTCAGACATGAAGACTTTAGTGTTTGGTTGTCAATCTGAGGACAGTACAGAGGATTCAAAAACAGTTGGACAAGTTGAATGGTGATTACGAACATACAATAGCTCTGAAGACTTACACTGATAAGAAAAGGAAAGACCAAACTGCAAAGCTTTTTAAATTCAAGCATCCCATCCAACCAGGCTTTTTTTTTTTTTTTTTTTCCAAGATGAGAAAGATTTTTGTCAGGATCCGATGTGGCGACTCAAAGAACCATTGGTTTGCTGTACCCACAAGATGCACAAATAGTGATGAAAAGCAAATATCCAGTCCACATCATGATATTTGGGGTGGTCACTACCGATGATAATGTTATGCTTCCATTTATCTCCCCATATCGCCTCTAGACTAATTTTTGACAGAAAAAAAAAAAAAAAAAAAAAAAAAAAGAGCCAGACTGTTTTGGCTTATCAGATATTCATAATCAGATCTAATATCCCACAAAAAAATATTTTTTATGAATCTGAGAGATTTGGAAAAATTGTCCTAACAAAATTGATTTCTGGATTCGTGGAAGATTCCCAGACCAGTTTTTATAAAAAAAAAAAATCACAAATGATGAGTTTAAGCAAAAAAAGTTTTAAACAAATTCTAAGCTTCCAAATATTCAAATTAATTTATATTAACATTTATAAAAAAAATAAAAACTAGAAAAATCTAATCTCATTTACAACATTATCTGGGATTTCCGTGAAGAAAAATAAGTTATCCATTAAAAATGAAAGGAAATTGTCAAAAAAAAAAAAAAAAAAAAAAAAAAAAACTGGCAAAACGTTTAACATGATCAAAGGGAACCACTCTTGACTGATATATTGATCTACTAGGAAAAAATGACTGGGTTAGGGTTAGTTTAATGGGAAAATAAATAATTTGTCAAGAGTTGTGCCCCTTTGATCATGTTAAACTTGTAGGAAATAACCATTATCAATATTTTATTAAATCATTCTGGTGAGCTTTTTTGGCGTGATACAACTTTTGTGGCCCTACCCATACTAGCGACTGTCCATCTTTTTTTTTGTACTTGTAATAACAAAATTTTGACTGAAAATCTATTGTTTCATAATTACATTTATAATTTACCTAATAATATTTTAAGTTTCAGTCAAAATTGTCTTTCCTCAAGGGCTTTATTTAAAAAAAAAAAAAAAAAAAATTTTTTTAATTCACTCTTCAGACACGGATTTTGGTTACTATAAAAAAAAAAAAATTGAAACTGAAATCCAAGGGAAATAATCTTATATTTACCCTGAAATTTGAAACGTTCATTTTTTTTTTTTTTTAAATCCAGTTTTGAATGTAAAAGATCTAATTCAAATTGTTTAAAATAATCCAGAGTATATGTAATAAACATTAATTTTGTCTCAGATAGTAATAAATCTTGCAGACTAGAATTGAGTAGAAAGTTCAATCCTCACTGGAGGTCTCATACTTACAATCTTACCTTTACTTGGTTTGATAATTTTGTCAACTAAAAGTTTATTTATCTCCATGTCAAATTTTCTTCTTTAAGACTAAAGCGTCTAAATGGAGATGAAATAGTGTGTCTCGGGGGGGTGGGGTTATTTGCTGTAGATTCATTAAAGCTTTTTTGTTCTCTGCTAAATCCTAGGCTGAAGCTTGTAACTACCATCTTGTTTTAGTTTTAGAGCCCCCTGAAAAATTAATTCAGTTTTGCTAGGTTCATGTTTTCTGGTAGCAAGTAAATGCCTTGCAAAAATCTTAGACGGGAACTTAAAAATGGCATCTAACTTATCTAGAGCTAAAAATGGTATTGCGTTCTAATAAACAAGTCCTTATATCACAAAAAATAATTTAATTTTAAATTTTCTTTAAGTGGAGTTGAAATTTTCTTTTTTTATTACAAAGAATCAGAATAAAATTTTTTAAACTTTTCATATTACCATTTTGTTTTTTTGGTTTACATAATAAAAAAACTTAGCTTTTTCCTAAGTTTTAACTTAGAAAATGGTACCTGTGGACTTTAACTATTAGATTACATTAATGAAGCTATGAAAGCTTGATAATGAAATAAATGCAATATATTTTACGACAAACCAGCATTTGACTTGACTTTATATTGACAAAATTTCTTTCCTTTTTCAACACGAGTTGGCCAAGGAGGGGGACATAATCCTAAGTAAACAATTATAGCTTCAAATAACTTCTTTAAACAAAATAATATCAACTAAGACAAATAATTTATAAACAACTAATTTGCCCCATAGATGGAACTTTTAACAGGTACTAAAAGTAAACATAGGAGTAATGACAAAGTGGTGACACTAGAACTTGAGTCTCACCACCAGATACAGTTTAGTGACATACCCAATACACCACTTTTGTGGGTAGAGGTTATTACCCCTCTGCAGAGGATGCATATTCCAAGCACAACAAACAGGGCAAGGTTAATTTGAATAACCGATTAAATAAATGACCGATATGGTATAAAAAAAAAAAAAAGTATTTTTCTTTTTTGGCATGGATATGTATAAACATTTCAAATTTACCTTTAATTTTTTTTCTTTTTCAGCAAAACTGTCTTCAAGCTTTATTTGCAAGAAATACTTTTTCCTTTCAAGTGTAGGGAGTAAAATTTAAGAAGCACCATGAATTATCACCCTTTCAATATCATTAGCCAATAAATGTGTACAATTTTTTCTGGCAAATTAGGAAAAATATTTTAATTTATTTAATTCTTTGTTGTTTCCCATGATTAGTCATTTTATTAGCAATGCAACATTAACGACTTGTGGAAGTCTTGATTGGATTTTGAAAGCGTGAAAGACAATTGTAGAATTTAAGATGTGAAAATTTTAAAAGTATTACTCTGCTTTTAAATTTGCTTTGTATATTTTCTTTCTTGTGGGCATCTGGATGAAACATGTGCATTTGATTAATTAGGTTATTAACTCTTAACATCCTATACCGCCTCATTCCGCCCGGCTGGAAGTCACATTCATTTTCCTAATCTACCCCAAATGATAGCTTTTTTTTTTTTTTTTTTTTTTTTAAATATAATATTAAACATATTTAGCAGTCTTTGATTTATGAGAAATAACAGGTAACTTTAAATTAGCCATTTTTTGATAAATCCTTATAGGACTGGGACTCTGGACTTACTTAGAAAATTCTCAACAGGATGTTAAGAGTTAATTAAATCTAATTTTTTTTTTTTGGCCTGCAGATACCCCTACCCAAGTACTAAATAAACCTCACACCAAGATGTATTTAAGACCTTACCTACCAATTCAGACTTGCTTTTAAGCATTAGACAAATCCATGGCAAAAAAAAAAAAAAAAGACCCAGTAACAGTCTTCAATTACATTTGTTTCTAATGTATAGATCTCCCATTATAATTGTAGGTTTTTATTTCACTTTCATTATGATGGGGTACATCATTACAGTTCAATATGAAACAAGTTCATTCTATTATTTCCCTGTTGATTATAAATATTCACCTCTTGTAATCTAAGATTAATAAATGTCTTACCTAATGTTTTTCAAACCTTCATTTTAAATTAGATTTCCAGTTATATTCTTTTTTGCACACACACACACACGTCCTGTAGCAATGACGTCTTTCTTTTTGTTGAGAATTAACTCAAAGATGTGATTGTTAGTAATAAAATAATTTAAAATCAAGGCAAGAGACTTCTCACCCCATGCACCAATCTCCTTCACATCAATTATTAATAAAAAAAATTAATTTTTAAAAACTGTATAACATTTTCAGTTGTAAAAATAAAAAAAATAAAAACAGTGTTTTTTTTTAAGTATTTATTTTTTTTTTGATATTGAAATCACATTCTGTATCTGAAAGAAGAAAAAAAAGAGAGAAAAGAAAAAGAAAGTTAGTAAAGAACTTCAAAGAAAAAAAGAAAAGTCTTTACATCTTAACCTCCCCACCATAATTTTCAGTTGGTCTTATAGAATATCAAGAGGATTTAACGTTTTAATAATTTATCAAAATTTAAAAAATAACATTAATCAAAAATATTAACTGAAATTAACACTTGATAATTCTAAAACATGAAAAATCAAATTGATAACAAATCTAAAAGTTATGAACAAATAAAGTTACATTAAAAAATTTGAACAAAACAAAAACAATAAAAAGAAGAGGCTAACCTTATTGCGGCACTGGGGCAGCGGCTTCTGCTGCTGGTTTGGCACCTTTGTGCTCACTGTAAGGAGTCTGTACAATTACCTCCTCTTTAGGCTCCACAATGCTGACATGATCAGGCAATGGACGCTTGGGTCCAATTTTACCATTAGGATCAAATGGCAACATAATTTTTACTTTGATACCTAGTACACCTGAAAATAAAATAGTTTCGTTTAGTAAAAGTATTCAATCAATACAAAAGCACAAATAATCTAAAGGTTGGGTTTGATTTATATATTAAAAAAAAAAAAAAAAAAACTGAACATTTAAATGATAATTTATGGAATCATTTAAAAAGTTGTTTTTTTTAAATAATGAAAAGAAAACCAGAACTGATCATTCAATCAGTTGAAGAACTTATTAACAGATGATTAACAGTGAAGATTTTCTTACCTTGTCGGAGCAACACATGTCTGACAGCTGTGTCGATATAATCATTGACAGGATCACCACTGTGGATCATCAAACCATCCACAAATTTCATGGATTTGGCTCTCTGACCTCTCAGTTTACCAGAGACAACAATTTCACATCCCTTGGCGCCAGATTCCATGATGAATCGGAGCACACCATAACAAGCTCTGGAGAGAAAGAAACAGAAAAAAAATTTAGAATGATCACAAAATTAGAAGTAAAAATAAATAGAATGAATTCAATCTCCTCACAAACCAAAAATGTTTTGAATTAATAAATCCTCTTCATATTCCTTCACTAAGTTTTTTTGCAATATAAGTAAATCTTTCAGTTTTTTTTAAGATATACACATACAAGTTTAAATTATCCTTCATACCACGGAAAAATACTTTGAAATTATAGCCTGACTATAACAAATGGCAGCAAATAAGAAAAGTGTATGCATAAAAAGAGTGATCAATGCTATAATAGCAGAGCAGGTTTAAAATATAAAATTATAGAAACTATATTACCGTTACTCAAGTTTAATGTATACAACACAATCCTCATATGGGAGAATAGTAAGTGGTTAAGCATGATGCGTGTTCATGTAGTCAGATCTTTTTACACATAAAAAAATTTTTTTTTTTTTTATACACAGTGTGATGGGTAAATTGTCACCATTTTAAATTAATTTCACGCATGCTTTGTTTCAGGTTTTGTCTTCTGTGCAGCGGACTAGAGACAGAATACACTCCCCTCCAGAAATTTTGAAATGGCATGCATGCCAGAAGCTCCAACATGAAGACTTTAGAGTGTTTGGTTACAGAGGATTCAAAAACAGCTGGAGTTGAATGGTGATTACGAACATACAGCAGCTCTGAAGACTTATACGGAAAGAAAGACCACGCTGCAAAGCTTTTAAAATTCAAGCATCCCATCCAACCAAACAGGCTTTGATGAGAAGATGAGAAAGATTTTTGCCAGGATCCAATGGGGTGACTGTATTCACAAGATGCACAAATAATGATGAAAAGCAAACATCCAGTCCACATCATGGTATTTGGTGTGGTCACCACCGATGGCAATGTTATGCCTATTTATCTTCCCACATCAAGTGCCTGAAGTAGGAAGTGCTGCCCTCGATTGAGAAGGTGGCTGCTGGAAGACCCTACACATCTGGCAACAGAACTGTGTCATGCCACACAAGCAAGAGAGCCCAGTCTTAGCTGTCAGAAAATTGCTACAACCACACCAGTAACACCTAGCAGCCTAACTCCCCAGATTGTAATCCCCTTGACTATGTGTGGGGGTGCAGTTGAGCAAGAGACCAATGAAACTCAACACCAAAGATGAACTAAAAGCAAGGATAATGGCAGCATTTAGCAATTTAAACGAGGAAATTGTCAAAGGCTTGCAGGAGATTCTGAAGTCACATGGGGGCAGATGCGGTTGGAGCCAATGGTGATTTCTTTGAATAAATTTAATCTATTGTATTTTAAGATATTTTTACGTAATTTTGATAATTATGTCTGAAAGTTATGTCAGTGTTATTTACATTTTTACATAATTTTGACAATTTACCCATTGCCAGACATACAAAAAAAAAAAAAAAAAATTAACACTCACCTTCTTACTGGCAACTGACCAATCAATTTGTATCTCAGAGATTCACACTGAGCAATAGCACACAAACCACGGGTAGCTACCTTCTCAGCATAAAGCTTTAAGGGAGAAAAGAAAGAAAAGAAAAGTTAATTATGAATCCCACAAAAATTCATGTTACTTCAACTAAAATTTTTAAAATTAAGTATTAATATACAAAACATTTATAATCACTAGCTAATAGTAATAAATCAAGCTCAAAACACTTTATTCTAAAATTTGACTGATAGGTAGTTTTTAGGGGCCGGGTTAGCTCAGTCGGTAGAGCGTTCAGCTAGAAACCACAAGGTTCCTAGTTCGATACCGGTCCCCGCCAACTCAGCGTATGAGTAGCACAGGGATCTGTGCGGTAAAGTAAGGAGCTGATGGTAGGTGTGGCGCTCCACCTCAGATGCTAAAAACAATTTCCTTGGTCTAGCGCTATAGAAAAGGGGATAGACTCCCTCGCTGACTGGCTGATACCGACTTTACTTTTTTTAGGTAGTTCTCTTATGCTTTCTTACCGTGCATTAATACTAGCAATATTTACCTTATTACACAAGTTTAAGATGATGTTCATAAAGTACTTTATATCAAAATCTTTAATTTATATTCAACATGCATATCACTTTCAAAAACTAATATCACATTTTTATAAAAACTTCTGGATAGGCAACATGCTTATTTTACCTTTTGTTAACTCATTTTAACTGGTATCAAGTATTCCTAACAAATAATTTATACACAATCATGTAGTTTTAACTCTTAACGTCCTATACCACCTCATTCCACCCAACCGGAAGTCACATTCATTTTCCTAATCTACCCCAAATGATAGCCTTTGTTTAAATGTAATATTAAACATATTTAGAAGTCTTTAATTTAGGGAAATAACAGGTAACTTTTAATGAAACAGCCATTTTTACCTATTTTTGATAAATGGTTATAGGAATTGGGCTTTGGACTTAGAAAATTCTCAACAGGATGTTAAGAGTTAAGTAACCATAACAAGCATTAAAGATGCAGTTTAATGCCATACCCAGGATACACCAACCCTTTTAGGAAGGTGTTACTCCTCCTGAAGAAGATGCAATCGGCATATTCTAAGCCTCTCCAACAGGGTAAACAATGTGTTTAACAGAAATTTTTTAGACAAGGGACTGGAACCAGATCTCCAAATAATTTTAAATCTTCCCAGGAATAATCAATTCCTGAACGTTTGGTGGATATCAGTCCAAAAAGGTAGATTCTAACAGACAGGTGAATTGTCAACAATGTTAATTTAATCATAATGTACAGTTGCTAAGATTTTTTTTACCACAGTGCAATTACAAAAATAAATTAAAAACATACAAAGTGAAAATCTTGAATAACAACATTCAAAGAGTCTGTAAAATATTTGCACAAAATACCTGGCACTTAAAAATCTGTTTAAATATTTAATGTCATCAAATTGATTCATATAAAATTTATTTTTTGGTATTGGTTGTTTAAACGTATTTTTAACACAAATCATAAGAACAGTTAAATCAAACTATTATATCTTAACTAATCAGTTTCATTTCACAATATCAAAATAAAAGTCTAAGGGTTATGAAATAAGTAAATAAAATACCCAAGTTAAAACCTTTTGTAAATGGAGAGTAAGTGGCAAATACAACTTCCTTTTAATATTAAGTGTATGTCGATGAAACATTCCCCACAACTATACTATCCAGCTTTTCAGATTTCAAATATTTTGCTTGGCAATTACCCCACCTCCCTATTAAAACCTCCAGTTTTATTTCTGCTGGAATTCAGTTTTTGTTAAAGAGGGAATAAATCATTGTTTGACAACTAGTTAATTTTCCAATATCTGTTGAACATGGGAGTTAAATATAAAATGCAAGCTATTTTGTCAAACATCAGGAAAAACTTATATTTCAAGCAGAACAATTATCTATTATTCCCAGTGAAAATATAGATATGAAATAATTTTGTTTGATTTTATATACATATATATAAGATGATGATTATATAATTTTAGACCAAGATTACATATATAAATCTATCAGAAAAAGATTACATATCTAAAGAATACAATAGTATTATGGGAATATTTATGTTTTTATATTTGCATATTTTTCAGATATTTTTGTTTTCATTTTATATATATATTATGTGAAAATGTGAACATTTTATGTTTATATACATATATAAAGAATTACAAAAATGAACACAAGAGAGTACAGACACTAATACAGATCTTAGGAATTGAAAAGAAAAAAAAATGAGGGGGTAAATTTACTTACTTCAACTGATCCCTCTGGGAAATGGAATCTTTTCTGTACAACAGAAGTCAATTCTCTGATACGACGGCCTTTTTCTCCAAGAACATTTTGGGTTCTGGTGGCCAAAATAATGATCTCAGTTCTGGTGGGAGTAACACGTACTTCAACACCACTGTAACCGTCTTCAGACAACTCCTTCATGAGAAAGTTGTTGAGTTCTGCACGGAAAACTCCATCAGCAACAAACTGAAAATATAAAAATAAAAAAATTTAAAAACAAGTTCACAAATATCCACTTCTCATTTAAGACTTAATCAAAAAGCAAGTTTGAGCCTACAACTAGTGGCTATAGGGAGAAATACCAGATCATTGTGTCCCAAAATGAATACATCCGGACTCAAACTATGTGCACTCGGCAAAACCAAGTGAAGTTTATTTTCGCATTTCATTGACACGATCTTTTTCAAAGCACAAATTCAGGCAAAAACAATAAAATTTATTTAATTACAAATAAATAATCCTAAAAATAATTTTAGGCGTAATACTGATATATATTCTAATATATTTTCAAAAGGCATCAACACGTGTGCGCATCCATGTTGCCTGTAGCGGCCATATGAATTCATTTAAATATACCGGTAAAATAAACGAATGCACAGCTAACAGTTTTGATTTTTTTTCTACATAAAAAAAATGCTAAATTGGGTTCTCAAATTTTCCTGAGGTCCACAGGAATATTCGACAAGGATACATGTACTTAAAGGGAGAAGAAAATATGTTTAAAAAAATGAGGATAAAATGGTTTCTTAAAAAGTACTAGATTAGAAAAGATCTATCAATAAGACAATTGAAATAGTCAAAACAAATTAACGGTTGATTATATTAAACATTACATTAATCTTTTAGTGTCCTTATACCAATTGCAATACTATCAAGCACGAATCTTACCACACAAATGAAATAAGGATTTTCGGTAGGATAGAAATTCAATACAAAAACCTGTACAAGACATTACAGACATAATATTTTTCTTAAAAACGTATTACTCTAAGATCAGAGAACAGCAAGCAATAACTATACCAGAAAAGTGGCAAACAAAAATAATATTCAATTAAAGAAAGAAAAAAAAAATGAATTTCTTCCTCGTGGCTGTTACCACGCGCCATTTTATCGGAACGTATGTATTTACTATTCTAAAAAGTTTTAATATAATCGCCAGGATAGTATCAATGCAAAAAGGGAAAATAACTTTTATAAGGACTATGAAAAGAAAATAATAAGGGCAAGATAAAAAAAATTATAACGTATATCAAAACATATAGTAATTTACGAGCGATATTTAACTTATAAGTTCTAATTTAAGTGAAGCATTTTTACAGTAGCCGCCATGTTGATTAGCAGTCATTTTTTTACGATTATTTCGATCTATTAAGACTAAATGTACGAACGAGAAATCTTCTAGGAGGAAAGTAAACGTGCCTAACTCTTATTTAACGTGAAATATTTCATAAAATAAAAGACATGTTTATTCAAATAATCGACACTAACCTACTTTTTACTACGTAGCCATGTGCTTTTGGAATGATCACCGCTATATTATCCGTATACATCCAAAGCATAAAATTATAATTTTTCATAAAAACATATACAATAAAAAGAGGAGTGAATACATTTCACATTTTTACAATTTTTTCATCAAATAAAATACATTAAACCAATAAAAATCACAAACCTTTCGCTTCTTTGAAATTGTCGTGGCTGCCATCTTCAAATGATTAGAGTGAAAAGAACGATAACCAATGTCTCTCCACAGACCGCAGTAAAATAATAGTCACGTGACCCAGATGTGAGAAAAATATTCCTCTAAAATAGATTATTATTTTATGATATTATTTTATGATATACAAATAAATAGTACAATATTTATAAAAATAAAATTATATAGGAAATATTTTAATAAATATTTTAAAAAATTTACTGCGTTTCACAAATTATTATTTCCGGTAAAGGTCACTCTCACAGGTTATGTTATCCTCAACAATGCATTTGATGACAAGATTACCGGTAGAGAGCATAAGGAAATGAATCGCTTAAGTTTCTCTTGCTACCTATGTTTTGTTTTTTGTTGTCTTTTTTTCTTCAGATAGGTTTTAAAACAATATTAAGAATTTTGTCTGTAAAAAAAACCTGGTTATCTTCAAGATACAATTTTTAACTTCTATAGAAAGGTATGCGCGTAGGTATACCCAAAATTGACCTAAAATCCGTTTTTGACAAAATGAATTTAACCCCCCTACAGAAAATAATTTACCAAAAATCAGGGAATTATCGGATTTTAATGAAATTTTCAGTGTTGATTTATCAATGAATGAACTTTATAATGTATTATTTATTTTATTTTAAAACTTTCTGATTTTTTTCAGCTCATTTAATTTGGGGGCGTAAGATTTCGGCGAGTTGGTTAGTGTTCGATACTAATTACAGTGTAAATAAAAAGATGAAAGACCGAAGTTATGAATAGAAAAAAAAATTTAAGGGGGATTTTCTATGAGAAAATAAGTACCGAAAATCGGAAAATAAAATGTAAAAAAAAAAATTTTTTAATAATTTTTAGAGATGTCTTTTTTACTCATTTCGATAATTATTTAATTGGTTATTATCTTATAAAATAAAAAATTATACATCGATATTTTTTCTGTTTAAAAAGGGGGGCTAAATTTTCAATAGAGTTTTTCTTCAAAACTTATTACTTTTTGCACCTAAAATAAGGTTTGCATTAAATAGATATTTATTTCTAGAATCTAAAAATATAACATTTTAAACTTAACATCAGGATTTTCCTATTTTAAATGAATTTTATATATTTTTCATAGCAGAAATACTTAATTAAAATTTTGAAATAAAATAACCGATGCATTATAAAAAAAATCATTAATTTAATACTGAAAATTTCATTAAAATTGAATAATTCCCTGATTTTTGGTAATTTTTAAAAAATCGCTAATGTTACATTAATTTTGTAAACACGCCATTTTAAAAGAGCGTTTCACACCATACACGATCGAAATTGATCAAAAAATCGTTT
Organism: Doryteuthis pealeii; assembly: GCA_023376005.1. Lineage (NCBI taxonomy): Eukaryota > Metazoa > Mollusca > Cephalopoda > Myopsida > Loliginidae > Doryteuthis > Doryteuthis pealeii. The sequence continues at coordinate 46,356,614 of CM042169.1, forward strand.
TAAATGTATTAAAAATGAATTAAATGTGTAATATTATTTTGCTTTTTTATTGATGGTCATTATGTTACTACTTATCGATTTAGACAAAGTTTGACTTTAAATAATCGATTTAATTAATTTTAATTTGTTTTTAAAAAACATTAGCAGCCGATTTTTAGGTACCCTCTAGATGCGCCCTTCAAATTAGCAGCAGGGGCCAGCCTTGTACGTTCTTTTGATCTTTTTTCAGGAAAATAAACTTGTAGTTTTGCATTTGAATTCTTGAATAATTTTCTTTTACAATAAATTATTTTGGGTATTTTTCAATGTTTCAATGAAAGTTTTCAAATTTTATCATTGAAAAGAAAAAGTTAATTCGTTTTTGTTTTTTTTTAAAGAGTTCATTGAGACTTTTATTTAAAAATATCCAAAATAATTTATTGTAACAGAAAAATATTTAAGAATTCAGATGGTTTAAAACAATATTTCTTTTTTTTTATATCTTTCCAAAAAAGTACATCAAAAGAGCGTATGTGGCTGTCTCTTGCTGCTAGTTTAAAGGGAACATACCTTTTTAAAAAAACCTGAAAAAATCGGGAGTGCATATCTTGAAGATAACCAAATCCTTTCTTTGTTGACAACTGGATTTTATGATAAAATTAAATAAACTGAAATAATTATTAGTCATTAAAAATGAAAATGTGGGTGTTTTTTTGGGGGGTGGTGGTTCCAATTTTGTTTCTTTTATTAACATTCAAAAAGAAAAATTGGTTAATTTCTCAGACAATAATCTTATTTTAGTTTTATGAAAAATAAATAGTGATTATCTATGTTCATATCTATCTATCTATCTATCTAATTTTCACTGCTTTGCATTCTAATACTCAGACAATTTGTCAAATTGGTTCTGATGTGCCACATTTTCATCAACAAAATCAATTTAGATCAAATTCAAAACCCTTATATTAATTATTGTTCTTACTTAGTATAGTCCTTTCTTGCGTTTATTTCATGTATTTTGTATGTGCCTTCTTTACAGGTACAGGATCACCAAGAGAATTTACTATAAAAATGATTGCCATACTTTTAATGATTGATTGATTTTAAAGGCATGTCAACCCATCTAGGGTTATTTTATGCCTAGAAGTTAGGGAATTAGTTCATTGTATATTCATATTTACAGTTTTTGTGAAGTTGTTTATTAAGAGTTTTTTTTGCTCATGTTTCTATTAAATATAAATAATTTTCAAACTGATCCATTTGATCCATATATGGGACCCTAACAAGTACTACCACTCACGTCAGAGTGGACCTAGTAGTAATGGCAATAAAGGGTACACCACACTTCCCAAATCTCCAGAACTGGAGCCTCACCACCATATGCAGTTTTGTGTCATACTTTAGATGTGAGCTCTGATTTGCTGCTTTCTATATTTTTAGGCAATATAAATTTTCTTTATGGTAATAATCAAATTAAAATAGAGGGTAAAATTTATTTCTGAGGTTAATCCCAAAAGTAAGGTCTCCAAAGCACTGGGGATGCGGAGAAACTGTTTGTGCACCTATTGACAATACTGTTGTGCCTGTGCCTGCATCTGCACACACCTTGCTGCCACGCTTAGTCTTGGCTTAGCAGTTATTTCTGATGGAGCTCCCAATTGACATACCACCAAATATGAATTTTGTGCAGTTATTCGGCTTTAGAATGCAAAGGACATTAAACCGGTTGAAAATCATTGCCAATCAACAGAAGTGTATGGCAAGTCATGCATGGATGTCAAAAACATCCGCAAGTGGTGTAGGGAATTTGCAATGATAATGAGGTTCAATGCTTCCTCAACAACATAATGGTGAGCTGGTATGATGGGAATACAACACGCCTACAAAAATGCATCAACCTAAATAGTGATTATGTAGAAAAATAGATACGTTTCAAACTTTAAAATGATGTAAACATTTTACTTTTGGGATTACCCTCATACATACTTAAAAATCACTTCAGATGCACCTTTTTTTAAGAATTAACATAGAACAAGCATACAAAGACATGAAAAAAATATTACAATTTAGATAGGGGGTGCAGAAAGGGAATAAAATTTTGTTAAAAAAAGATTATGCTTGTTACACAGATAGAGTACAAAGTAGGTATTTACCAGGGCTGTAGAGTCAGAACACAAAACCGTTGACTCCAACTCCAACTTCGAATCCTCTATTTTTAGCATTTCCAAGTCCAACTCCTTTTTATGTAATTAAGTGATTATGGCCTACAAATAAATATACAACCAGGATTTTTTTTATCATTTATAAGGAGTGTGCACTGTATAACATTACAGAGTAATCTAGGGCCATATAAAGAGTAAATTCAACTAGAGTCAGAGTTGGTATAGTTTTACTAACTCCACTGACCCCTTAATTGTTTCCGACTAGACAACTCCAACTCCACAGCCCTGGCATTTACCCAATTCATCGTCATGGGTAGGATGTGACACAAGTTCACAAGTATGGGGCATATAGCAAGGATCAATCTCGTTTTTCATTAAATGGATCTGCGAGACTAGCTTGCTAACCATTACACTAGAATGGAATATCTAGAATGTTTGAAATGTACAACATTCATAATTTCTTTGTCGCTTACAATCAGTAGTGTGTGTGTTTGTATTCAAAATTCAATTACAAAAGGATTACCACCCTGTAAACTGAAGCTGTTGAATATGCCAACTGCACCTCTGCAGAGGGGTAAAATCCCACCAAGGGGGCCACTTGTTGGACATGGGTGACGACCAGTGATGCTTATGGACGGAATCCTGGTGGCTGAGCAATCCATAACATGCAACACTACTTTGTCCCTTACTTGGGCTAGACGGATGGTTGCAGAGGCCCCTTCTAATCAATCAGTTAGTCATGTTAAGCCCTAGCACCTATATAATTTTCACAACCCTATTGCCCTTATGGCAAGGCTTAAAGAAATTTGGACAAAGCACCCCACAAGAAAACAGTTGTATGGTTACTTACCTGCTACCATCCAAGTAAAACGAACAAGACATGCTGTACTCTGCTGGAGAAGCAAGGAAAAATCCATAAGTGATGTTCTCATGTGGACACACCAGTGTGGGCTGACCAGCAAGGACTTACATCAATCAGCTCTGTGCAGAGGACTTTCCAGGGGCAATGATTGGCGAGAGAGAGTCATGTATAATCATGCTGCCAGTACAATCTGATGATGATGATGATGATGATGATGAATTCACAAGACCAGTTGATTATTAAACTTAGCAAATTTGGTTTATCATCTTGCTCCTCAGCTCTAACCATTGGGCTATATCTAATAATTGCTTTCCAATCTTTCTCAGGAAGTCATCTTCACCCAAGCAAACCTGACTTCTGACCTGTACTGTTGACAGGGCTAAGAATATACTGATTGTATCCCAATGCAGAAAGGGTTAGATAGTCCCCAAAGGTCCCCAGTGTATGACACTAAATCACATCTAATGGTGAGGCTCTAGATATGAGAAGTGTGGAGTACCCCTTCATTGCCTTCACTCTGATGTTCACTCTAACCCAGAGTGGTAATACCTGTTAGGGTCCCATCTATGGGTCAAATAGATGTTTATCATTATAACGAAAATTATCAAATTTAATAGGAACATATGCAAAAAACGTCTTAAGAAACAACTACACAAAAAATGTAAATATATGCGATACTCTAATCTCTAGGCATGAAATAACTCTAGATAGGTTGACATGCCGTTAAAATCAATCTATCATACAGAAAAGAACAGTAAACTGAACTTCTGTGTAAAATCTCTTAGATGATATCAATTTCCCTCAGGCCCAAGCAAAGAGTGGTTTCATAAATTCCACTCTCTCTTGCTACTAATACTAATATTCCTGAATAGTTTCACCAATATTTTGATAATTTTGTTGCCAATCAATCTGTCCAAATCCGGTTGTTTGTTGGGGTTTAGGGTTAGGGGTTAGTTTTATAATTAAAAAAAAAACTCTAAAAATCATGTGTTAACCAACAACCAAATGTTGACGGTATAAATGAAAAAAAATGTCCTTATGAATCGAGATCGCAGATGGGGTGCTTAAAGGTAATATGGTCCATTAATTTTTATGTTCTCTTCCTATATGGATCCCAAATCATTTGACCTATCAACACTTTGATAATATGGTTATTTCCTATAACTCCAACATAAACAAAGGGGAACCACTCTTGACTGATAAATCATCTATTTATTTATTGATCTACTAGGAAAAAAGAAGACAGGGTTAGGGTTAGTTTAATGAGAAAATAAATAAATAATTTATCAGTGAAGAATGGTTCCCCTTTGTTTATGTTGGAGTTATAGGAAATAACCGATAATATTTTCAAAATAATTTTAATTTCTCCTCAAAAATCAATTCTTATAAATTGTAATTCCTACCAATCTTCAGACACCTGATGATCATCGAAGCAACCCTTTTGCTTAAATGTTAGGATTGTTTTGACTGCAACAAATTTACATATCCAACGAAAGTATATAAACCTACCATTAAATCTGACAACTTCTGTCCTGGTTATGACACTGTATCCAGTAGTGAGGCTCCAGTTCTGGAATCATCCTTCATTACCATTACTCTCAGGTCTACTGTTACTTGGAGTGTTAGTACCTGTTAGAATTCCATCTATAGGTCAAATAGGTATGTGTGAGATGTTTAAAAGGATTTTGATCTAGATTAATACATTGGCTTTTAAAACATTGATATTGCAACTAAGTATGAAGTATTTACCTGTTTATAATAATAATAATGAAAATACATTTTTTCATCTTATATAATTGTAGACTATAATTGTTAAACTGACATTGGTATAAAATAACCCACCAAATTATTTTTTACTTTAAAGAAGAAATAATGTTTTTTTTTTTTGTTTTTTTTAAGATGAAAATATCAGTCATGGAGGGGGGGAGTCCCTGTGACATAACGCTGAAGTGCTGGATTACAAAATCATAGTAAGGAAGTTTGAAATCTGGTCTCACTATTCGTTTACTTCTGGACTAATACCCTTGGGAAAGGTATGAACCACCTCATCTATAGGTTAAATAGTATCACTGTTGTTCTACGAGGAGAGTTTTAGCATTAAATAACCCACAAAGGTTGATATACCATTAAAGAAAGAAACCAAGCCAAAATTATCTTGAAATAATTTTTGTAAATTAAAATTTTTTGTTTTGTTTTTGTGGGAAATTTCACATTTGTCCTATCCAGACAAATCTTATTTGAATTTTTCGGACTGTTTTCCTCATCTTTATTGTTATATACATAATATTTCAGTCGATGTGCTCTACGGGTTTCTTCAAATGTTTCTTGTCAAACTCTGTAACCATCTTGTTGAACTTGGGAACTTTCTTGTCATAATTGGGAACCTTCACAGAACTTTGAACCAAACTCTTTATTCAATCCACTGGGGTACAAGTATTAAGTTTTTAAGTATTCTATGTTATTACTGCCTGTGGTCAGGATTGAACCTGCAACCTAGAGATGATTGTCACTTAGAACTGTATTAACTCAACCCCTACATTCGTTGCACCATGTATCCAACTGGAAAAATCCAATAATACAAACTATCAAATCTCAACTCAAAAATTCAAATATAGCAACTTGTTTTAATGCAGGCTATTTCTGGTTATTTCCTATAACTCCAACATAAACAAAGGGGAACCACTCTTGACTGATAAATTATTTATTTATTGATCTACTAGGAAAAAAGAAGGAGTTAGGGTTTAGAGTTAGTTTAATGGGAAAATAAATGATTTATCAGTCAAGAGTGGTTCCCCTTTGTTTATGTTGTACTTAGAAATACCCTATTTCTTTTTGGTGTTTTGTCTGTTTCCTTAACTTCTTCAAACCTCTGTAAGGAAAAAAAAACTTCTTCCAGAAGTAAATATTTTTGGCCACTCATCTGGTTCTTGTCAAGAAATTCAAACTTACAATATTAAGATTTTGGACCATATGACCTTTAGGCACTCCTTTTGCGATCTCGATTCATAAGGACATTTTTTTCATTTACACCGTCAAAATCCGGTTGTTTGTTAACAGACGATTTTCAGAGTTTTTTTTTAAATTATAAAACTAACCCCTAACAAACAAGTGGATTTTGACAGTGTAAATGAAAAAATTGTCCTTATGAATCAATATTGCAAAAAGGGTGCCTAAAGGTCATATGGTCCAAGATTTTAATAAATATTTTACAAAACTTTTTTTACAATTCACAAGAACACAACACATAAACTACTAAAGGGAAACAACTACAAAAAGCAAAATTTGCACTTTTTACATTACCATTATTTTTACTTTTTCACTTTTCCTTACTAAGCTAATTAAAACATATATATTCATGGATAAGTTGCACCAATGGATAGGTCAGCCCCCCCTCTCCAATTTGTGGTTGTCAAAGTGGGTATTTGCAGTTGACCCACAGATAGGTCACATTATAACCTGGTTAGTTACACAATTTATTCTAAAATAAAACTTATCAAATATTTACCTTCGTTTCAAAACTTTGCTTACAAATATTAGATCTAGAAAACTTTGTCATAGACTGTGATACATAATGCAAACATATAGAAATAAGGGTTACATTTATTTGTACTAAAATCATAAATGAGTCTGGGTAAAAAAAATATAACAGCATCAGGTCAGTTTAAAGCAGAGTGAGTAGGAATCTTTGATATATTATGTATATACAAGTCTTCAAAAGCTTCCAGATGCATATTATACACATTTTGTGTTATTGCAATTGCTTGATAAATAAGATTAAAGTAGAGCAGTTTTATATTTATATTGAATGGATAGGTCGCAACTCTGATTTTGGCAGAAGTTTGGTTAAAAAAGTGTGATCTACCCGTGAGTATATATATGGTAGGCATCAGGTCAGATTATGCCTTTGAGGATTTATGAGTTAATAAATGTGAAGAGGTTCTTGGTTATTATACTACAATATAAACAATACCACAAGTGTCTTTTTTTTTTAAATAACATTTTAGGTTTTTTTTTTTTAGCGGGGGAAGAAAAAAAAAAAGGGTCAAAACTTTGGTTTCTGGCTACAAAATTCTCTCAATAGATACTAACTTTAAATGGTTAAATATAAAAAGATTCAGTTTAGGTAAACTGACAAACACAAACATAAATATCCATTTTAGCATTATAAACCAAACCCCTTACTAAAATTTTGATGAATTATTAAAAATTAATGCTAAAAATATGTTCTGTGATCCTTGAATTGAAATAACTTTAGTTTGAATAGATACAACAAAATCAATGTCAACAAGAAAGGCAGTGTCAGGATATACCAGTAAGAAAATAAATAAATACACTGATATCATATTTATCTATTAGGTAAATTAAAATTTAAAAAAATTGTAAGGGAATTCCTCTATTTATGTAAGACTATTAATAAATCAAATATAATAACTACATAGATTTTGTTAATTATAGATAAAACTTGATGTTTGATCAAGAAAAAATAAGTTATTATAAAATTAAATATTTTTACATAATTCGTGGGTAGCCTAAGAATTATGTATGTAAGTGTAGTTAAAATTCAAATAACAGGATGGTAAATGGAAAGTTACTGTTAGCCATTATATGATTGATAAGACAGTTCATTTTCTCTGGCCTGTACACCAATTGCTGATTGGCTGAAGGAAAGGTGTGTGAAAGGGAACTGGTCTAGTTAGCCAGATTATGGTCATTAGCTGAGGGAAGCTGATTTTAGGATCATTTGCCCCCAAAAGATGCCAGCTATTCACCGCAGTAGAAATCCCTTTGGGCTGTGTTTTTTTTTTTTTTTTTTTTAAATAAAGAATAAGAAAAACAAGTCTTGCTTATTTATAACAGACAACCAGACTAGAAAAAGGAAGAGTCAGCACAGAAGGAAGCTGGCCAGCAACAAGGACAAGTACCCATCTACTCTTCTCTCGTCATTTATATACCCAATACAAAGGGGCATATAACAATATGGCAGGAGGTTTAACTTAACTCTTAGTGAGTGCCATTCATCTTGCAAATTTTGAAAGAAGTTTGGTTCTTTTAATTTAACTATTAAATAATATTCCTGCAATAAAGTTGTATTCAAACATTATTTTGAATGTTTCTCACAAATTCTGTAATTGGAATCTTCATATTTCATAAAATATCTCTCCCATAAATTCAATGTATAAAATCTAAATGAAACAATTATTAGGAGACAGAGAATATAGTAAGTTTCTAATGTACAGGTTTTTGCCAATTTTGACTTCAAGCAAAAATTTATTTTTTGTTGACAAATATTATCTATTTGTAAAATAATTGTTAGTATTAGATTTGGTTTGGTTTATTTAACAGCATATCATCTTATTATTTAATGCCAATAATTTGATTATAATCAAGTATATTTTCAAAGTTCCATTGCATTTTTTCTTTAAATGTCACTTATTTAAATTAATCTACAATCATTTGTTTGTACAAAATTATAAGATATCTAGTATTCCAGAATTACTAATTTATACACAATTATATTGTTTCAAGTAATCTTATTAGTTCAGATTAAAGTATGGTAAGTGTAATGTGAAGCCAAACTTTTTAAAGACTTTATTTTTCTGATGCAAGCATCATCAGGAACAAGAAAAGTTTTAGCCTGTTTATTAAAACATTTTTGGTCCCCAATGATACTTGTATCAGAAAAGAAAGCATAAAAGTTTAGCTTCAGGTTACCCTTAAAGTAGTCGTTGATGTGGCCTAAAGTCAGTATCAGCCGAACAGCAAGGGAGTCTATCCCCTTTTCTCTAGCGCTAGACCAAGGAGATTGTTTTGGTGTCTGAGGTGGAGCCCACACCTACCATCAGCTTCTTACTTTACTGCAGATCCCTGCGCTACTCATACACTGAGTTGGTGAGGGTTGGTATCTACCCTTACTGCACTTTTAATCTGGACGATATTACCTGTTTACTAAAAAAATTATTTTTCAATTTTCATTTTTATTTGAAAAGATGAAACCTCATCAATTATAAACTTGGAACTGAAATTTTGGTTATTTCCTATAAGTCTAACATAAACAAAGGGGAACCACTCTTGACTGATAAATTATTTATTCATTGATCTACTAGGAAAAAAGAAGACGGGGTTAGGGTTAGTTTAATGGGAAAGTAAATAAATAATTTATCAGTCAAGAGTGGTTCCCCTTCGATCATGTTAGACTTATAGGAAATAACCAAAATTTCTTTAAATACTACATCTTGAAAGAATGGAATTTATTCTCTAAGAATATTGTAACACTATCAAAAGTCTTATTACAATGTACTACTTTTGCTATGTTATGATAATATACATAAAAGTTGGATTATTGTCCAACAGTGATATATAAAATGGTCATGCACAAGACCCCCCCCCCCCCATATTTTCTTTCATCGTACCATTTCATTACAGCAGAAAAGGTGAAAAAGCAAAATTGTTTATATTTTACCTACATAGAAATGGCATTTTCTTTTTTAAGCAGAACATTAAAATCACCAATGGGTTTCATTTAATTTGGTGACTTGCAGTTTTAAAAGAAAATAAATTGAAAAATTGATAGAAAAATATTTATTCAACCAAAATATCCTTCCTCAGCTCCTATACATTTATTAGAAAGAATGAGGCTGGTTGTCAATTCCACTTCTAAAGAATTCTCCATATTTAAAAAAAAAAATGAATTATCATTTAAAGCTGATAATGTTTAGAGAAGATGTTGCCTGTAAGGAAATGGTCTAGATGCTTGTAAAAATAAAAATGGTTATCTGTAATAAAATGGACACATTTTTATAGGCTGCATGCAATTGGTTGGCATCCTTTCGTCTATGAAAAGACGATGGCATAGTGTCAACATTTTTTTCTTTTAAAAACTATGTAGCCTGTGGGGTTGATATGGAGGATGTGCTGTTGCTCAAGCAGCAGATCCCCCCTCTCCACACTGCTGCTGTGGTCCAAAAGAAAGGTAGGAAACCCATGCAGTTTGACAACGGCAGTGTCATAGGAGTTGCTGTGTAGAACTGCATGCAAGTCTTCCAACCTTAGTAATGTCATTTCTGGAACATAAAGAGACATTGTCACAAAACAAACTTTTTATTCACCAAATTGAAATTTATCCTTTTTGAAAGAATCCATTTTCAGAGATTATAATATTATTTCAGTCAATGTTTTTGTCTCTCTTCTATTCAGCTAGGGTGGAATTTCTTCAATGAAAAATCCATTTTTCATCACAAGTGATAATAATTATTCAACAAGATTAATACAAACCTCCATACATCTAAGTTCCTCCTTATAATCACTTATATAATTAGAAATGATTTAAAATAAAAACCTGTTTTGGGATCATTCTACCACAGGTGGAATGGATAATGTATTGGATTATGACATTATAATGAACATGTTCAAACTCCAGTCACACTATTGACAGAAAAATATTTTGGATTAATACTCTTAAGAAAGGTATGAACCCCCCCACTTCCCCCAGCTATGGGTTAAATAGTACCACAACAACTGTTCTAGAAGGGTGGCTTTGGCATTAAATAACCCACAAAGATTGATATGCTATTAAACAAATAAACCAGACCATTCTACAACAGCTTTAAAGTCTTCATCATTGATTTCTCTTGTTTGTCTAAATCAAAGTTTCCATTTGCAAATGTTTGAAACCAAAATCTTATTATTCATTAACATCTATGTCCCCAAATGACTCAACTTGAATTTTAAAATGCAAAAATCAAAAAGGATTTCTAGGTGTACCCCCCCAGCCCAATCTTTTTACTAAATAACTGAAAAATATATTATCTAAAATGATATCATTTTTGAGAAAAACATGAAACTGTCAAGCTTAAAACAAAACCAGAAATTTAATGTTGAAAAACCTAATGAAGTTAACCATAGTTATCTCCCTTGAAATTTAAACCCAGCAACACAAAGTGAGTTAATTCCATTGTATTATATTAGAAAAAGTATCTTAAATGAAACTAATTTTGACAAATACACCTCACAAACCAAAGATAAAGGTAAAAGCCTAAAATTTTACAATTAATAATCATTTACTATGAGATGAGGCTTGGTGATTACTATTATCTGCATTATTCGGATTATTGTCTTCATCTTCATTGTTATCTGTACTACATTTCGGCCGATATGACCTCCTGCCTTCTTCAGTAATTCTTCAATAATTATTTTTCTTAAACAAAAAATTGCAGCAAGATAATAGTTTGTTTTGGTTTTTTTCTTCAAATTCCTGGATGGCTTCATATGCACATATTTTGCAAATGCAAACACCTCACTATAATTTATACCTGTTATCATTTTGTATGTTAATAAAAATTGTAGTAAAACACCAATTCTGTTTATTTTAGCACTGGATAAATTGTAAAGACAGATTCCTATTCATGAATCAAATTAACAGTGTGATCTCAGGGGGCATCCCCCAGGCAACACCAGCCCCCTTGATTTAAAGGGGCAGGGCTGAGTTTATTGCCAAGAGCCTGAGGAACCCTAATAGGGGAATGCCTAGGATATCTATGCATTTTTGTGCAGCCATCCCATGAGCTTTGATGGCTGCCTGACGTTAAATGGACCTTTGTGCCTGACCGGTATGGTGGGATGTGTGGAAAATAACCATTAATTACCTAAGTAACTGAAAGTTATAAAAAAAAAAAAAAATCAAATGAAACAAAAATTAAAATAAAACAACCACATCTTTAATGACATTGTGAAAAATCACATAAACTTAAAATAAGAATGTAAACTGGTAGGAAAATACCAGGGCAAACTGGGTTCTTTAGCCTTGGTTAGGCAACCAGTCTTGGAGAAGGAAAATCCCTGAATTAAAAATTAATTGTACTTCATTTAAAGTTGTCCTTGCATCACATCCTACCTGTGGCAATTTTGCTGTGTGTAACTACATCATCCCCCCTCCCCTACCTAAGAATGCAACATAATCTTTCTTTAAAATTGATTTATCTTCATAATTGATTCAACTTTTTAAAATGTGTAGATCACTGGAAGATAAACAGGTATTAATGAGAAGCATAGATTTATCACATTATATGAATAATATAAGTCCTTACATTGCACCACCTCTGTCCCCACATACTTGTTTCTGTTACTAAAGAGTTTAGAAAATAAAGCAACTAAATAAGTATGTTCACCATCAACCAATTGGAATGTGTGACAATAAAGATTGAATGAAAATAAAAGTCTGTTTATTAGAAATTGACCAAAGGATTTCTAAAAATGGTTAAACCAAGGAGAAATAATAAATCTTTTTAAAAGCAAGATATTTAATATGATCCAGGTTATCTAAAAATTTCTGATCCAGTTATGAAAATGTTGAGTTAGCTTAAAAAGCACTTTAAAGTTGTTTAAAAAAAGCAAACTAATTCATTGCTATCATAATGAATAGAGTGATAAAAAATAAGTGGGAATCTATATCATTTGTAATACGAATTCTCACTATAAGGTTGAATTGATGAATCATTGCATTTTTTTTTTTTTTACATAAGTTAAAAAAATCTTTCAAATATTTTATCTACTTATACATTAAACAATATAATTTATGGGCCACAAAACCAGGTTTCACTATACAGTAAAGAGAATTTGACCCAAAATTAAATATTAATAAAACAAATACAATAACATAATAATAATAATACTATTATGCCAGTATTTATTTGGTTTTTATATTTGATGTATTAACAATTTTGGGTCAAAATTGTCAATTTGAAGTATGTTAAAATAATAACTAAAAACTTTTATTTTAAATGTTGTTTTTTTGTTGTTTTTTTAAAAAAAATTTTAAAATTGTATTATAATTCTGTATGTATATAAACATATACATATATCTGAAAAGACAAAAACGTTACTACACTTGGATCCCAGTTCTGGCATGTGGCACAAATGCTGATCCACACATAATCCAATAAGATTTTATTTTTTAATGCAGGGATTGCCATTAGCATGATAATAATAGATCTAATTTTCCAGTAAGTACAGTAACCATGGCAATATTTAAATTACCTGAGTTCCTAGATTTCCATATAAGAGAGAGAGGAGGAAGAGGAGAGAAAGAGATGTTTGTCATGATAACATAAAACTGTTATTGCTGAAAAACTAGGAACAAATTTATGGACAAAAATGCAAGACAAACCAGCAATAAAAATTATCTTGAAACTGATTATCCACTTTGATTTATACGTTAAAAGATGAAGAAGAAGAAGAAAAAAAAAAGGCAAGGAAGGGTGGAGAAACTTTTTTTATTTTTATGGATTACTATTTGCATTGTGTTTTGACTAAAATGAGACTGGAAACATAAAAAATGGCAGAAGAACTTTTTGCTTTATTAAACAAAAATATTGGTTGTTATGTAAGGGGGGAAAAGTTATGTAAAAAGAAAAAGTGAACCAAAGTTTGTTTTTGTTTTTTGTTATTTTTTTTTTGGTTATTTTTTTTTTAGAAATATGAAATGAAAGAGGAAGTTGTAAAGAGAAAAAAGAAGAGCAACTATAGTCAAGAGTCACTTTGTTTCTCTCTTGTATTTTTCTTTTTTGTTAATAGTCTGAATGATTGGATAAAAAAATATGTAAAGCTGTGTAATGACTGGTTGGAGTGTGTGTATATGTTTGGTTATGGGTGAGTGAATAAGCAGACAGGTATATACCTTTCCTGCCACAAGATGAGGTGAAGATAGAAGATGGGAGTTGGTTTTTTTTTTTGGTTTTTTTATTATTTATTTTTTTTAATAATTTTTTTATCATTTATATCCAACAATTGAGTAGGATGAAATAAAAAAAAATATTTTAAAATGGAAAAAAAAATTCTTTTTCTTTTAAATGAAAAGAAAAAAATAAACAAAACATGTTGCTCCATTGTTGAAGGTTAATCTTGTTTTCTTCCTTTTTTTTTTTTTTTTTCCTTTTTTCAAATCATTCCCTTCCCCCCTCAGTTAAGTGACAATGATTTTATTATAATGGGCGGTGATTAATTTTTTCCTTTTTCTCATAAAACTTCTTCCACTTCTTCATTGAAATAACCAATTCAGAAAGTGGAAAAGCCTAACCGATACAATATAAGGGAACAAAACAATTCTTGGAAACACTCAAGTTCTATTCTGAATCCCCTGAACCTAATTTGCTTTCTTTCTGAATCAGTGATCTTTCAAATTAATTTTGTTGTAGCATTTGTATGTTTTAAAATTCTTAACACACACAAAAAATTTGTCTTCTAACCCTTTTCAAATCTCAAAGAAATCTTCACATAGAATCATAATTACAGCTTCAAATTATGACATACCTTTGTTTTTGTATATTAATATAAGTATATTGAATTTTTAGATTTATTTTTTCTTTTAATATTTCAGGGAGAAGAATGAAACTGTTTTTTATCAAAACATTTCTTCTTTTTAGAGAGTGAGAGAGAGAAAGAATAGGGGAGAAATAAAAGATAACTTCTGGTTTGTCTGTAAGTTGTAATACGAAAATTGTAAAGAGCTTCTTGTGCTCAGCCATTTTTTTTGTTCTTTTTTTTTTTGTTTTGTTTTTTTGTTTTTTGTTTGGACAAGGGTTGAATGCCAGTTCTGTTATAAAGATAGTGGAATCTTGAATGTGAATGATGTTTCTTGTTTTGAATGCTGAAGTCTAGATTATTATCTTGTCCAGCAGATATTTGATCACTTCTTCCTGTGGCGCGTTCTTCGACGGACCTGGATACAAAAAAAGAAAAGATAAGATAAGCATTCATCATCACATTTTTTAAAAAGTAAAAACAAAAAATCTATTGATGATAGATTTCACAGATGCACAAACACTGAAGCAAATTTATTTTTTACAAATAAACTTTTATAAAAATTCAAACGCCAATTCTGCTTTGTCACACAGAATTAAAATAAGGGTCTGCCAGAATGATGATACAATTTTAGCAAAGCAATAAGAAAGAAAGAAAGAAAAAAAGTCTAGGTTTGAAGGGTTAAATTCTTCAATGAAAGGGACAAGAAACACACAACCTGTTATAAACTATCAGAGATAGGGGATAAAAGGGGGAAAGAATTCCTTAACATTAGAATTACAAGGAGATCGGTATAAGTAAAATTAATGGGAAGAAAAGATAAAATCTTAAAAATTTGAGGTGATGAAACATTAGGAAGAATAACAACGTGCATTTTTTTTATTTATTAATTTCAAATAACTAGTAATTTAGTAATTTAAATCAATTATCAAAATGTATTTTGTATTATTTTATGAGAAAGCCCAATGCTATTAAAAAATTTTTTTAATTGAAATTAGTGATTTTTATATGACATATCATTTTATTTGATCTAACCAATAACAAATCGATTACTATTTCTCATATCATGACTAGCAGACCACTGTTAGTAAATTTTATTCTCACTAGGTACTCCATACTTCTGGCCTTGAGCTACACCTATTAAATGACTAATAGGTTTTTTTTTTTAAATCATCATAACTCAAATATCATTTTTAATATTTATTTGTCCCATTATAATTGTTTTATTTAATAAATATATAAAATATAAACCAAGAGACATTCATCTGTTATCTATCTGATGTTTTGAAAAGAAAATTATCAACGGAAACAAAAACAGCGGGAGGAGGGAGGGTTTCTTTCCATTGGAATATGAAATATATAGGCATGTGCAATGGTAACCAAGGGAGGTAAAATTCTTAATTTTAAAACAAGTACAAAAAAATCAGGGAATTGTCCGATTTTAATTAAATTTTCACCAAAATATTATTCAACTTAATTTTATAATGAATAGCTTATTTTATTAAAAAGAATTTGAAAAAAAAAAAATTTTTTTTCATCAATTCAGAATGTAGGAGTGGGATTAACCTTTGTTCATTTGAAGAAAAAAAACATTTCTGATCTCTAATTTTTACATTTCTTGAAAGATCAAAACCTCAGAACTTATTAAAAAATTTGAAATACCTCAAAAGTGATTTGAAATTTAAGTTATTTTCTTAATTCATAAAATAATTTATTTAGCATGCCCCCCCCCCCAACCTTCCACAGTTTTAAAAACAATATATTTCTTTGAATTGATTAGCAACCCCAGCACTTTCGTTGATTTTGGTTGACATTAACAAATTGGAATTTCTTGCATGGTCCAAATCAAAAAAAATATTCATATGATTGGCGACTTAAAATGGTATTTAAAACGTGAATTTTTTCTCTCAATTTTTTTCCTTTTTCTTAGCAATCAAAATGGCTAATCTTTATCAATATTCTTGAAATTTTAGACTCAATTAGAAGACACTTTAAACTACAAGCAGGAACATGTTTTTCTCTTCTAAGAAGCAAAAAATGATAGAGAAAAGTTGGAGATTTCTTCAAAAAGTATAAAATAAGAAAGAAAAAAGAAGAAAAAAAATTGTTTTTCTCAACATGTCATAATTCAAACCATATCAGTTTAAATCGCAACATCTCACATATTTCTGGTCCAAACTTAAAAATATTCATATAGTTGGAAGGAAAATAAAATAATCTTTCTAAACATGTAATTTGTATGTATTTTTATCCATCAAATTATTTTTTATGCTTCCTTTTTGGCCAGAGTATAACGTGAAATTGTCCACAGATTGAACACTCTAAAAAAAAACTTTAAAAAAAAACAAACATACATGTAAATTTTTGCATACAATTTGACTTACAGTAACAATATCCTTTGTATGAACAAGATGAATTTTAATAAACATTACAGACAAGCAATTTTTTAATTATTTTCATGGTAAATTTTTTAAAACCCTCTATAAAATAAGCACAAATGTGTTACATGCAGTATTTTAATGGTTTTTGAGACCAAGCAGGGGTAACCAGTTAAACAAAAAGTTGATGTAATCGAGAGAAAAATGAGATAATTTTTGGATTCAGAGTCCAAAAGTTAGTCAAAAACAATTGTCAGATCTAACTCAAAAATTGTGTTACCCAGTGTAATGGTTTATTTTCTATCATTTATAAATTTTTAAAACATTCCATAAAATAAGCACAAATTTGTTAGATGCTGTATTTTTATGGTTTTTGAGAAAAATCAAGAGTATCTTGTAGCTCAAAAAGTTGATGTGATATAGAAAAAAAAACTGGGGTCATTTTTGAATTTAGAGGTCAAAAAAAGAAAAGAAAAAAAGTTAAGTGTCAGATCCAACTCAACAAAAATTGTTTTCCCCCAGTGTAATCCTGTACTGTTCCTAATTTTAATTCTGTATATCTACAATATTTATAATTCTGTATATCTACAATATTTATAATTTTATAAATAAACAAGAAACAATCAGTCAAACAAAATCAAATCTCAAATCAACCAAATGACATGGACAGAAAATAGTAATTAACAAATAAATTCAACCATTTAAAGAGTATTATTAAATAGAAGAAAAATTACAATTAATGCAAAATAATGTCAAATTAAAAGAAAGATAAAGCCTTAAAATTTTCAGTAATTATAAATTTGAGTCAGAATGAAAACTAAATCAAATAATAGAGAATCTTTTTTTAATAAAATGAAAACAAAAAATAATTCTCTCTGCATGAATGAATACTGTTTTATTAATTTTCTTCCAAAAAGTCCCAGACCCCACCCTGAGGGGATGGGAACATTACACTCATCTTTCTCCCTTGAAGATACCTTTAAAACAATCCATTGGTCTGTAAATAGAATGAATTGTTTCTGAGTAATCTTCTTCCCAAAAGTTCTGTACAAATTAGACCTTCCTGGTTAATTAAACAAAAGTTCCAAGCACTACTAAAACCCTCTTTCAAGTGAAAGGAGTTCACATGCCAATTTTCATCAAGTTTGGCCCATAAAAGCCTCAGCAGCAAAGTCCATAGATAACAAGCATACAAAGCAAATTATAAATAAAGATGAAGTTCATAGAAATACAGATATTGTTGGTGTAAGAAATTTTGGATTCAAAACACATGCATACTGTTTGTTTTTTGTTTTTTCCTTCTTTTTTCATAACCCCACACTTTTATATTTACCTTTATTACTGATAAGGAAAAATGATAGTATAAACACAATCAAAATTCAATTTTCAAGAGAAAACTATTATTCACAAATATTTATTTAAATAAGACAAATGCAGAGAAAATTCAAGAACCTACTTACGTAAATAAAACTCAAGTCAGTGTAGACTCTCAGATATTCTAATACATTTGGTAAATAAAATAGTAAAAATCAATTTTTTTTTCTTATTTTATGTGTAACACAAACACATATAGGAAGAAAGAAATCCCATTGAGCATATTCTTACATTATTATTAGCAGCACCAGAACCAGCAAGAGAAAAACAAAAAATGTATGCTTCAAGCATTATTGGTTATATTAAGCAACTGTGGGAAATGAGCAACAAAATTGACAAGGAAATAAGCAACAAAAAATAAACATAAGAAAGAAGAAGATTACACTTATAATAAAAGTTCATAAAATAATGCAGGCAAAAGAGAATAGTCTAAGCAACATGGAGGAAAACTAGGAATAACCCCATTCAAAATTCATGGTGGTGGGGTTAAAAACAAATTACGAACATGCTTTTTATATCAACGGCATAGAGAAGCAATATCTAATAGCTGACTTTATTTTTTCTATTAAACAATAAAAAATCCAATATAAAAAATACTGAATATTTTAAATTGCTCATTGTGATAATATACAAAATTTAAACATCTACCAAAATAAATTTTCATTACTTTTAAATAGACAACATAGGCAGTTTCTTTAGATTTTAAATATCTACTTTCAAAGTTGAATAGGAAGAAAAATAATTACTTTAAAAAGATTTGGCATTAAGTTATTGTAATATGATACATAATGCAAGAAAACTTTTATAATTAGTGTCATCTTTGATAGTTTTATTATCAACCTTGACCTTTTCAACAAATTACCCATGTCATTCAGTAAATCTTTTTATAAAAAAATAAAATCTATTCACCTCCAAAAGTGAACTTCAATTTTTCCATTCAAGTTTTTTTATTTCTATTTTTAGATATCCACAGAGTGGGTTATAGGAAATGTTTCAGGCAGACATTTAAGCAATAAGCTTTTTACACTCTCTCTTGAGATGAGTAAATGAGAATGTAATACAAATATCAAGATTGAGAGGAAGTAAAAGTATTAAATCATATTTCAATTAGTAGATTCAGCTATATATTTTTTTTGTACGACAGATGATGTAAAATATTGTTTACAGACTTGATCAATGGTAGCATATGTCAAAGGACAAACAGACAAATATATGCTTTTATACCATCAGAAAATAAGCAAATAAGTAGCTAATATAATTTATATGAGTGATAGAAAGTAAATGTATTTAATCACATTTTAATTAATGGTTTCTTAAGAACTGTGGCTTATTGTATAGGTGGAGAAAAAGATCTTTTATTATCAAGTTAAGAGTTTTAAGAAATTAAGCAGTCAATCTTTGGACAGAGTCTTGTCTGTCCATTTTATTGACTAAGTTGCTGTCACTAACAATCAGGAGAAAACTAAGTTAGCCAAGGAAACCAAAGTGTTACAAATCTTCAGAGAAAGAGTTAGTATTGAAGTCCAATCCAAGCTGTAACCAGGCATGAATAAAAGTATTTTATACATCTAAAATGGCTGTTTTCAATCCTTTTTTTGCTGTTGTGACGTCATTTTCTTCAGATGATGGGTTGGTTTGTTTAATGGCATATCAACCTTTGTGGGTAGAAGGGGGGGAAATAGATGTTCGTATCAACAAGCTCCCGCCGAGAGGGGGGGGGGCTAAAACAAGCGAGTCCAGTCTTCCAGCAAGTCAAACCTTCCCCTGGTCAACACGTTCTTCGTTTTCGTTTAGCAGCTGCAAAATCCGTCATCGTAGTCAAAATAATCTTTAGCAGTTCAAAATCACATTTCTTTACTTGGTCGTTCGTGTCAGTCAACCTGCTACTGCTGACTCCTTGCTGCCCAGCGCTTGACTCACATGTTATTTATGTATGTATTTACCGAAACATCCTGGCATTTCGCGTCCGTCCAGTGCCTAAATCGCATCTGCCTTCGCATGCGGGAGGACGCGGGCTCGATCCCGGCAGGCAAGACAATGTCTTGCTCTTTTTCGTTCTCCGTCATATGAAGCAACTTAACATTTTATTTACAACTAAGATTGACATTAAAGATTTTGTATTGTTGTATAAAAGAAATCTTTCAATTATTATTTTTTTGATATCAGAGAAATAAAATGACTATTGATAAATTGCTATGTTACTCACAGGGCTGCGGGGCCAGAGTCAGAAGCAATTAAAGAGTCACTGAGTTAGTAAAACTATACTGACTCTAGTTAAATTTACACTTTATATGGCCCTAGTTTAGGCTGTAAAATTATACAGTGCACACACTTTATGAATTGATTATAAAAACCATAATTTTATATTTATTTGTAGACCATAATTACTTAATTTTATAAAGAGTCAGAGGATTTGTATTCCAACTCCACAGCCTGGTTATTCAGCTAAGGAACAACTATATATATATATATATATATATATATATATATATATTAAATGATTTGCAACTCTTTTTTATTTTCCATTTGTTAATAAAATTTATTAAAACTAAACCTTTCTAATACTATTTAACAATAAAAACATATACCTAACAAAGGAAAAAGAAATAATCATCAAGGTGAATAAAAAATACACAATACTATATTTGTTTTAATACTTTCAATGAAAATACTAAACTAGATATGACAAGCAAGGGGGGGGTCTAAGTATTAAAAAAAAAAAAAACAATAGATTAAAAACTATAAAAGAACATTACTCAAATTACATGAAATAACAAACATAAAATTTATTGATATTACCGCTAGAAAATATGAACATTTATTTTCAACAACATTTAAAGTTTTCAGACAGATTCAAATTTTTGTCAATAAGAGAAAAAAAGATTTAAAAAAGAATTGAAATCTATACACAAATGTAGCTGGAGATGTGGGTAGGGTGGGAGAAAGCAACAACAACAAAAATTCTATCAAGATTATCTACAGCAGGGACTAAAGCAAATGGATATTATGCCATAAAATATAAAATATCTTTTTTGTTCATAAGACCCTCAAAAATGGTGCAATTTTGTCATCAGTGGCAATGGCTAGCACAAGACCAAAGAAAAGCCAGTAGAGTGAGAAGATAAAAGAAAAGAAAGAAAAGAAAAAAAAAAAGAGGGAGAAAAAAACCCAACTGGTAGGACAAAGCAGATAACTGGCAGTGCAATCCTCTACTAAACAAAAATAAATGAACAGAAAATAAAGTCAATACAATTGGTAATGAATCCCCACCACCATAAAAAAAAAAAAACTTATTGCAAATAATTCTTTTTCATTTGGTAGAAAAATAAAGACATTAAAACCATTTTGATGAAAAGTCGTCGGGTGGCCTAAAGTCAGTTATCAGCCAGACAGCAAGGTAGTCTATCCCCTTTTCACTAGCGCTAGACCAAGGAGATTGTTTTGGCGTCTGATGTGGAGCGCCATACCTACCATCAGCTCCTTACTTTACCGCACAGATCTCTGAGCTATTCATATGCTGAGTTGATGAGGGCCGGTATCAAACCCGGAACCTTGTGGTTCCTAGGCTGATGCTCTACCGACTGAGCTAAGCCGGCATATATATTATCATATTTTGTCCAATATGAAGAAGTCCATATAAGGTGAAATGTCGTAATAGATAAAACACTCTACCAAATTGGTTTTAATGACATATTTTTCTTCCATTCTGTCAAATGACAAGAAAGGAAAAATTGTTATATATTTAAATAATTAGAAGCAGACATTTTTAATAAAAAAAACTATTTTTGTACTTACAATCAAAATAGTAATTTTTAAATGTTGAAATGTGAATTACTGTACTAATCTTTTTTTTTTAAATCTGAAACTTGTACTTAAAACCAGTGCTGTGGAGGTGAAGTCAGAGTTGGTAAAACTATACAGACTCAGACTCCAGTTGAATTTACACTTTATATGACCCTAGTTTAGTCTAAAGTTATACAATGCACACCCCTTATAAATATATTGTAAAAAAAAAAAATCATGATTTTATATTCATTTGTAGGACATAATCACTTAATTACATAAAGAGAACTCAGAGTTACCAAAAATAGAGGAGTTAAAGATTTTGTGTTCAGACAGCTCAGCTTAAAACTTTAAATAAGGATTTATTTCATGCCTTATATAGCATTAAAAAGCATTTAGAAAAATATAAAATATTATCTTGAAGATATTTATTTAAAAAAAAAAAATCATTCACTAGTAATAACTTGTTAAATTAGCTTATCTGATAAATAAAACTTTACAGCAGGCAATTAAGAAGAGCAATCTGGACCATATGACCTTTAGGAACCCCTTTTGCGATCTCGATTCATAAGGACATTTTTTTCATTTACACTGTCAAAATCCGGTTGTTTGTTAACAGACGATTTTTAGAATTTTTTTTTTTAATTATAAAACTAACCCCTAACAAACAACCGGAGTTTGACGGTGTAAATGAAAAAAAAAATGTCCTTATTAATCGAGATCGCAAAAGAGGTGCCTAAAGGTCAATATGGTCCAGCAATCTTTAACCATTATGATAATAATTGTACATATGTTCATATGTACATCTTTCAAATTTGAAGTTAATTAAGAAAATGAATTCATATGAAAACAAATACCACTATTAATTCATAAGCTAAACAACAGTAAATTAAGAATCTTTTTCAATAACAAAAATTTATCTAAAATCATATTTCTCTTTTCTTAGACTTATAAAGAAAAATCAAATCGTTCTTATCATACTGAGTAAATAATTGTCCAGTAATTTGGATAAAATATCAAAATTCAAATTTTTTCAATTTCCACATTTGTAACCCCCTACCCACCAAGTTCCTACTTTTCTATGAAGTTTATTGAAATGTATTAGTTAAGAATTAGAATATTAAATGCCAGTATTACTTCCACTGTGGAGATTAACTGTGTATATATATATGTACATATGAGTAAGGATGTAAGCATGCCCTTTATTTTCTGTTCAGCCCACTTGACAACACCATTTGCTACACAAGGTTAGCCATTACATGCATTAACCAATGAAAAGGCCTGATCCTATCAACAATTTACACTGTTTTGTCAAAAGATAGAATAGAAACCTTTTCTGGTCAATTTGCAGTATTTTCTTTTGTAATTTTTGTTATAAAAAGCTCACCCTTTCAAATACTTGAAAGACAACACAAAAAATATCAAAAATAGGTTTTTACCAATTGGGGCTCCAATGGAATATCCATGAAAGAGTGCTTCTTCACACTCTAGGGCTAAAAACAAAGGATTTTTATAATTCAGAACTGGTAAGTGGAAGAAGACAAAACAACATGGAGAGAATTATTTTGTATCAACTTTGATTGCTATGGATGTGGTGAACAGTTGGTCAGTCGAACTGGAGAACCTATATAGATTTTTTTTTCTTCTTCTTTATAACAAAATCCTCTAAAGAATAATCTAAACAGAAAATATGAATGACAATAAATCGCTCTACATATTACTGAAAAGTAGAAACATAACTAAAATATTAGAAACTTTGATGAAATAAATCAAATCCAGATATTGAAAAGAACAATAATATATAAGGGATACAATTAAAAAGGTGAGAGGAACATATTCCAAGATGGTTTGCTTTGTGAGCTTTATATATTTGAAATAGAAACATCAATATTTATTGAATTTCGAGGTGGGGTGGGGGAGACATGAAAAGAATTATACCATCAAACCTGCACTGCATAATTTATTTCATTAAATACTATCTTATTTTGGATAGCTACAGTTCTTGAAAAATACTTAAAATAATTTGGTAATATGTTTGAGATTTTACATTTGAAAGTTGACAAGAATAAATAATTTAATTTTTTTTTTTCTAATAAATTTGATTAAATACAGCTTTGAAAAAAATAAAAGGAGAGTTTTCATTTATATTCCATATATTTTATATCTTATACATCCATATAGTTTTCAGAAGAACTTTATTTTCAACACCTTATCAGAAGAGCAGGGATAAATAAGAGTTAAAAAAAACAGAAATTATACATACTTTGATAAATTATTGAAATTGTAGTATTATTTTTTTCTCCAAATTAAGACATTATAATTATTACAGTAGCAACTTGAGAATAAGTTCCTTTGAAATTAAGCATAACTATCAAACGAGTAAACTAGGCAGAGTTGCTTATTGTCAGTATCAGCTGGACAGTAAGCAAGTCTATACCCTTTTCACTAGCACTAGACCAGGGAGATTATTTTGCGTCTGAGGTGGAGTGCCACACATACCATCAGCTCTAAGCTGTACTATTCATGTGCTGAATTGGCGAGTGCCGGTATTGAACCCAGAACCTTGTGGTTCTATGGTGGATGTTCTACTGA
The DNA here is from genome assembly GCA_023376005.1 of Doryteuthis pealeii. Classification (NCBI taxonomy): domain Eukaryota; kingdom Metazoa; phylum Mollusca; class Cephalopoda; order Myopsida; family Loliginidae; genus Doryteuthis; species Doryteuthis pealeii. The sequence continues at coordinate 46,381,039 of CM042169.1, forward strand.
CTGAGCTAAACTGGCCATAGATGTAATTGCATGAAATACATCAAAGTAATTCCAAATCACTATAATGTAACTAATATCCTGACACGCAACAAATTACATTTGTGGACTAAAAATTAAAATGTGAATAGATAGAAAATTGTATATAAAAAGAGTAAGAAAATCTTACAGAAATAATTATTTTTACACATATATTCAAAATTAATTTAATAAAGAACTGAGTAAATGAATAGAACTATCTAAATTGTTATTATTATGAGCAAGATAAAGATAAAAATTAGAACCAAATAAACTGCTAAATGTTTAACCTATTTTGGTTATATCATTTATTCCCTCTGAAAAAGCTAAACAAAACAATTGACTTACATTAATTTCTGCCTCTTCAACTTCCTCTTCCTTTGCTGCAGATTGGATGGATGATGTAGACTCAGCAGAAGTCTCTTCTTTCTCATCACCATTGGTTACACTACCAGCTTTCCTCCTGAAATAATTAACAATATATATATATACACACTTCCAAGTACAAATTTTTTTATCAAAAGAAAAATTTCCTGACAAGATAATCCTACACATATTTGTATACAGAAGCCAAATAAATAAATAAAACTAATTCTGTGTGTTTAAGCATTTTATTCAAACAACTAAATTGTTGGGATTTGAAACATAATGCTAAAAAGAACAAGAATTTGAAACAGATTTTCATATTGTTATTTTTTTTTTAAATTTCACAACCCACTTAATCTATAACCAGGAAAAGATTACATAAATTTATATCAATTATTATTTTCTTTTAATTTTCAATTGATATTGGCATATTTTAAAAATCAACTTTAATACTAAATATTGATAAAAAAATATATTTTGATACTAAATATATATAACTCAGATTATCTATATATAAATCAGATCTGTTTTTCAGACACTTGTACATTATTCTACTATACATACACCTTTGATGAGTTGTAGTGCACCTGAGCACAGTACACAATAATTTCATTATTATTATTATCAAATATGGTGGCAGAAATACAAAAGCATTTTTTATAGAATATTTAATAATTCATATTTTATGAACCATGATAATCCACGGCAAAGATTTTTCAAAAGGTAATTAAAAAGTATCAAATACTCTTAGCACAAAAGTTATATTAGTTTTAACTAGATATAGATAACAACATCAGAATTTTATATATTACATATTTTAGTGGGAGAGACTTTTATATTTTAAGGGAATAACTAAATAAACCTTTGATATTATAAACAGTCTCTTAGCAGCTTTTTGGGGGGAGGGGGAACAAATATTTGTAATTTTTTGTCCTGACTAATTGATAAAAAGTTATAAAAACAAGATACATATATATAAACAACTTTGATAAACTTGTAGATGAATCAATTTCCTTTCATTTGATGTATCATTTGACTGGATTTTATAGGTTTATAGCTATTTTATAAGTGTTTTTTCAGATGAAACCAACAGAAATGCAAATATCTACAGCATTTTAGGGTGCCGTGAGAATTGCCACTATAAGAAGATCAAGTGAGAGTTGTCTTTTTTAAGGTTTTCACTATATTCACCAGCAAATTTTACATATGCATGCCTAATTTCATTGTTTTATGTTGAATAGTTTTTGCTGTAAATGAAAATTTTCAATGAAAACAATACATTGCCCAAAAACATTTGGGAAAATAGGCCTTTTTTTGTCCAGTTTTTCCAGCTTCAAGTGCTCATATTTGAAAAAGTTATGGATGGATTTTGATAATTTAAAAACCCAATATTTTATATCAATTTACATTTTTATAAATATCCTATTTATTATAGCATAATCCCATTTTAATTTTTTTTATGAGCATTGCTACTGCCCTTGTGAATACATTTACTATTCTACAATTCCAAAAACCTTGAAAATTAAATTCAAATTAGCAAATAATTAATTTTCTATTAATTTGTTAAAATGTTAATTAAGAAACAAGAGAAAGTATGTTATTAAAAATGCAACAATATAATTGGTATTAGTAATCAAATTTGAAATTAATTTCAATGTTTTCCCAACTCTTTGTAGATGTCTTAAATAAAATGTTTACAAAATTATCTTTTTAGGTTATTTAAAAAATTGAAGTTTTCAATCTTGTAAATTGTAATAATTTTCAACAAGATAACTTATTTTTTTAAATACATTTTGCAAAAAAAAAAAAAAAAAAAAAAAAAAATTTTTAGCACATATTTCAAAATATTTTTTCAACATGTAAGAACTGGAAAGAAAAAGAAAAGTATAAGTGTAGCTAATTTATATAAAATCTAAATCTATTCTTTCAGTCAAATAAATATTTAACCCTTTAATCATACAAGAGTGATCAAATACACACAAAATCTGTTTATATTGAAAAGCAGTATAAATACTCATTAGCTTCAGGAGACACTTACAGCTAGAAATCATAAAATGAACATTCAAAAACAGTGTTATAATTTCAAAACTGAGAAATTTGCATTTTTTTTTTTTTTTTTTTTGTCAAACCAAGTCTAAGAGGAAAAAGTGTAATGAGGGATTTCTTCTAGATGAAATAGCAGCAGCAGCAGCAGAGGATTACATTTTCAATTAGAAAACTCATTTTGACAGCATTATTAGGATGGAAAATTTAATTCTCTTTTAAACAACAATTGTAATGCTTGATTATTTTATAAAAATAACTTTTGAAATATTTCATTTTTATTGTACATGCATCATTTAAAAGCATTAAACAATTAATATCTCTTCGGTGCTCTATCTAAACTTAAATAATAATTTGTTATAAGCAAATTTCAAAGGTGAATTGTAAACCTGAAATTTTACAACTTTTTTTTTTCTATTTTTTTTTCTCTGCCTGTAATGAGCTGTCTTCTTCAATCATCTAGTTGATGAAGGCTAGAGTTAAGTTTCTTATAACCATAAAAGTTAAGGACACAGTTTATATGTGTCCCAATGACATACGATAAAGACTAATGGTTACTTATGATATTATGTGGTGAATGCTCTTCTATGCCAAGATTATTGCTGCTGTTGTACAAAGATTTTGAAACCTCTTATTTAATCTGATGTTCTGTGGAATTTTGAAGTAGCTGTAATAACCTGTTTGTAGCAGAAAAGGTTAAGCTTAAAGGAAAGTCATACATTCATATTGAAAAGTAAAGTTCTTTTATTCCATCATAATAACCAGACCATTAGAATGGAGAAGAAATATGATAAGCTTGGGATAAGTAGATGAATAATGGGAGGAGTGGGTTTTACAATCAGTAGATGGTGACCAGTTTAAAGTGTAAATTCTTCATTATTCCTGAGTATAAATTCCAGTGGGAGTCACATGTCAATTGTTTTTATTTCTCTTAATTTGGATTGCTGCCTTAAGCTTACTGTTAGAGAACAAAGGAGATCTAATGGTTGAAAGAACAGAAAATCATTTTGCTATACTTAAACAGAACACTTTCCATTTACATTTCACTACAGAAGCAAAGATAAATAAACTGAAGATTGAACAATTATAAAAATGGTAGCTATATAATTCTATGGAAATATCAATTTGTATTTTTAACATATTTTGGAATGAACAAGTATAGAAAAAATTTATAACATACTGAAGTTCATACAACAAATATGAAAACTAATGCCCAATAAATTAACTAATAAAATTACAAATAATCATATTTACACCTATATAGCTGAGCCTTCAAATGTATAATTATTATAACATATTTAATCAAAATTAATGATTAAAGTCTTTTTTTAAATTAATTCTTTTTTTAACAAAAATGAATTGAAATACTAAGTTAATCATTGTCTTCAACTAAATAGTTATTTAAAAAAAATAAATTAGTCTTAATGTTAGAATATCTAGAAATATAAATCAATGCAAATAAATTTAAAAGAAGTACCCCCCACCCCTACTCTAACTATTGTTATTCTAATCTGTGAGAAAGAATCAGGGCTGTAGAGTCAGAGTTAAGGGGTACCTGACTGGAGTCTGGAGTTGGTACAGTTTTATTTAGTTAGTTGAATTCATACTTTATATGGCCCTAGTTTAATAAAGTTATACAGTGCACACCCCTTGTAAATAGGTTATTAAAAAATTATGGTTTTATATATATTTGTAGACGGTAATCACTTAATTATTTAAAGAGAAGTCAGGTTGCAGTCAAAGATTTTGTGTTCCAACTCCACAGCCCAAGGAACAATTTATTAATGTAAAAAAAAGATTCAGTTAAAACAGGATAAAATGTCATAACATTTAATTTCTATAGACAGATAATATAATCTTAGCTTTTCATGTTATATCTCAAATAACAGCTTATTTGCAGTCATTACTTTATCATTAAGTGTATTAAAGACAAATGTATAAATTAAGTCTTTTTTAATTATATAATGGACTAAACAGAGATATTAAAAATCCATTAACAAGTATGAAAATTTTCTAGCACAAAACCAAATAATCCTTTTTAAAAACATAAAATTTGTAACATAAAAGATGATCCTTTTGTAGCTTTTCATAAACTAAAAAGACAGATTTATTTCTGTTTAATCACAGAGATTAATATAAATACTCAGAGATTTATTGAACAACAAGTACACATTGCATAGAGCTGTGAAAAGAATAAAAATAAGTGTAAAAACATAGGGTATAATAAAAAAAAATAATAATTTTAAAAAATTATTTAAAAAAAAAAAAAACAACAAAAAAACTATTTTCATTAATGAATTCCTCCAGTTATTTCCCTACCCTCTATCTGTTGAAGAATAATAATAATAAGAGATGATTCTGTTAAAAGAATAAGCAACATACCTACTGACCTATGATGCTGTCAATGTGGGACAGATAAAGGAATGAGTAAGCACTTACACATTCTTATTTGCTAATGCTTGTTTCTTTGTTATTGTAGAAGTAGATGTGGAGGGGGTGTCCGTAAGTGTGGATTCTGTCTTAGGAGGTCGACCTCTCCGTCTCTGCTGTGGAGATGATGAAGATGATGACGATGATGGCTCACTTGTCCTCGGACTAGTTGACCTGCCAAGTGGAACAAGTACACATCAAGTGCAACAATTCTTCCACATTTTCTAATAGATGTTTACCACAAGGACAGGTGGCAAGAGGAAACATTAAGAAAAAAATAAACTAGCTTTGTGAACATAGTGAGAAGTTTAAGAGTAAAACTAAGGGATCCTTATCCATACTTAATATAAAAAATTAGAAATTTTTCTCTCTCTCTACATAATATATAATTATATATTTATAAAACTTAATTATTACATCTCACTTTGTCCAACAAAGCTAAGATGCAATAAATAGGAGCCAATATTTATGTGTAAAGGAAGTGTCTGAAAACCAAAATTCCCAACAGATAAAGTAGGCAAAATTCAAATGCTATTAAAAGACAAACATTGAAATCGTTAAGACTTTCAAAAGTTACAAACTGTTAAGAGAAATAAAGTTAAATAAAAACCATATTGCTATGTGGCTTATCCAAATACGATCTTTTGAAATAAATTCTCTATAGAATTAACAATAATTTTACCAAACAGATTGAAAATATGAATGTTAAAAGTTTAATAGTATAATCTAAATTATAATAGTTAAAGGGAAGTTAAATAATCTACACACTCTAAAAACGCTAAAATCTATCTCAATTTATAAAGTGGAAGAATAAAATAAAGTAAAACAAAAATAAATCCAGCTTATTTCACTACAAATTAATTTGTGTCAAAATTACATTAGCGACATTTCTGAAGTTGGTTGATAATAATTCAGTAAATCAACTAATCATTTTTCAATACAACATATCTGATCACCTTTCTGCGGAGTTATATTTCTTTTACATAATTGATAGATGACTATACAAAAAAGAAAGAGTTGGTGCAGAGTATCATGTAAAATTCATTATAATTCTTTAAACAAAAAAAAAAAACAAAAAACACCAATGCCATTACAATAATTGTCAACTATTCAGTTTTACTAAAGAAAGCATCAATTTTCTTTTACTCAAAAAAAAAAAAAAAAACCTAAAAGAAATTGAACTCACCTGGAATCTTTTTCGTTTGTGGCCGCTCGTTTCTTTGTTGGAATATTTTCATCTGGAGAACCTGCTGTTCTTTTCCGTGTATTATCGGATTTACAACTTGATGAACTGGATGTCCGACTCTGTGCTGTACGACGATTTGTGCCCTTTGTGGAGCCATTTAGGATTTGTTTTGTTGGTGATAAAACCTTCAAAGGAGAGTTCTTGGCCAATTGCCTTTTAGGGGAACGAAAGTCTGTAATTTTTGCCTGTTTCCCAGCCACACGCTTTGGTGACTTGGTAGCTGCTTTTGTCAATTTTATTGGAGTTTTACTCTTCTTGCCTGCTTGTAGAGTTGCTTTCTTAACCAATGCACCTTTTTTTTTAACAGCAGCTGAAGTCTGTCGCATTGCTCTCCCAGTTCGTGGCTTCTGTTCACTGGATGACTCTTCTGTAGCTTCCTTCTTTTTTTCATCCTGTGTTGAAGTGCTGAAAGAGTTTTCAACAAATTTATTTTTGTAATTAATGCATGAAAAAAATTCCAGAATATATACTCATTCTAAAGTGAAAAAAAATGTAGCAAAACAAAAATACACAGCACTTTGAAATGTTGTGACTGCATTTAACTTTAAAGATTGTTATCAAAAGTGAAAAACCAATTAAAATTTGATTTGGTTTGGTTTCTTTGTTTAATGTCATATCAACCTTCATGGGTTATCTAATGCCAAAACCATCCAGTTAGAAGAACAGTTGTGGTATTATTCAATTCAGCACCAAAAATAAACATAATAGCGTTAAGTTCAAACTCACAATGATGTCGCAGTCCAGTGTGTTAGCCACTATGCTATGGGGACTTTTACATTAAAATTTGATAATGATTAAAAGAAAAATAAGTCAAATAATAAAATAGCAATAAAATAGAATATATCTCAGGAAAATTAATAATAATAATAATAATAATAATAATAATGGGGGGGAGGGCAAAATAAAGTGTTAATTTTTTCTAAAATAGCATTTTCTGATTTTTCAATACCGACTTCTTTAATGACAGAGAGAAACTTAACTCAAAGGTGCTGTGTCATCCCATTTATGGGATGAAAGCATTTATAAAGAATTGTTATAATTATCATTTTAGATTCCACCAATATCCCTTAAAGGCAGAACTCTTTGCATATATTTATACCAATCTTATATTTTGCATACATTATTTTGGGAAGGCTGCAATTATTAGAATTTTTAAAATTTAAAAAAATTATCACTAGTGATTTGACATTAAAGTACACTGCATATTGAGAGTATTCAAAAAAAACCAAAAAAAAAAAACCTTCATTTTAGAAGTCGTTAAAGAAAATAATTCTGGGTTAAATAACATGATCATTTGACAGAAAATTGAAATTAAAATTAAAATTCAATTGACCTTTTCATAAATGAGTGAAAAGTCTATTGAAATCCTTCTATATTACATTTGTAATGTATTACATCCAAGTTAAAATTGTAAGCCATTTTGAATACCTTTCCTTGGCTTCATTTTCTTTCTCTTTTTTCTTTTTTGGCTCTCTGGGGCAAGTAGGGTTGGGATTCACAACTGGTTTTGGAGACGTTACAATGATTTCTGTAGTCGTAATTGGCACAGATGGTTTGGCAGGAACTGGTCGATCAGATGTATTCATCAGAGTGGTGGATGTTACCTTTTTCTGAAATACAATAAAATACATGATAAATTAAAAATTAAAAAATTATATTATTTACATGTTAAGAATTTACACTAATTCTTTAAAAAAATATTTACTTGATTTTTTTCCTTCTCCAAACTATTTCAATAAAAATTTACAGAGCAACATTAAATAATAAAGGTATAATTGTCCAACAAGTAGTGTCACAAAAAAAGTTCAATATAAACTACAATAATTGAGTGTTAAACAATTTAGTTAAAGATGTGAACTGCCAGTCTGCTTACACAGGTAATTTTGTTTATAGTGTTGAAAGCTTGTGTAGAACTAACCACACTTTAAAGATGAGCAGATAACAAAATAATGCACCATAAGTTTTGAATTCAGAATTTTTGCCAAGCCTTAACGGTCTCATTCTGTCCTGCTATTTATCCTTAGCTAGAGGAAAAGAGAAGAGATTCATGTCTTTCCCAAGGGCTTTAGCATAAAGTGAACAAAAAGACTCATCTAGGATTTGAACTTGGTTCCTAACTCCATTTCCTATGACAATAACTGCTATGCCATGGGTGCTTCCTATATAATTATACAATTAAAGGGAAATGAAAAAAAGAAAAGAAAAAGTGTTTTTATTACCTTGCCTGTATCAAAAATGAAATCTTTGGGGAGGTATAACTTGGTATTACTGTAACTCTGTTATCAAAAAGAAAAAAAATAATAGTAATAATAATGACATAACAGAAAAATCTTTTTATAGAAAGGAGATATTCTTTATAACAAATTTAGACATTATATATTACACACACACACGAAAGAGAAATAATAAATTAATTTAGAGAATAGTTTGAATACTTACATGATCAGGTTTTGTAAACAATTTAATAGGCAACACAGGTTCCATATGTGTGTCTTTGAGAACTACATTGGACACCTTCGTCATCATCAAACCAAGGGCAATGTCGCAAACAGCATACATTTTCTGAAATTTATCATATAATAATATTAATAAGAACATTTTTCTCTATTACCATTATAACGTATAACATTTTGTAGGACACAGTAAAAGTCAACAAATGAAATACAATTTCCCACTTCAAGTAGGAGATGACTTAGAAGTTTATAATGAAGAGTAGAAAGAATAAAGATAATGTAAAAAGGTCTTTTTGGCCTTTCTTTAATTTTAGACTATTAAAAAAAATTAAATCTACAAATTTACTTGAGAGAAGAAGAAAAAAAGAAAAGACAAGAAGTAGTCCTAAAAATACTAATAATGTATTCCACTACCAGTAAACTTATTATAAAGACAGATTAGTTAAAATTATTATTGTTCAATAATTTAATTTTTAAAAGTTTAAGCATATTTTCTATTTATCCTGAAAATATGATATACACAATATTATACTTCTTAAATATATATATATATATATATATATATATATCAGTGATGTTCTTTAGTTCATTGGGAGTTTCAGGTCTTTTCAACATCATACCCTATCACTAAAGTTTTGGCATTAAGATAATAAGATAATTTAATGATCTATTAGCTATGAAAATCTTTAAACCTTATTTTATAATTGAGTTCAAGATTCATAATACCAATAAGCAAAATGAAGAAACACCAAAATAATATCCCATTTCAGTCAGATTTCTACAGTTATAATAAAACTGGTCATCTTTACCTTATTGGTCTCTTCATCTTCTGGGCCCTGAGCATCTTTGGTCTGCTTTATATCTTCAATCATCCTTCGGAAGAAGGCATAATTATAATCTTCACTTCGACTCATCAGTGGATCCATTACAAACCATAAACATCTGCAAATTAATTTATTATCAATATTGGTTATTTCCATAATAAAAAAAATAGGCAGTAAATTTTGGAATAAAATTTTCTAGTAGAGTCTTATTTGTAAATAAAGCAAATTAAAATACCAAACTATTGTCAAGCTTTTAAACAACTGAAATCATAATTTAATGCATTTACCAGTTGAGTATTTTTTCTAGAGAAAGTAAAAAAACTTATTAAATCTTAAAAAAAAAAAGAACGAGTTTTAAAATCAAAACAAAATTAACTATTATTTATATCATGCCTGTTGTAGGCTGCCGAAACACTGAATCTTTCAAAGCCTCCATGCTTCCTGTAGTCCGTGGACACTATACCTGATGCCCCTCTCCACACACACATATGCACACACACACACACGCATGCATTGTACATTACTACTGTAAACTGTTCATGTTCCTGACACTAATACATTATTCTGTGTACTTGACATGAGACTTTGATGAGTTGTGGTGCACCTGAGCACTGTACACAATAAATTTGTATTTAACACAATGAAACTTGCATATCTTAGTTCAATAATAATAGCAATATTTTAAAAATAAAATATTGGTAAACAAGACCAAAATATTTGATTTTCAGGCTTTTAAATAATTTGATTTGTTACTTAAAAAATATGTAAGCATGTACCCTACATATTCTTTCATATAAAAATCTATGCTTTCTACGTTGAATATCAAATTATTCAATATCAATAAAAATTGGATTATTGTAAGATGTATCAGTTGCTGCCTCTGATGTTAACACACACACACACACACACAAATATATAGTACAGCTGTTAGTCCAGACAATATTAGATTAGTGGAGTGTTAGCTACACATGAACAGAACAGAAAGATGAATTTTTACTTCTTTCAAAAAAGTATTAAAAACAGTTACAAGATTGTTCACAAAATAGTCCAAATATAATCTTATATTCATTTATATTGTCCTTAATAAATAATTTGTTTGGATAATGAATCTTTTTTGATATAAAGTACTTACTCCTTTATGATATTCAATGCTTGAATGTGGTCAGGTGATTTGAGGTCAGGGTCATGTGCTAAAAGGTGAATAGTGTATGGCAGCATGTAGTCCGGGAGCAGGGAAAATATTTTGGCTGCAACATACAAATAAAATAATAAGGATAAACAATACTTTAAAGAACACATAAATCAAAATGAACATCAAATGTCATAAAATTAAACTAATTTTATGTTACACTAACATGTTGAAGTATTTTTTAAATTATATATATTTGCAATCAGTATGGATATATAAGTCAGCCCAAAATGTTTTGGTATTTTCTGTTATTGTGAGCCCTATTTACTTGTTTATAAAGGAAATATCTATTGATCAAAACCATACTATTCTAACGTGGCCTAAACTTAACAAAAAAGTAGCCTACTATAACAAGAAAATACTTGATTTAAAAAAAAATTGGGGGGGGGGGTTTATTTCCTATAAGTCCAACATAAACAAAGGGGAACCACTCTTGACTGATAAATCATTTATTTTCCCATTAAACTAATCCTAAACCCTAACCCAGTCTTTTTTCCTAGTAATTTATTACTTAGTAATAATTTAGTAAATAATTTATCAGTCAAGAGTGGTTCCCCATTGTTTATGTTGGAGTTATAGGAAATAACCAAAAATCTTTTTTTAAATCTTTCAACTACACATTTTTAAGATTTTTTTTTAAATCATTAATTTTAAACATTGTGGGTAGGGGTAATATATAATCAATGTATCAATATAAATCTTTCAGAGAAAATCAATAATCTTACTGAGAATAAAAATTAGTGCAATTTTTTTTCTCTTAGTTGTGCAAATGATAAATGAATTAGTGTTTAGATAGGATAGAGAGTGAAAGTAGATCTTTCTTTCTATAACCACCGGTTACATATTGTGAAACTATGTTCAATTTTTTTGTTTTTATACCTATGCAGTATAGAGATAAATTCATTATAAAGAGTCTAATGAAGAAATTAAATACTTTTTACTTAAAATACAAATTAAATACTTTTTACTTAAAATACAAATTAAATACTTTTTACTTAAAATACACTTGTTTATAACAGGTATCAGTTACCTGTTAACTTAGTTCAGATATCAACTGTGTATTGAGTCACCTTTCCTTACCCATGTAATGAAAGCCGACTGAACTTTCATGAAGTAATGGATAACAAAACACACATACCCTGATAAATGGTAAAATCATATTTACAACATGACAGGCAACATTCTAGTATTTGTGATAATTGCTGATAATTACAGCCAATTTATAGAGCCAATAAATAGTCATTAAGAACCATCAAGAGCATTGAAACAGAAAATCCTATGTAGTTAATATGTGAAGATTATTTTGCCCCCACCCCCAAAAAAAACTTTTTCGGAACATTCATTATTAATATTAAAATGTTAAATGAGTTTTAAAAACATTATTTTGTTAATCGATAATTAAAGAAATGTAAGCTTTTTAAATACATCTATACCATTTGTTATACATTACATAATGTTTTTTTTTAATAAATATGTAGACTGAATAGTAAACATGAAGTGAAGAATTTGCAAATTAAAACTTCTTTATTAGGTTATAATAATAAGTTCATATTGTGTCATCTAATTTGAATTAGATGACATATCCTTAGATGAGAAATATTTTAATATGTGGAATTTTATTTGAGATGAACTTGCATAGACAACATGAAAGTGAGCTAATTCGTTTGATAAGTAGTAAAGTCGGTGGAATGGCCTATAGTCAGTATCAGTCTATTCCTTTTTAACTAGTGCTAGATCAGGGAGACTTTTTTTTTTTTTTTTTTTTTTTTGGGAGGTGGAATGGAACTCTTACCCCACTTTACCACACAGAGCCAAGCTGTGCTACTCATACAAGTTGGTAAGGGCCAGTATCAAACCTGGAACCCTGTGGTTCCTAGGCAGATACTTTACCGGCTAAGCTAAACTGGTCATATCAAAGCCAGTTTCAATTATATGAAAGCTAAATATTTCTACTATTGTAGATAAATATGAGTATGATATAATAATAATATTATTTTTTTTTAAATTTAAAAAAAAAAGAAAAAAAAAAAGAAGACATTAACATTAAAGACCACCTCCCACAAAAAAAACAAAAAAAACCCTACAAATTTTCATATGAAACATGATTATATAGTAACTTGTAGTACTTACAGCCAGCAGATGCATGCTGTTTGAGGTATTCTCGACGTTTGCTAATATTTGCATAAAGAAACTGTTTAACCTGGCCACGCCGTTCCTTCACAGGATCATTGGCTGCCAAAGAGAAAATACTCATATACTCAAGGGGTAAGCGAAGACTAAGCAACCCCTTGTTTAATTTCATTGCAAACCGAAGTCGAACTTGGTAACAACTATCCTGCAAGAGAAGAATACAAACAATACAAATTACTAGGAATAATGCTTTTTAAAAAGGCAGCAAGTCAGTTCTATAATAAACACAAAAATATTCAAAAACACAAGAATAAATACAGTTTAGATTGAAAAGTTATGAGATATAAGAAAGAAATAGAAAACAATTGAATAACTAAATTTCTCTATACTTTTATAGACCCTATCATAATACACAATAAATAAAATCTCTACTTATATAAAAATTAATTTCTCAGCTATAAAACTTAGTCTCACAAGAAAGTAATGAGAAATTTAATTCAAACTAGATTGTTAATACATTTTCAAAGCGCTTCATTTTTAATTTTTTACAATACAAATACCAGACAAATCTTATTTGAATATGTATTTTTATCACATTATTAACCTTTGGTACATATTTTATAATTTAAGGTCTATAATGTTATAATAATCATGAATGTGTATATATATATATATATATATATATATATATATATATATATATAGGGGAGGAGAAGCATAAGTGAGACTAGGATCTTAGCTTTCACGCCAAGAAGTACTGAATAGTGATACTTAGATCCTAGTCAGAAATGCCAATCCATATGCAAATAATCCTCTTTTTGATGATCATAAAATAGTTATTTTGAAATTATAGTAGCAATATAAAATTTTAGTAATATCTTTCATATATCTAACCTATTAACATATTTGTTATATGCTGAATTTATAACAATTATTAAATATATTTTCTTCTTCAAAGCAAAATTGTTATGTACATTATCATTTTTTTTAAGTGACTAAATAACTAACTTATGAAAAGAAACTCATTTTATTTAATTTCAGAATATTGGAGAGAGAAAAAAATCCTTAATTTTAATAGAAAAATAAATAAAACTAAAAAATCAATGTTGAATAATTTCCAAAAATTTCACACATAATCACCAAATATTTACCAGAACTCATATCTATTTTAGCTTTTCAATTTGGAACATATAGAAATATACTAATATCAATCAAAGCATTAAAATTAATAACACATTAAAAGTAAGTCAAACTTATTGGATCGAAAAATTGTTTAAACTAATAGTCTAATTCTTGGTCATTTCAAACCAATCATGGTGAGAATATTAGTCCAAATAATTAATAGATTATTAATAATAATCTCAATTCTCTAACAATACTTGTCAAAACTTTCTCATTTGCTCCAGATACCAAGAGATAAAAAAAATGGCTAAGGAAATGGGATTTTCTTTTAAATTTTTGAAATCTTATTTTTTTTTTACAATTGGCAAAATATAATTTTTATATAGACACAATCAATAAAAAAAAGCAATTATGAACCTTTCAATATATCATAATGAATACTTAATAAAAAGTATTTATTGTGTTATATTGAAAGGTTCATAATTGCTTTTTTTATTGATTGTATCCATACAAAAACTATATTTTGCCAATTGGCAGAAAATCATGTTTTAAATTCATCTTGAATCATTCAATTGGAAAATTTGTAGCATTTAGTTGAATCTTAACAAAAAAGAATATTAACTTATTGTAGTATTGTTATTTTTAAAGAGGAATGACAATTCAGCACCAAAGAAATACATAATCTGTTCCAACAAATTTGAAACCATTTATTTTGCAGTGTACATAAAGAAAAGTTCCTGTAGTTACTTTGAATGGTTGGTTAGATGGATTTTACGGCATTTCAACACTTGGGTTATTTTATGCCAAAGACATTTTGTTTTATTCATGGGTATTCAATTTTTTTTTAAAACTCATTTTTCAAATCTATTTAACCCATAAATAGGAGCTTAACCGGTACTCCACACTCCCCAGAGTTCCAGAATTGGAACCTCACCACTAGATGCAGTTTAGCATCATACCCAGGACACTAAGACCTTCAGCCACTGCCTTCTAGCACATGTATGATAAAAAGGGTTAGGGGTTTGCCATAAAAGCAACTGAAGAATACGGTCGGAACAATCATATAGTTGCTAGGGCTTGACATGACTAGCCAATTAATTGAAGGGAGCCTCTCCAACTGTCCGTCTAGCCAAAGTAAGGGCCAAAGAAGAGTGTTGCATGTTATAGACAGCTCAGCCACCAGGATTCCATCCTCATGCATCATGACTTGCAACCTACAGCCAACAGTTGGCTTGGGGTGGAGGTCCTTACCCCTCTGCAGAGGTGCAGTTGGCATATTCTACTGCTCCAGTTGACAGGGTGTACTTAGAATGGTGGGGAGATGAAATGAAGCTATCCCACCACCTTCTGTTTGTAACATAATACAAATTTTCTTTCAGAAAATAATATTTTGGATTAATTTTAATGATTCAGAATGGATTTCTATAAAAAAAAAAAAATTTTTTTTAAATCAATAAGGATCTTTCTTTTATCTCATGTTATTTAATGGGAATGAGTCTCTTCTATAAAATATTCCAGATACAAATAAAATAACATTACAATGAAACTCCTAACAATTTGAGAAGTTGAACATTATGTTATTGTTGGAACAGATATGTAAACATTTAGAACATAAAACAAGTTTATTAATTATTAATAAATTATAATATCTATAATTTTATAAATAGTTTATAATATTTTAAATAATCTTTTTAATGCATACATTGGTTTTTGTGTAATTGTTCATAAGTCATTAAATTGAAATTAAAATAAATATTAGCTTTAAAAAATCTTTTATAGCTGAACACCAAAAGAAATGTTTCTCACAATCAAAACAATAATTCTTCATTTTGTAGTTGTGTTATTTTAACTGATCTTTCTTAGTGGGAGGAATACACTGAGACCAAAATCTAAATGGAACATCTAAATTTATTCAATTTTTAAAAGAGGGGAAAATCATAGAATATGTTCCATATTTATAAGAAGCATTAGTGATTTTATTTCTATTGCAACCATTCATCATATCAGTAGAAAGATTGTGAAATAGTTATTTAACAACAATGAAAATGTCTAATTATTAGTTACTCCACTAATTTCTAGTTCATACACACACAAAAAGTATTTGAAAACTGTAGTAAAGAATCCCAAACTTACATTAATTAGCAAAGCTAATGCCTGAAATTGTTCTCGAGTTATGAGATCTGCAAAACAAGGTTCTTCTGCAAGCTTCAACATACAACAGCCAGCCTGCAATCGGAGCCTAGCCAACTCAGGTTTACTGAAAATAGAAAAGAATAATCATCAGCAAAATTAAAAGATTGTAGATAAAGAAAAATGAAATAACTTAGTAATCTATGACATCTGAACTATACTAATATGATCATTATTTTAGTAACATTTTTATAAAAATGTTATAATACAGAATTTTATTTCACTGAATATTTGAGATGAGGCCTGATCATTATCTGCGTTATTCAGACTATTGTCCTCATCTTCATTGTTATCTGTACAGCATTTCTGCTGATATGCCCTCCGGCCTTCTTCAGGTACTTCTTTTCGGACTCGGGGAACCTTCTTGTCGTAATCGGGTGCCATCATAGAACTTTGAACACAACCCTTTATTCCATTCATGGGTGTATCCTGTTCTCATTCCGCTAACCATAGCTGGCGTTAAGCTGTGTTAATTATTATTCTATATTCCAGCTGCCCTGCAATCTAGAGATAACTGTCACTTAGAACTGTCTTAACCTAACTACTTTATCCACTAGGCCAGGTGTCCAATTGGACAATCCAGTGTGAATTTTGGGAACTTATAAAGCTAATGTCTTGTTTTTGGCTAGAATATCTACCTATTCACTTATATGATTTTTTACCTAATCTCATATTGGGGGTGTTTTTTGGGTTTGTTTTTTTTTTAAAAGAAGGTATTAGCAAACCATTGTGTCACAGACAAGATCATCATATTCCATTACAATTTGCTTATTTACTCATATTATTCAGCAACTTGATATTATTTTCACCTAATTATTGAAATAATTAGGGGCCAATTTAGTAGCAGTTTGGGTACTCTGTGACCTGACAGGAGGTGTGGCACACCACCTCAGCATATATAATAGAAACTGGTTTCAATAGGGCCAGTTTAGTTCAGTCAGTAGAGTTTCAGCCTCAGAACCACAAGGTTCCAGGTTTGATACTGGCTCTTGCCAATTTAGCACATGAGTAGCACAGCTTGGATCTGTGCATCAAAGTGAGGAGCTGATGGTAGGTGTGGCACTCTACCTCAGATGCATAAAACCATCTCTCTGGTCTTGCGCTAGTTAAAAGGTAATAAACTTCCTTGCTGTCCAGCTGATACCAATAATAGGCCACTCCTCCAACTTTTTACGACTAATACTACTACTTTTATTAGGTTCAGTTTAGCCCAGTCAGTATAGAGCACCCAACTAGGAATCGGAAGGTTCCTGGTTTGATACCAGTCCCTCTGCAACTCAGCACATGTGTAGCACAGCTCGGATAATCTGCTCTGTGCTGTAAAGTGGTGAGCTGATAGTAAGTGTGGTCTGCTGCTCTCTTCCTTGATATCCAGTTGAAAGATAATATTATATTATATAATATAATGTATATAAAAGAAATACACTTGTATGTAATGATTATAATTGTTTAAAAATCATAAAATTGAAAATTTACTGACTGTGTATAGAAGAGTTTGTAACTCCACTTAAAAGTAGACCTGGGACAATTACAGGCAATATGCCATATATATATATATGCCATTTCATTCAATGAAATATTTGAAAGTTAAAAATTTGGTTTTTGAAATAATAATTTTTTTTTTAAATTGTAAACATTTATTTTGTTTAAATCTTCCAAATTTCATTTCTATTAATATTTTATTTATTTATAAAAAAAATTAGAAATAATTTCTCTAAGCCACTAATTTAACTAATTCACTGAGAAAGATTTTTTTTTTAAATTTAAAAAAAAAAAAAAATCTTTCTCAGTGAATTAGTTAAATTAGTGGCTTAGGGAAATTATTCTTATTGCTAATTAATAGAAATTATCATTTCATACTTGAAGACCATTAAATATCTTGTGTGATACAAAATAAGGTTTAAAAATTCTGTTTTTGGTTTTCTTGGTGGGCCAGGCAAAAAAATAAATAAAAGCCTGCCCACAAAAAAAAAGAAAAAAAAAAAGAAAGGTTTAAAAATCCATATTGATTTTTTTAGATAGCCTTTCAATCATGGCTTTGCCTTCCTCTTCAGAAAGCTTGCCAGATTCAACCAATTTCTTGATTGATCGAATATAACTTTTTACCTTAGTGTAATAAGACATATTGCTATATAATCTAAAGATTTTCTTTTTTTTTATACTGTAAATAGATATTCTACTTTCCAGAGTTATAAGGGAAAAAATAAAGTGCTCATATTAAAATTCTACATGTACTCTTATCATCTAAAAAATACACAGTCAATCTGACACTACTATTATTAATTGGCTGGAATTATTACTTCTTAAAAATATATTTGAAAATATACATTTTAATCAATATTTTTGAGTCCGGATGTAAAAAAACAAGTAAGGGAGATAACTAATAAAAATAATTTTATAAATATGACATGTTATAGTTTATTTTAAAGGGAGGTTATCCAAATTGTTTACAGAAATTTGTTTCGTCTTTTCTTTTGATTGTTTTTAAAATAAAATTATCAAAGAAAATATTAATAGAAATGAAATTTGGAAGATTTAAACAAAAGAAATATATGGGACATGTTTACAATTTTTTTTTTTTAATTATTATTTCAAAAACCAAATTTTTAACTTTCAAATATTTCATTGAATGAAATGGCATATATATATATATATGGCATATTGCCTGTAATTGTCCCAGGGTCTACTTTTAAGTGGAGTTACAAACTCTTCTATACACAGTCAGTAAATTTTCAAATTCTAATGTGAAAATAAGTTAGTTCTGTTAATTTTATGACTTTTAAACAATTATAATCATTACATACAAATGTATTTCTTATAATTATCTTTCAACTGGATATCAAGGAAGAGAGCAGCAGATATCAATTTATAATGCAGTAAATAAAACTACTTCTATCTCATAATTGATACATTTAGTGTATTAAATTTATATGCAAATGTAATGACTATTATAGGACTAAGTAAAGACTTTTTAGAAACCATGTTATGAACACCATTTCACAAGAATCTTTGGATTTGAAATTTACGATTTGAAAAAATCTACTTCTTTTAAAGAGTATAAACATTTTTTTTTTCTTTAATCATTTATAGGTTGAGCAGAGACTTACTTGATTTTATTTAATCAAATAATAAAGCAATGAAAACCTTATATACAATAATTATAAATAAACCATACAATTGTGAAAGATCATTGTATAAAATGAAATTCTAACATTTCTATAGAATAGTTTTAGTGATTAAGTTCAGTGGGCTAATTAAGTACTGAATAAGCAGTTTCACTCACAATCACTGATGTAATGTTGTTTGGATTTTAAGGCATGTCAACTCTTTGGTTACTTTATGTTGAAGATGTTCTTATATGAAAACATTCTTCTTGGGTATTCAAATTTCTTTTTAATTCACATTTATTTTTAAATTTCATTTTTTGATCTATTTAACCTATAGATAGGACCCTAACAGATACTAGCACTCTGGATCAAAGTGGACCTGGAGTAATGACAATGAAGGAGTACTCCACACACCCCAGAGCTCCAGAATTTGAACCTTACCACTAAATGCAGTTTAACTGATGTAGTGTAGAATTTTATTTTAAAATGATTCAAAATTAACACCTTTTCAAGCTCTAGAAGAAGAAAAAAGAAAAAAATTAACATTTTTTTTCAAAATTTAGAATTCTATTGCCCTTTCTTGCATATCGGACAATTCATGTGGCACTCTACCTCAGATTCATAAAACCATCTCTCTGGTCTAGCGCTAGTGAAAAGGCAATAAACTTCCTTGCTGTCCAGCTGATATCAATAATAGGCCACTCCTCCAACTTTTTACAACTAATACTTCAGTACTACTACTTTTATTAGGTTCAGTTTAGCCAAGTCAGTATAGAGCACCCACCTAGGAATCTCAAGGTTCCTGGTTTGATACCAGTCCCCCCGCAACTCAGCACAGCTCGGATAATCTGCTCTGTGCTGTAAAGTGGTGAGCTGACGGTAAGTGTGGCGTCCTATATTAGGAAGAAGAAAAAAATCCCCCTAGTTTTGCACTAGCAAATAGGGGATAGACTTCCTCACTGTCCGGCTGATTCTGACAATAGACCACTCCAACTTTACTTTTTACTACTTTTATACTATTCCTTTTAGCAGTATGTCGCAGACAACAATGACATCACTCCATGGCATTCATCAATTGTGGACCTTCTGGTGGCTAATTAGTCCAATTTTAGACATGCAGATGTGGTCACACACAAGAGACAACTAACAAATATGTTTTTCTTTATCGACTTACCCCCCCCCCCCTCTCAAATCATACCAACAATAGGCCATTCCACTGACTTTACTTTTACTATTGAAATAACCTGTTATTTGAAAACTAACTTAATTTTCATATAATATTAAATAAGAAATAGTTCCCCATTCTGATAATAGATTCTCCTGATTATCACTCAACCTATCACTGGAATCAATATCCTATTAACTAATTGCAACAATATCTAGTACCATAAAGATTTAATTGCATTTTGGATATAATATACTTACTTTATCCTTCCCCTTTCCATAAGGTCTCCCTCATGAATTATCACAGTGTAGAGAAGCCGTAAGGTTGATGTTGCTGAATTGCCTGCATTGCTTCGTAACCCCAATAGCCACCGGACTAACATTTTCATGGCTAAAACCTAAAAAAATTAAAATAAAATTTTAAAAAAAACACAAAATATATATAATAATAAAAAATAAAAGAATATTTATTTCTCACATATCCAATATATCTTGTGAAAAAAAAAAACACTTTGAAATATCATCAGATTATATCAAGAAATGTATCAAGAAGATGCACCTGACCATATCATCAGATGTGTTGAAGGAACATTAGGTGTTTCAGGTCTTACAACATCTTACACTTTCACCTAAGTGACTTAGCTGGTTTTAATCAAGCACAAGCTTATGGTCAGGCAATGAGATTTCAATCAGCAAAACAAATTATAATGGCCAACTTTGAGGCATTTTATAATGTGTAGAGCCAGCAGTCCTCCAAACAAATGTGTCTTTGGGTTCTATCACTCCCACAAGAAAGGAGTAATCCAAGCAGATGCCCCCCCCCCCTCTAGAGAAGTTGAGAAGCCCAGAAATGCACTTTGACACTCCGAGTGGCTTAAATCATAGGTATGTTCTAATGTGTTTTGGAGAAAAAAAATCCAAGCTGATGATTTTACTCTAGAGAATTTGAAAAATATTCTTTTATGTCCAAGGATTGTTAGAAACAACTATAATTATATCATACCAAAACAAATAAGGATTCTGGAGGAGCAGGGAAGGGGGTGCTAATTATAAATCAAAAGATGATTTATAGACTGTTGCAAATAATAAATAAATGGCAACACATGTTAAAAAAAAAAATTGCTTAAAAATTGTAAGTAGATAAAAATAGAGCAAACCTTTGCTTGTGTTTCTTCAGAAACAAGATGATCTGCATACCAACTATCATGGACCTGATGACCTTGAGTCTAAGAAAAATGGATATAAAAATAAAATGGAATAAGAATAGAAACATCAATAGCAAATACATAGTGAATATAAGGAGAGGGGAATATTAATATATGTAAAACATGGGAACAATTACAGGACATGAAAAATAAAATAAGATGGAAAAAATATTAATTTTACTATTTAATAGAGAAATATTTAATTTAGAATCCTTTAAAGTAATCATTTTTCCTTTAACAAAAGATCTAAAAAGGGAAATCTTAAATATCAACCATTTTACTTGCTTTTTAATATTTGTCCAAAACTCACATATTTTAGTACACAATTTTAATAAAAAGATGGCAAATTTAAAATGAACTTACTCGATCTTGCATCAATAAATCCTTGACAATAAGTTTTGATACAACATTTTTCATTTCGGAACTAAATTCTCCAGGACAGATTTCAGCAATGTGTCCCATGGCCACAATTGCTGTTAGATAGTTTGCAGAATCAGGGTTCAATGCTTTTTTCACATGCTATAATAATGAAAAAGATTTTATTTATTTATAGTTATCTGAAAAATAAAAGTCATTATTAACAAACAAACAAACAAACTGGACAGACTTCAAATTTTTTCTTCATTGAAAATAAAAAAATGTTTGAATTTCTGGGATGATGAATTATCAATATTGTTATTATACACTGATGTAGTCAGACTAGTAGCCTTCCCTTCGTTGTTATTATCATTACTTGACTGGCCGTTTTCATAATCAATAACCATTCAATGGAAGCAGACATTTCTCATTCTGCTGCTCATGCTTAGAAGATATATCAGGTAATTCATTCTTATGAGGTCAATTTTCTATCTCTCCTAATGAACCAAAATACATGACCCTTTTTCTATGCACAGGCCAACCTACTGGGGATTGAACTTATGACCACCAAGTAACTAAATGCATATTAAACAACACTTATCCCCAAGGCCATGTATCCAACAAGACACATGATCTAAAGGTACTGAAAAAAATTAAAATAAAATTCTATTCTAATTGTGGGAGTAGCTAAATCAAACTAACCAAATTGAATGGATATTCAACTTCAAGCTAAGATAAACAAACTTTTTAATTAATATTTGAAATATCTGTAATGGCCAAATGATATGTACATACTTAGAGTCTGGCAAGTTAAGCTTAATAAATACTAGCAGAATTACCCAGGACTCACATAGACATTTAACATTAATTTCTGTGAATTGATTTTTCTTCATAATCAATGAACATTATTAAGCTAGAGTGAGAATGTAATAGTTTATATAATTTTGTAAAGAAAACGAGCTGTGAGTTTTTTTTTTTTTTTTTTTTAAGTTTTGGTGAAGTTAAAAAAAAAATAATATACTTACTTCAAAAACTTGCTGTAAGATAGTTTCCTTCTCATGCTTATACACAACACTGATGCATTTGATTGCATGCTTTGTTTGTCGGATGTTCCCCATTTTTGCTGTGGTGAGAAGGACTGGTAACAAACTCCTACCAACAAAAAGCAATGTATCACTAATTTTGATGAAACCAAAAAGCAAATTATGCATAACAAGCAATACAATAGAGATTAACTGAAACTATTAAGTTTGTGTTGAAATAAGTTTTTGAAAATATATCAATATACAGCTTTTTATTAAATTCTATTTAAATCAATTCATGGCACTAAAAGAGAACGGGGACAGCAAATTGAATTCACAAATATATTTATATTTTCTCATTTTCATTTTGAAATGAATTCTCAGGTTAAACAACACCCAACTGATCCAATTATCCGGATGAAGGTTTTCATAAAAACAAAAACATTTTAATGTTGACCAACTTCATGATCTACAAATAAATTTATCCTTTGTAATACTTTGTTTTTTTTTTATTATTTACATTTTTATATACCATCAGATTTATTTCCATATTTTACCACCCAAATATATTTATATATAATGAAAGCTATAATAAAACATTTAGTTCCATTATCAATTCTTTTCAGCAGGGATTGTTTACACCAACATTTTTATATTAATTGATGTTTATCTTAACATTATAAGCATAAGACATAATTTTTTAAAAATAAAAATAAATCATATATACTTACGAATATATGTTTGGACAATCCTTTTTTAAGTTGTGACCAGTGTTGACAAAAACTTGAAGTGTTAAGTCAGCTAGAAAATCCAAATAAGAAAATACGTTATTTATTAGTAATTCATTTATTTTTTTAAATGAAAATTATTGCATCAGTTACTGAATATTGAAACATATAAGTAAAGACCTGAATAAAAAAAATGTCTAATTATTTAGCGAGATGTTTCAACCATCCATTTTATGTATGTATAAACTTCTTTTATTTAATTACTTATTTATTCACTCTTAATGTCCTATAACGCCTCATTCCACCTGGCCAAAAGTCACATTCATTTTCCTAATCTACCCCAAATGATAGCCTTTGTTTAAATGTAATATTAAACATTTAACAGTCTTTGATTTAAGGGAAATAACAGGTAACTTTAAATGAAAAGGCCATTTTAGCCATTTTTTTTATAAATCCTTATAGGACTTAGAAAATTCTCAACAGGATGATAAGAGTTAATGACAAAATTTAGAAACTAATATTTTCATATCCTCATATCTACATATTTATTATCATTTTTAAAAAATCTTGATAAATATGAATATATTGTTCATTGTCTAAATGCTTATATATAATATCGAATAAAACAAATGTACAGTCTCAATTTTTAATCAGCTGGTTTGATTTCTTGAAGTTTATAAACAATTTTTTTCTCTCCTATATTGTGCATATAAATTTGTATGTGTATTCTCTTTCAACATACTTTTTTCTTGTTAAGTGTTATATAAATAAATATAAACCATTCGTTTGTTTCTTTGTGTTTTTTATGCATCATAAAAGTAAATGTAACAGATAAACACATTGAATGAAAACAAAGATATAAACATCCACATCAGCACCAAAAACAATACATCTTCCTCCAATCTTTTATTCATACAAACATCTAATCTATAAGAAATGTTGTAAACATGCACAATACATCATAACACTTACATATTAATTACTACAAAAGTACAATCACCACAAATCAGGTATACATGATAAAGAATCTTACACAAAGTGTTATCTTATTAACACAGATTGAAATAGCTTTAACACTGCCTCATTACTCTATAATAAGCAATTAATGATGGTACCAAGCTGAGAATTTAAAAAATGAATGAATGAAGCTGCTTACAAATAATTTCATCCTCATGTTTTAGGAATGTCAAGAGATCTTCAAACACACTTTCTCTGTTGAAACAATGAGGAAATACACTGGACAAAGCCTATGAGAGAAAAGAAAAAAATACAAGCAAGAATTAGAAGTATTTACTTTTTGTGGTTATAAACATTAATTTTTCACACAGATAGCCTTATCCATTTCTGAAATTGAGATTCCCTTTTATTAAGGATCAGTTACAATAGAAGTAAAATATAAACTTCAGAAAATAGATTTTTAAAACTTTTTAACACTTGCACCAATTTGAAATTTTCATTGTTGTAAAAAAAAAAAAAAAATGCTTAATTGGAGTTGTACCTAATTTTGAAAATTAATTAATTAATAATGAATTAGGCGGGAATACCTATTAAATGTATTTTTTTTTAAATAAAATAAAATAAATAAATAAAAATCAATCTTAAAACCTCTTACAAGAAGACAATGTTAAAAAGGGACACGTCTATTAGTTAAAAACTAATTAAACTTTCACTTTAAGATATGTACATCCTGTATTGGTTAACTTTTTAACTAGTTCATATGAATTGTTTTGTCTCATTTTCTGTTGCTTATGCCTTTTAGTACCCCACATTCATTGATTATTAATTTGGTGAAAACAGGGGATATTTTGTAAAAACATATATCATGAATATATACTGTCCAATTTCCTGACATTTGTTTTATTATCATCATTATTATTATTAAACCAGGCCATAAATTGATGGTACTAGGTTGAGTACACTTTCTCTACCCTTTTCACCATGACAATTTTTAAAAATCTAGTTAATTAAAGACATATTAATTAATTCCAAGTATATTAGGGATTACCAAAAACACACTTTAAAAAAAATCAATTAAAATCAATTATTTAAGGTTAAATTTTAGTTTTAGTTGAAAATAGTAACATAATGAGCATCAGTAAGGGGGGATAATATTACATATGTAATTAATTTTTAATACATTTTAAAACATTAAATTTGCCTAAAAATGACCTAATTGCAGGTTTGTAACACATTGAAAACAAAACATGTTATCAAAAGATAAATAGATAAAGAAGTATTCAATATTTACCAACAACAACTTGAGCCTTTGGCCCCGGCAGTAAGAACTCCATCGTCAACAATGATCAAGCCACTAATCACATCACAGTTGTACTTCACCAAGGCACTGATAGCATCTGCATCAATCATTACAGGAGCTATTCGCTCCAGCAGAGATTTTACAGCTGTGTAGAAAGGTGTCTGCTGACCAGGATTTCCAACCTTTCTCAAGATTTCTTTCTGTAAACAATGTAAAATTTTAGTTGAGATGAAAATTCCAAATTTGACAATAAATCAGTATTCACATATATAGATTAAAAATAAATTTCATGAAAAGATTTAAAAAGAACATTAAATAATATCATTAACTGATTCAATCAAGTGAAAAAAAATTAATTTCTGGAAGATTAGTGATTGAAAATACATAAATTTCCTACCATTTTTCAAGTTGTACATATTTAGAAATGACTATAATAATTCTAATAATGATTGAGTAAAAAGAATTACAGGCTTTGAAAAATATGCAGAACACAGCGATTCAAAAACTGTTTCAGGCTAGTGCCCCCTTGCATTCCTAGTACTTCACCATTATACACACATGTGAACACACACTATTATTATTATTATTTTATTTATTTTTTTATTTTTTTTTTTTTGCATGCTTCAATTTAAAAGTGGTAATCATGAACTTTGGTTTAGTAAATTCCTAAAATAAAATTATGCTTGCGCATTATCTGAAATGAACTTAATTGTTATTAAGAACACATTTTATGATATTTTTGTGTTAAAGCATGCAGTTGTATTGATTCAAACAAGTTTGTATTTTTTTTTTTTTTTTTCGTTTATATTGTACGATAATTCAAAATGCATTCTTAATAACAAATAAGTTCATTTTCTGATAATGCGCAAGCATAATTTTATGGTAGGAATTTACTAAACCAAAGCACATTTTGAATTATCGTATGATATAAACAAAAAAATACAAACTTGTTTAAATCAATACAACTACATGCTTTAACACAAAAATATCATAAAATGTGTTCTTAATAACAATTAAATTCATTTCAGATAATGCACAAACATAATTTTATGGTAGGAATTTACTAAACCAAAGTTCATGATTACTTTAAAAATAACACAAAGATGCATTTCACAAATAAACCTAATCTATTAGACCAATTTATTTAGCAGTTTTGGACCATATTACCTTTAAGGCACCCCTTTTCAATTTCATGTCATAAGGTCATTTTTTTCATTTACACCGTCAATATCCGGTTGTTTGTTAGGGGTTAGGGGTTCTAACCCTAACCCTAACAAACAACCAGATATTGACGGTGTAAATGAAAAAAAATGACCTTATGACACGAAATTGAAAAGGGGTGCCTTAAGGTAATATGGTTCGCAGTTTTAGCTGTGTCAGCAATATGGAAGGGTAAATCAACATCTCACCAGTAACTAACAGTTTGTTGTCTTCAGTTATTGTTAGCATTTATGACATATTTTGTCATTCAGATTTTGTAAAAAAAAAAAAAAAAAAAAAAAAAAAACTAGTTATTTATGAACTGCTCTTAATGCGATACTGTCGCCCTTCACCACCACTTTTTGCCTCAATGCCATCCCCTAAATCTTTCCAGTGTACTAACAGAATTAGAACAGGATCATGAAAGAAATTTGATTTGATTTTTTTTTTTTTTTTTTTTTTTTTTACATCAGTCAATGCTTTTAGATAATGCAAGTAACTGTTTCTTCAATGTCTTTTTTTTTTCTTTTTTTTTTTTAAATTTTAAAAGCATTGCATTTTGATAAAGATAATGTAATCCAACTAGTATAATTTTGAAGTTATTTAAGTTATTGCTATTCTTGAGCCATTAAATTGATTTTTTTTTTAAATGGGGTAATCTATGGCATTTAAAAACCATCTCATCTTGTCTTGTCTTATGCATGGCTCTCATTTTTTCATTATTCTTGATTGTATATCTATTTTTATAAAAATCCTAATAAAAATGTCATAAAAATAATGTATACACCTGCTCATATGTATACAGATGCTCATTAACATTTTGGACTATGACAGTTTTTGTTAATTTTGTCTTCTGAAATCTTGATGATAGCTAAAAATTCTATAAATCAAACAAGTTAATCCAAGAAAATAATTAATACAATTGAAGTAATAAGCATTATTACTGAATAAAATGGTAATGTGCTTACTTGCAAGTTGAATTATAACCTCAGTGAAAATGTGTTATAAATTTTATAAGATACTTACAACAGCATCTTCTGCTTTTCGGCATGTACAGTCAGGGCTTACCAGCGCCTTCAGACAGTGACGGATTCGTTTATCTTCTCTTAAAAATGTGGTTAAATTTTCTTCAAATGTTCTTGGGCCTTGTTAGGTTCAGGCAATTGTCCTAGAAATTAAAAAAAGACATAATTAATTTCTTTTGCATGCATTTTTTAAAATTGGCATAAAATCTAAAATGTTTTTCAAGACATACTTTTAAACATATTCTGACAATAAATTAATAATTACTATAATAATTTATGATTTCTGATGAGGCTGACTATAGGCTAGGATACATATCTATCTATCTATACATATATAAAGGGCAGTTGTGTGAAACTATGTCCGGAGGAAACTTCAAAAATAAAACAATTAACGACAAAGTAAATATATATACACATTAAATATCACCAGGGGCTGGCTTTAGGTGCAAAAATAATGAAGGTTTTGATTTATATTCTTGAAGATAATTAAATTAAATTTAGATAAGAGTGAAATTTTTTTTTTTTGGGGAGGGGGGGGGGGATATTTTAAATAGTTGACATAGGTTTTTTCTTTTCATAGTGGCTGGATCAATGCAAGGTTTTTTTTTTACATCGGGATTTTAATGGGGGCCTACTACCAGGATCCAACTAAGGATTCAATAATAATGGATCTGTGGGACTAACCTTTTTTGCATCCCCTTCTACCCAGGTGATGCTGGACAGTTGCTTTTTTATATACATACACACACACAGATATCAAATATATAGGTTTAATTATTATACAAGGTTTGGTCATTTTTATTCAAATGTTTAAAAAAAATTTCAATGTCTAATTCAAATTTATATTTTTGTTGAAAATACAAGAATGAATACGTTAATCAAAAATAATTCAACATAACTTTTGATGGTAAAATCAGAACTATTATTACACAAACATAAATAAACGGAGAAGATATATAATCTGTAATCCTGTCATGATTATTTTACAAGTTTTTCAGACTAGTATTTTTTAGAGTTACCTTATATACTTATGTATCATGATTTTCAGAGACCTAAATAAGCCTAATAGGGCCAAATCTGAAATACAAACATTGTGTGTGTGTGTGTAAATAATTGGCCATGGCTAAACCTAGAAAGTCACATGATATGTGTATATACAGTCAAAAAGTAAAGTTGTCAGGGTGGCCTAATGTTAGTATCAGCCAAACAGCAAGGGAATCTATCCTTTTTTCAATAGCGATGTGAAAAAGATTAATAGACCAGATTTTTTTTAAGCACTTACTTGCAAGAGCGACTAATTTAGCCACAACAGGAGCAGGACATCCTTGGAGGTTTTGTTCTAGAGCGTCAATCCATTGCAGAACACAAACTCGAACCTGATGAATAGTTAAATAATATAAAATAGTTTAACACCAAAAGATAAAATTTTTATTTCAGCATTCGGCAAACAAATAACTAATTTGCTTATTAGATTTTACACAAGTGAGGATTGAACTCACTTTTCAGTAGTAATGATTCTGCAAGACTAGCTTGCTAACCATTACACAATGATGAGATGATGAAAATTGTTTTCATGTGTCAATGGATCTACATATAGATATTGTTTTAATTCACAAAATTATAAAAGAAAATTTACATTTTTAACGTTCAAAGTACTTCATTGAATGTAATTGTGTATTATATATATGGCATATTGCCTGTAATTGTCCGAGTGTCTATTTTTAAGTGGAGTTTCAAACCCCTCTCTAGAGTCAGTAAATTTTCAAATTCTGATGTGAAAACAATTTAGTTCTGTTAATTTTAGACTTTTAAACAATTATAATCATTACGTACAGATGTATTTTTTTATCATTTCACTGGATAAAATGAGAGAGCAGCGGATATCAATTTATAATGCAGTAAAAAAAACAAAAAAAAACTACTTCTATCTCATAATAATTGATACATTTAGTGTATTAAATTTATATGCAAATGTAATGACTATTATAGGACTGAGGTAGTAATTTTTAGAAACCATGTTATGAACACCACTTAAGGATTTGAAATTTACGTGTTGAAAAAAATCTACTTCTTTTAAAGAGTATAAACATTTTATACAAATAATTATAAATAAACCATACATTTGTGGAAGATCATTGTATAAAATGAAATTCTAACATTTCTATAGAATAGTTTTAGTGATTAAGTTCAGTGGGCTAATTAAGTACTGAATAAGTAGTTTCACTCACAATCACTGATGTAATGTTGTTTGGATTTTAAGGCATGTAAACTCTTTGGTTACTTTATGCTGAAAATGTTCTTCTAGGAAAACATTCTTCTTGGGTATTCAAATTTCTTTTAATTCACATTTATTTTTAAATTTCATTTTTTGATCTATTAAACCTATAGATAGGACCTTAACAGGTACTACCGTACTACCACTCTGGATCAGAGTGGACCTGGGAGTAATGACTCCCCAGTGCTCCAGAATTTTAAATTCGCCACAAGATGCAGTTTAACTAATGTTATCAAATTTTATTTTAAAATGAGTCAAAATTAACACTTTTTAAAGGTCTGAAAGAAAATTAACATTTTTTCAAAATTTAGAATTCAATTGCCGTTTCTTGCATATCTGATAATTTGCTATAGATAATCAAAGGGGGGGGGGTCAAATATTGTTTTTTATATATATATATATATATATATATAATATATATATATATATTATATTTTAAAGTCAAAAGATTATATTCATAAACAAAATTAAAAGAAAAAATATCTATAGAAATGAAATTTTGAAAGCTTAAACAAAAAAAAAAAAACTAACTTAATTTGGTATAAACTATAAGTAGACAAGAGGCTCTCAATAATGGAAAAAAATTAAATTAGATTGAAAATTTAAAACAGTTTATCTTTCTAATTTAATTTAAAATGATTTTTTGTTATATTCATTTATATTAATTTCTTTTTCTATTTTACTCATTTTATAACAAAATTAACATTTCTCAAAAATGTTGATAATCATTGTATGACATTTATTTCATGGGTGTGGGGCACCCTTCACTGAGAATGAACATGAAAATATGAAGATAGATATTCTCATTAACTTTTTATAAAAATGACAGCCATTAACCATGAAATTTTAGCAAATATTTTTTCAGTTTCAAGATTACAGATGTTCATTCCCCTAATATCAAACTATTTCAGGTTACAATACTTTCAGGATTAACTTGGTGAAAGTCATTTTTAACTTTCATTATCAAATGGTTATATGGTGATATATAGAGGCGCGTGGTCTAAAGGTTAGAGTAGTATGAAATGCACTTGTCAACCAGAGTTCAATTCCTTGACAAAGCTTTTTGCATTTCATATGGCGTTAATACCCATGGGAAAGGTATGAATCCAATTCTCCCTCCAGCTATGTGTAAATAGCAGAGCAGACTGGGCTATTTAATCATGGTTAGGTAACCAGTCTAGAAAAGGAAAACTCTTAACTCAAACCTGTTAAACTTGGCTTAAGAAATTCACTTTGTGTCACATCCTGCTCGTGTGGAGGGGTCATATACCGTGATATTGATGCATTTCTAATACTATAAAAATTACTAGGAAGAAATTCTTTTCATTCTTTCATGTTTCAATAGGCAAGGATTGCTACCAAATATAAAATCAAAGCTACAAAGTATTGATCAACACCTCATTTAGAGCTATGAAATATGGTGTTAGCTAACAAAAATGTATTGTTAAAAAACAGAAAAGATAAACTGGATCTTTAAATACTTTTGTGGAAAAGATTTTTTTTTTTTTTCCTCATTCAGTTAATCAATCCTTAAATTATTTTTTTCGAAATCATTTTCCTTTCATGACTACTTTTTAGGTTTTCTTTTTTAATAGAAAACTTCAGTTTTTCCATCAACAGATAAATTATTAAATAATTAAATGTGAGGAGAGAAATCACGCACAGTGATTCAAAGCGTACACAACTATGTCTAGCGTATAAATAAGATTGGGGGGAGTGTAACAGATGATTGGAGAGATTGAACTCACATCCTCCAGATTGTGAGTCGTGGCTTGGCGTCGGGGACTACCTCGTTGGCACGCATGTAAATCACTAAACTGTGCGATTAACCCAGATGTCAGATGTTAGTGTCATTATTTAAGGCCTGTCTTAAACAGCGAAGTCGCATGTTTTGAGTCATACTGACAAGGGCAGTGATGTACGACAAATGAAAGAAGTAACTGTGAGAGTGGTTGAATTTAGCGAAACTACTGTGTTTTGGGTAATGAACAACAAACGTCTAAGGAATGCGGTTGCTGTGTGAGCAGTTTGCTGAACAAAAGGGATTACTGTTGTTGAGTGAACAGACTCCACTTGAAAAACTTATTAAAAATTCAGTTAATTATTGGCAAAAATAAACAAGAAATTAAAAACCATCCAAGACTGCCCAAAAGCAATGTTATTTATTAATTTATTGTCACAATAAACTACTATTTCAAATTATCACACATTCTTTTAAGGTGCTTCCATAAAAAAAATTAAAATTTTTAAAAAAATCTTTCTCAGTGAATTAGTTAAATTAGTGGCTTAGGGAAATTATTCTTATTGCTATTAATAGAAATTATCATTTTATACTTGAAGACCATTAAATATTTTGTGTGATACAAAATAAGGTTTAAAAATTCTGTTTTTGGTTTTCTTGGTGGGCCAGGCAAAAAAATAAATAAAAGCCTGCCCAAAAAAAAAAGAAAAAAAAAAGAAAGGTTTAAAAAATCCATATTGATTTTTTTAGATAGCCTTTCAATCATGGCTTTGCCTTCCTCTTCAGAAAGCTTGCCAGATTCAACCAATTTCTTGATTGATCGAATATAACTTTTTACCTTAGTGTAATAAGACATACTGCTAATATAATCTAAAGATTTTTTTTTTTTTATACTGTAATAGAGTATTCTATTTCCCAGAGTTATAAGGGAAAAAATAAAGTGCTCATATTAAAATTCTACATGTACTCTTATCATCTAAAAAAATACACAGTCAATCTGACACTACTATTATTAATTGGCTGGAATTATTACTTCTTAAAAATATAATTTGAAAATTATTTTAATCAATATTTTTGAGTCCGGATGTAAAAAAAAAAAGATAAATAATATAAAATAAATTTTATAAATATGAAATGTCATGTTTTTTTTTTTTAAAGGGAGGTTATCCAAATTGTTTACAGAAATTTGTTTCGTCTTTTCTTTTGATTGTTTTTAAAATAAAATTATCAAGAAAATATTAATAGAAATGAAATTTTGAACATTTTTTCAAAATTTAGAATTCTATTGCCCTCTTTTGCATATTTGAAAATTCATGTGTAAGATTAAAATAATATAAAAAGATATTTTTGAAAGCTAGCTACACATCAAAAGTTTTTATACAAAATCTCATCTAAGATATACTAAATTTCATTTTTTCTCTTTTGTGAGATTTATTTTTACAGAGTCTATCATCTACAATGAAATCAGTTATAATACATGATGCAACAAATCTGTAAATCAAAATGTAAACATGCTCACCCATGTTGGTATTCAGTAATTCATTAAATGCTCTGAAAAAAAAAAAAAAAAAAACAAAGAAAAAAATTCAAGGATGAGAAAAACATTTTATTACATTTATTAAATAGTTATTAAATGTTGAGAAACTTGAGTAACTAATAGTTACTAAAAGAAAATTTCAATTCATTTGCTAATTACTTTTGCACAGATAAAATAAAACATTAGTTATATGCACTTTTACAGTAAAACTGGAAAGTAAAAATAAATGAAAAAAAATGATGAAGAACATTGGGACAAATTGGTTCTATGTAAGAAAATACCCCTTCCCCAATATCAGCATTAATCTGAAGGAATTAATTTGATGTATACATATGCATGTATGCTTTCCAAATCTGTGTATGCACCTGTATGGGTATGATAGCAGATATCTTTTTAAGTGGGTGGGGGTGGGGGGCTTTTTGTAACCAATCACCACATTATCATAAAATAAAGTGGCCTATTGTCAGTATCTGTTTCTAAAAGCTCTGGACCGAGAGAGATTTTTTTCATCTGTGGTGAGGTGCCACACCTATTATCAGCTCCTCATTTTACCACACAGATACAAGCGGTGCTACTCATGCACTAAGTTGACGAGGGCCAGTATCAAAACCAGAACCTTGTGGTGCCTAGACTGATACTCTACAGACTGAACTAAACTGGCCCCATAAATATAATAGATATGGAAAAGTAATCAAAAGTTGGAGTGATTAAAACACACATCTATAATTTTGGTTTGAAATATTCATAAATTTTATGTGTTAAATGCAAATTAATTACCCAAATGTCAATGAAAGAAAAGAAAAACTAATCTCATAGGTAAAGCTAAAGATCAGAAACCTATCAATTTTTCATCAAATTTTATAGGTTTATCTTTTTATTTTAAAAAAAATTAACTTTGTAAAATAGACATTCAAGTCAAGTTAATCAGACTGATCTTGCCCTATATCATACTTATGCATTTTATCCTGGTTTAATATTTGAATCTAAAGAAAAATATTAAATAGATAGAACTGCTAATAGTATAATCTGAAAAGTTAACTTAAACCAAACAATCCGTTACTTCAGTAATAAAAAATATAATTTTTAAAACTGAATAAAAAATATACCTGAAATGGCTATTACTGCTGATAAGCAGCAAAATTTTATGGTAAATTTAGTTTGTGATTATTACAATTAGCAGTATATTTATCAAATTGGTAAAACAGAATTTAAATGAAACTTTATTTTACTAACATAAAATATTTGGTACATTTATTCCACTTACTTCAGTGCATGTTCATCCAAAGATGCATAAAGGTTGTGTAGTCGTTCATTCTCTCAGATGTTGGCAGTATGTATGGCACCAGACAAGTGTTGAAGATACGTTCTACTAGTAATCTAAATACAAAATAAAGAATAAAAAATATATACATAACACATTATATATATATATATATATACACACACACACACACACACAGAGGATACATGAATATATATTTTTTTACATATACGGAGTATTATAAATGAATATATGAGTACCTTAGTTCAGATATAAATTTTAACTTATTTCGGCATTTTTTTTTTGCTAAGTCTGATTTTTATTTATTTATTTTTTTTAAATTCATATCCAGTCTAGTTGATATGATTTTTCTATCTCACTGAAATGTTGAGATGGAAAAATCATCAAATCAACCAGATATATAAAATCTTCAACCTTTTAAAATCAGACTTGAAGAGGCAAAAATACCCCAAATAAATTTATATTAATATCTGAACTAATATATATCATGGTTCCCACTCATTTTAGAAAATCATTTTCCAGGACGTTTCCAGGACATTTAAAAAATTTTCCAGGACAGAAATTGTTTACAGCAATTTCATAATTTAATCGATATTAATTTAATATTGACACATTTAGACAGTTTTATTGTTACTTTTTTATGTTGCAGGGTTAATGAATTATCATGGGTTTATTATAGATAATGCCTACATCTATCAATTAACGACACAAAGTGTCCACAAAGCACTTTAAAGTTATAAATTATTTTAAGTGCACTCTGACTTTATAGACACCCTGTACAATAAAATTGTCTGACCTCCTGTTTTTGCTTAGCCATGATCAACATTACTGGGTAATTTTTTCATTAGCAAATCAATAATACACCCTCACCCAATATTTTAAATAAATGTTTTTTTTTTGTTATCTTTTTATTGAATTAGTAAAAAATTTCAATAAAATAAAATTTCAGATATCTACCATGCTGTGTTTCTCACTTTTTTTATTGGCAAATATATGTAGATATTTTACAAGACCACCCCCTCGTTTTTTTATATCTGTATTCTATTTTGTATACTATTGTACATTAATAGCCATGTTCAATTTTTGGGGTGTAAGGGAGATAAATGTGTATCCCAAGAGGCGATAACTCATTATTGTCTCTTGTCGCTGAGTACACACCTGTGGTGGACAGACATTGAAATTTTTTTACTATCTCGTATGTTTTCACATCCAGGTATTTCGAAGTAAAAGATAAATATTGGATTTTCTTTCCAATATCTTTAAAAATATTTTTTCTTGGAAGTGTAGCCAAAAAAACTTTTCTCTATTGCGATTGACATATTTGGAAGAGAATTTTGCCCGTTTTGTAATCCATAGTTGAAATTGACGATTTAAAAAAATTTCTTTAAATCTTGGAAAATATGCAACATATCAACGCATATGTTTTAACTTAGATTTTTTCAAAGATAAAAATTCATGGCTATATTTTGTTAAATTTTCAAGTTAGTCACAGATATTGACAGACATGCAAAATTGGCCTTGAAATTTTTAAGGTAGTAAAAAAAACTCAATATAACTTAGATAGAATAATTGTTTTTTGCATCAATCTGAAGAAACTTTTTTTAAACGAAAAAAAAAAAAAAAAAAAAAAAAAAAAAAAACATGCTACATTATTAATTTTTTTTAGTTTTAAGAAAATAACCCCTTTTTTTAAAAAAAAAATCACTTTTTTTAGGGTATTGAATTTATATTTTTCTATATATTCTTTTCTTCAAATGGTAAAAAGCCACCCACCCTCCACCTTCTGAATCAATAAAAAAAAATTTTCAGCTTTCTTCAATGAAATAAGTTAATTGTTATAAAATAAGTCATTGGAAAATAATTTGGTGAAAATTTCATTAAAATTGGACAATTCACTAATTTTTGGCAGTTGTTTTAAAATTTTAAAAAATTTTTCTAAATTATTATCTCCCTTCGCAACCATCCCTATATATTAAAGTTATATTTTCAAGTTGAAATAATAGATAGGGAAGGACATGGAAAACAAGGCGTCTTAAAGAAACAGCTCATATGTTGGGCTGTAGTGACCTATTGAGTAGACCAAATACAGATTTAGTTTGGTTTACGGCATATCAACCTCAGTGGGTCATTTAATGCCGATAAAGTTTTGAAATAAATCAATTCTTAATGGATAATACAATTTTTTTATAAATACATTTTTCTATTTAACCCATAGATGGGACTCTAACAGAGTAGACCAGGGAGCAATGGTGATGAAGGGGTGCTCCACATTCCCCAAACCTGGAATCTTACCATCAGATAGTTTGTTATTACCAGAACATGTACACCCTCAGTGACCGCCTTCTAGCACCCATATGATAAAAAGGGGTTGGGCTTGCCATAAGGGCAATAGGGTTGGGAAAATCATATGGGTGCTAGGGCTTGACGTGACCAGCCGATTGATCGGAGGGGGCCTCTCCGACCGCACATCTAGCCCAAGAAAGGGCCAAAGTGGAGTATTGCAAGTCATGAACTGCTCATCCAACTGGGTTCTATCCTTAAGCATCACGGGTCGCCACCCACGGCCAACAGGTAGCCCCATTGGGGGAGTCTTACCCCTCTGCAGATGTGCAGTCAGTGCATTCTGACACCCCAACCGACAGGGCAGCCAAATACAGAGATGAATACAATACCAATCATTAAAAAGACTAAATAAAAAAAAATTTTAAAGTATATTATTTTTAAAATAAAAATATTGAAAAAGACTGAAGTATTTTACACTTCATTGGTGGGGGATGTTGGGAATTATGTTTTGTACAAATTCCTCAAAAAAAAAAAAAAAAAAAAAAAACAATTTTGAATGGGTTGGGTTGTAAAATATCTAAATTGATGTGCTGATAAAAATCACAGAGGGGAGAGGGGTTGTATATTATCTACTTAAATTTGTCAATAAAAAGCGAAAAACACATCACTACATATTTGATAGGTACAAACAATTTGTGTGCTCATTTTCATTTTAAAAACAAATTAAAATAAAATCAATTTAAGGTCAAGTTTTTGTTTAATTCGAAAAGTATAATCATTATATTTTTTGACATAAATAAAAATTACATATGTAATATCATTTTGCTTTTCTTTTTTAAATTTTTCTTTTATTGATGCTCATTATACTATAATGAGAATCAATAATTAAAAAAAAAGAAAAAAAAAAAGAAAAAAGGAAAAATAATATTACATATATAATTTATTTTTAATACATTTTAAACAATTAAATTCAGCTAAAAATTTGATCAAAATGGGCCTTTTTGTGTGAAATAGTTACAGACTAATCCCCACATCATTTAAGACTTATAATATTTTCTTCTTAGAAATCAATAATAGAAAACATTAAATACACTATGTACAGAAAAATGATTAACTTTTTGATATTGATTTAAATGAAATATTTTTTTTGTTCAAAACACACAGAAAAACTAAAGAGTCCTCAAAAAATCTGGTGTTTTTGTTTACAAAAAGTCACCAAGAATATATTTCAAAAATGTGGAGGTGCAGATTGCAGGGGAAAAAAATTGCCAAAAATCAGAGAATTATCTGATTTTAATAAAATTTTCAGCGTTCACTTATTAATCAATGATTTCTTTTAAATTACTGGAAATAAATTGAAGTTCTTTCAAATAAATGCCACCTATATGCGCCTTGAAAACAATCCATATACATAGAATTCATTTAAAATATGAAATAACTAAATTTAAGTTTTCAATTTCATAATTATAGATTCTAAAAACAAATATCAATTTAATAACAAGCCTACTTAGAATTGTTATCTAATAATTTTTGGAAAAAACTCAATTGAAAAGTTAGGACCCCACCCTTTTTAACAAAACAGTATCTATGTATAATTTTTTCACTGATAATCTAAAAGACAATTATATATAAACAAAAGAGTAAAAAAAAATAAAAAAATAAAAAAATCATTTTTAAAATTTTTTTCTTTCTTTTTTACATTTAATTTTCAGTACTTATTTTCTACAAGACATAATAACTTTTTTTCTTCTATCAA
This sequence comes from Doryteuthis pealeii, assembly GCA_023376005.1. NCBI lineage: Eukaryota > Metazoa > Mollusca > Cephalopoda > Myopsida > Loliginidae > Doryteuthis > Doryteuthis pealeii. Next base: position 46,419,986 of record CM042169.1, read on the forward strand.
CAGTCTTTTGTCTTTTTATTCATACTGTAATTAGTTTCAAAAGTATATTGTCATAATATAATTAGTTTCAAAAGATATTTTGACCCCCCCCCCAAAAAAAATTAAGAGACGGGGACGGTGTCAAAATTAAGTGACCAAAAAAAAAAAATCTGAGTTTCTAAATAATTCATTCATTGATAAATAAACACTGAAATTTTCATTAAAAATATGATAATTCCCTGATTTTTTTTTGGGGGGGGGGGGGTGCTCCAATCGAAGGGATTAAATCTATTTTTTAAAATATGTCTGTGAGGTCAAAATTGGCAGTACCTAATATTTGAAATTGTGTTTTGTAAATATTTAACCGAAAAACATTTTAAACAGGGTGAGGTGGGGGTTAGAATATCTAAATTGACTTGCTGATAAAAAAAACGGTGGGGGGGGGAGAGATACTGTAAAATATCTACATTAATTGCATGACTCAGAAAAATATTTGTTTGGCCAGAATTATACCTGACAATGGCAAGTAAAAGTAGAGTAAATTAGGTCAGGAGTCCGGGTGGCAAGATGTTGAGATTACCAATATTTTCCAGGGGAGAGAGGCGGTGGTGGGGTTGCTATTTACATAGTAAAAGGGACAGTTATTTTTAACCGAGATGAAATTGACATTTGATGAAAAAAAAAAAAAAAAAAAAATTGTTTTAAGCTCCATATGCTTGAAGCCTTACTTAGGGGTCTGAGGGTGGGGACCAACGTTTGTCTTTAAAAAAAAAAAACTCTCACTTTTCAGCGTTTTTAAAAATGTTTAATAAAAACTTTTTTTAAATGAACATTAATTTTATGTAATTCTTAAATATTAGTATTACGTTACTGCATAGTTTTTTTTTTTTTTAATTGATCATTTTCAGTCAAAATTTTGCTTGCGGGCTATTCTATACCTTCAAATACAAAACATTCTTTGATTTTCAGTAACTATTTTACACGAGTGCTATTTAAAAAAGAAAAAAAGAAAAAAAAAAAAAGAAGATTCATGCTCACTTCTTCAAATAAACGTTATCTGAGCATTTTATGCATTATTTCTTCTAAATAATGGTATTTGTGACAAAATTAAAATTATGTCAATTCATTTGTGGAGATGTTATGTCGAATTTCTGTGAAAATTATTTGACTGACTTACAGACAAAATATTCCTTTAAGCCTTGCTAAAATATTAAATCATTTTATTCAATTAAACACTACTGAATATAATCATCAAAAAAATATTACATCTTCTGAATTTTACGAAAGTTTACGTCTTGTAAAACGGAATTTATTTTTTAAACCTTTAAAAATTTTAAAAGTAGTCTGACTGACTAATTCTGGTTTTGCTTATCTTCAATGTTACGTAAAAATAAATCAAAATATCGCTACATAATGAAAGCGAGACTTCATTGGATGAAATCAACAAGTACCCACCCAGTCGGAAGCATTTTTTACTGTTTAATGAATATTCATGAATAATTTGGGAAATCTTGCATAGATTCAGTGGCATTAAAAAATAAAAACACTGTCCTTGTTATTTTACTAGTTATATTTGTTTACTGTAAAAATAACATTGATTTTGTCTCAGATAATTCAAATTTTCCAGGACAAATTACAAAAATTTCCAGGATTTTTTACACATTTTTCCAGTACTGGAAAATTGACATTTTATTTTCCAGGACATGTGGGAACCCTGTGTGTGTGTATATATATATATATATATATATATATAATAAATTAATAATATATAATTTAAAAAAGAATGAAAAAAAGAAAACAATGTAAATAAATAATCTTTGTTAATAGCTCAGATCTGTTTCCCTTTGACTAATGTGTTCATAAAAGTATATACAAGTTAAGAATTTTATTTCTTTCTTGTGTAAAAGACGAATTTTGGAAGCTAAGAAATAATAGGAAATCAGATTTTTTTTTGTGAATAAATAGAAATGCCAGATAAAAACTGTCACCTCACAGGCGAATCCGAGTCACTTGGGAAAAATTAAATAGAAGCAGATAGTTTTCCCACTACTTTTACCCAACATGGAATCAGTAGTGGCCAAGAAACCAAAGATGAAAGTCTCTTTTTCTTAGTCTGGTTAATAGAAAAGTGACTTTGTTGGATAATGGCTACACTCCCAATAGTTGTGGCAGGATAGTGAAATGGGGCCTAGAACAAAGGAAATGATTAGCAAAATCAGTCATCCAAACTAATTAATTAGGATGATATGTTGATTTAACTTAGCAAATTGAGCAAACCAAGAATTAAGAGTTGGAAATGTGGCTGGTAATCATAACTTTTTAGGTGGCAACTGACAGGAGTATGCTATGCAATGTGGTAACACTCATACAGTGTGGCTAGACTTTACACTATAAGCTGATCAGGCTAACTGGCTGTAGTATCCTACACTCACATTTTACGAGCAATAGATTCGCCCATACAGGCTATATAAACAGTGAATTGCTTCTCCTCATTTTGTAGCTGAGTTTCATTTAGCTAAATAAATCTTAGTTCTTTTATGTCAGTTCTCAGTCTGTTTTATTTCACTACACTGGCCACTCATAGAAATATGTTACAATGTTATGTAGTATCACCCACATTACAATGATGTGAATTCTTGACTTAATATTACAGCAAAATACAAATGATCAGTTGAAAATGTACATAGAATGGGAGACAAAATTTATCAAAAACTACAGCATTCTTTTTCATCTTGGTGATTATGAGAGCTGATCCCATCTTACTTACACATATCTGAAAACTCCATAAAAGAACCCCAATTTTTCAAGTCAAAATCAGTTCTGAATTAAGTTCTGAAGTGATTATGCCACATTGAGTTATTTCAGCTTAAATCTCAGAATGCTGAGACATTAAACAATACATTTTTGAAACAAGCTCATTGGAGGCACAATATTAAGTTACCCTTGCTTTTGTATTTGTGTTTCTCAGTGCTGGGGGTGAATCCTTGGTATTTATTTATAAACTATTAAAGCAGCTAAAAATACCAATGAAATGAAAAAATATTTTTGCCATAAATTTTATTACCTGTCTTCAGGACTGTGTTGGTAATATGCATGGAAAACTTTGTCCTTCACCCAACTTAAACGTTTTGCAATTTCCATATTCTCTGGATCCTGATTGATGTAAGTTTTATAGAGATGAGCCAATCCAAGTAATGCTTCTCGACGGATCTTGAACTGAAAATAAAATAATTTAAATGCTAAGTTATTTGAAACATCATTGGATTATACAGGATATTTTGAGAAAGGATGCAACTTTACAAATAGGAAGTAGAATTTACACACACACACACACACAAGTTTTATGCTACAATATAAGCTATATTGCAACATAGCCCCAACAGCATTAAGCAGTTCAAATTTGCCTCATTTGAGTATCTTTTCTTTTGTGCTGTATCAGTTACATCATTTTCCAAAAACAAATATACATTGCATATAAAATATGAGATAACTTCAATGTACAATTTTCCCAAACAAAGTCAATAGAAGTGTTTGGTTGATTTCATAAGACAGTGAGCGTACAGGATAGCAGACTGAATTTGCTCATAAGGAAAATCATTTTTAGATTTTAGTTAAAATACAAGTGTCAAAAGAACAGTTACATCCTTTTTCAAAAACACACATACACATGAAAACTAGATCTTATATTTAAAGTTATATAAAGTTATATTTTTTATTTACAAGAGGATTTTAAAAGATATCATTCATTCAGTTTTTCTATTCCACAATATTTTCAGACTATATGGAATATGCTATTAAAAGTTAACAGGTGACATGATATTTTAGCTCAACAGTTACTGAAATTAAAAAGGAGAATTAAAATAAAATAAAATAAATACTAATGGCATCTCACAATAAAGTACATATGAAATGTGAAGAACCCAATTTTAAAGGAAAAAGTTACTAGTTTTCAGGAATTAAAGATATGTATCAATCATGTCCACAATGTTACTAAAAATTTACATGCCCATACTCAATAATTCCTCAAATTAAAAAAAAAAATTGCTAAAAAAATTACACCCCTCCCACAAAAAAAAAAGGAAAAGAAAAGATAGATAGAAAGAGAAATCTATTTCCTAAAAAAAATTATTTATTGAGATGAAAAATATATGAAATTAAAAATGCAGTATCTCTTATAGAAATAGAAAATGGCCTAGAAAGGTATGTTGAATGCAGAGCTGTAGAGTTGGAGTCAGAAACAATTAACAGGTCAATGGAGTTGGTAAAACTACCAACCTCAACCCCAATTGTATGTTCACTTTATATAGCCCTAGGTTAGTCAGTAATGTTATACAGTGCACACTTCTTATAAATAAATAAACAAATTATGGTTTTATATTTATTTTTTAGACCATAATCACTTAATTACATAAAGAAGAGTTGGAGGTGCCAAAAACAGAGGGGTCAGAGTCAGAGATGCTAAAAATAAAGCAATCAGGTGCCAAAAATAGACAAGTCGGGGGACAAAGGTTTTGTTCTAATTCCACAGTCCTGGTTGAATGTAACACTGACAATGGAAACAAAAAATTAAATTAATAAAATTAAAATAAACAAATGCAAAAAGAATTAAAAAAACTAGATCTTATGTAGATTTATTTTGTTTTTGTTATAGAAGTTAGGGTAAAAATTCAAATATATTTCCCCACTAGTAGCTGTATTACCTTTTTGTCCAGAGTCCGTTCTTTAATAAAAGCCAACAGTTCATCAGTGATCATTTTAAAATCCTTCTTGGCTGCATTTAAAACTGCAGAGACCACTTCCATGCGAACGGTCTCCTCAGGATCATGTTGGCGAACTTTCAATTGCTCTGAAATAAATAAAATAAAAATATTGTACACTAGGTATTTGCATTACAAATCAATTGGAAATTGATACTATATGAATATGATAATTTTAAAAAATGTCTGATTTCACAGATCTAAATATATACCTTGACTTATGAATGCCCAACTTAGGAGTTTTCCAAGTGTTACTCAATCGATTTTTTTGCTCTGAATTAAAAGCTAAAATCTGAGGTATGAACAAGCTTCACTTATGGTAATAAGTTCACTAAAAACATTTAAGTTTCCAAATTTATTATGTCAAAGAAAATATTCTTTATAAAAAAAAATAAACATTAAAACATAATTCATTACATTCTATTTTATTATGTTTTTATACAATAGAGTACTGTTTTTCTTATGTAAACACATTTTTTCAAGGGGGGTCAGTTTATTTCAATGAAAATAGATTTGATAGACAAGAAAATTGAGCAAAACAGAATCAAAGTAAAGTAAAAAGTAAAGTAGGTGAGGTGGTCTATCACAATAAACTGCTATTTCAAATTATCATATACATTCTTTTAAGGTGCTCCCATTGAAAAGGGGAGATGGAGAGGAGAAAAACAAAGTATATCATTGCATTAATTAATCTGGCTTAAAGAAATTATCATTTCATATTTTGTGTGATGCAAAACAAAGAAAATTCAACCTTCATCAGAGTAAATCCTTATTTGAAATGAAATTCGTTGGGAAAAGCGGAGAATTTTTGAAATGTTTGGAAAAGAACTTTTTCTTTTTTTTTTTTGGAATTTTCTTTGTATGCGGAACATTTCTACATTTTTTCTATTATTATTATTTCATTTCATTTGGTTATTTAAAAATAATAATAGTTTGAATAATGTACACATGGATAAACTCCTGACCGAAACACGTGTAAGTAAAATTGATTAAAATAACCTATTTTATCCATTCTATAATTTCTTTCCTTTATCTATTTTTTCAACATACTGTCGGAATTCACTTCCAGTTTCATTTTACATTATATATATATATATATATATATATATATATATATATATATATATATATATATATACACACACACACACACACACACACACACACACACACACATATATATTTCAACCGATTAGATTTAAAACAAGGATTTACTCTGACGAATACTAAAAAAATTTTTTTGTAGTTTTTCTATCATTGTTATTTTATTTCATTTTGTATTCAAAATAATAATAGTTAGAATACATGTATAAACTCCTGGCAGAAACATGTCAGTATAATGAAATAAAATATATCCTATTTTATCCATTCAACATTTTCTTTCCATTATTTTTCATTTCAAGTCTTCTCCCTTACAAGCAATACGAATTATAACTAGATCAGAATAAAAATAAATCACCAATGGAATGGTTTTACTACCAATTTATTAAAGATATTGAATGACAGAATCTTAAAGGAATTTTAGGGTTATAGAATAGTTTGCTGATATGAGACTAACATGATTCTACAATTTGTCCTTTATCCAAAATGTGATCTTTTTTTATTTACATTATGCATTTGTTAGACTTCTGTTTTTTTACCTCCTACATGTTTTATATCATTTTTGACTTTTACTCAACAGTAAGAGGCAACATTACTGTCCTAAACATCAAGGTAAGAGCCATGCTTGGCTCCCTTACACAGTATCAGAAAGAATAAGGATTACTGAATGAACATTATTGGGAACATGAAGTGTCAATGAAATAACATGTCTTAAAAAAAAAAAGAAAGTTAATTTTTTATGTTACTCACCAATGATATCTTTGACCAACTCAGGATGATGTAAAATAAAACGCTGAGCATATTGAACACATACTGTTCTAACTCCAGTGCTGATGTCATTGAACCTAAAATAAAGATACAAAGCAACATAAATTAATCAAAATAAATATAACTTGAAAAAAATTAAATCACTAAAAATAACATTCTCGTTTTGAATAAAAAAAAGTACTATTTCATGACAAATTTAATGTTATTTTCAGAAAAATAAATAATTTTTCTTTAAGCACTAGAATAGTTTGATACATCTGTGTTGTGGATGGAGGTAGTTTATAAAAAAAAAACAGTTTTGGAATATATTACATGCTTATAAGTAAAATGAAGAAATATGTTCATGTCCTTAGATATTTTATTAGGTCAACTTAAAAGCGCAGTAAAAGTAACCTGAAGCCTAACTTTTTAGATCATATTCCTCAAATTAAAAACAGTATAAGACTGCCCAAAAGCAATGTTATTCATTCATTTATAGTCACAATAAACTATTTCAAATTATGTTTGTTTTTGGGTTTTTTTAGGGGGAGGGGGTGCTAACATTTAAAATAAGAAATATTATAAAAAGATTGGGAGGGGGGTTGTTATTGTTATACATTCTTCAAATGAAGCTTCTATTTTAGCAAAATATTTTTCAGTTTCAAGATTCCCCTAATATCAAACTATTTCAGGTTACAATATGATTAACTTGGTGAAAATCATTTTTAACTTTCATTATCAAATAGTTATACGATGATATCAGTGCATATTTCATACTATAAAAATATAGGATGGATCTTATTTCTCTGAATTTTTTTTAGATGTGGTTTGATAATTTGTATTATTTGCATCATTGGGACTAATGTCCTCATCTTTATTGATATCTACACGATTCGTCCGATGTGCCCTCCAGCCTTCTTCAGGTGTTTCTTGTTTCTTCTCGTCAGGAAACTTCATGGAACTTTGAACCAAACCCTGTATTCAATTCTCATTCTGTTAATTTTGACAAAGTACAAGTCTTAAGTGGTGTTAAATATTCTATTGTTATCACCCTTGGTCAGGATTGAACCTGCAAGCTAATACATAGTCACTTAGCATTGTATTAACTCAACCCTTATATTTATTGCACCATGCGTCTAACTGGACAATTTAGAGGGAATTTTTGTTCCTCTCCTGTTACTTTCAGCGATACAGCATGTTTCACCTTTGTATACTTTGCTACAGCATTCATTTAAGCAATCCTCAAATTATTTTCCTTTTTTTGACTACTTTTAACTTTTTTTTTTTCTTTTTAAATGGAAATTTTCAGTTTTTCTATCAACAGATAAATCATAAAATAATTAAGTTAATTATAGGCAAAAATCAAAAAGAAATTAAAAACAATCCAAGACTGACAAAAAGCAATGTTATTTATTAATTTATTGTCACAATAAACTACTATTTCAAATTATCACATGTACTTTTAAGGTGCTCCCATTAAAAAAAACTCAGTGAATTAGCTAATCTGGCTTAAGGAAATTATTCTTAGTGCTAATTCATAAAAATTATCATTTCATATTTGAAGACCATTAAATATTTTGTGTGATACAAAACAAGGTTTAAAAGATTCTGTTTTTGGTTTTCTTGGCGGGCCAATGGCCCTAAAAAAAATTTAAAGAAAAAAAAAAGAAAAAAAAAAGGTTTAAAAATCACTCTTTGATTTTTTCAAGTAGCCTTTCTATAATGGCCATGCCTTCCTCTTCAGGGATCTTACCTTCACGGATCCATTTTCTGATGGTTTGAATGTAAGCTTTAATTTTTGTATAGGAGGACATTTTGTAATACTCCTTTTAAAATAGGCCCCCTATATTTATATGCTAAAATGAGGTTAACAACCTAGGATGGTCTTGCTTAAATTCAAGTGTTCATATAAAAATTCTATTTACACTCTCATTATCTAAAAAATTCACAGTCAATCTGATACTAGTATTAATTATTGCCTAGACTTATTATTTCTTAAATATTTATTTTATTTTTAAAAATATAGTTGAAAATATATTTTACAAGGCAAATTTAGACGTTCGTATTTCAAAATCAAGGGGAGATAAATCTAATATTGTCTAAACTTCCGTGTTTGTTTTTCGTTTTGTTTTGTTAAGTAAAAACATTTGTTTTAAAAACAAAAATTATGAAAGAAAATATTAATAGTACTGAAATGTTGAATTCATTGGTTGGAATTGTTACTTCTTAAAAATTCATTTTATTTCTAAAAGTATACTTGAAAATTTATTTTCTTAATAGAAATTTTATAAATTTGACACAGATCATAAAAAAATAAAAAAATAAAAACAATAAAAAAATTAGGTAATATTGTTTACATAATTTTGTTTTGTTTAGTCTTTAAGAAAAAAAGATTGTTTTAAAAACAAAATTATGAAAGAAAAATATTAATAGAAATGAAATTTTGAAGATTTAAACAAAAAAAAATGTATGGGACCTAGGTTGTTTACAAAGTTTTGTTGTTTTTTTAAGTAAATATATTATCATTTCAAAAATAAAATTATGAAAGAAAAATATTTAATAAACTTCAAAATATTTAATTTTTTCGTTTTTTTAGTGAGCTAAGCTTTTAAAAAAGTTTTTTTTTTTTGTTTTTTTTTTTAAAGTCAAAAATAAAATTAAGAAAAATATTTAACAAACTTCAAAATATTTAATTTTTTCGTGAAGTGAGCTAAGCCTTTAAAAAAGTATTTTTTTTAAAGAAAGAAAAGAAAAAGAAATAAGCCTAGTCCAGTACACAAATTTACCAATATACATAGAAAAAAAAATTCAGTCATTCTGACAATTATTTATTAGCTGGAATTATTACTTCTTAAATATTCAATTTATTTGGGGTATATATATATATATATATATATATATATATATATATTACATATTATATACACACACACACACACACACATATACATATTGAAAAGAATCTACATTTGAAAATCTATTTTGTTGGGAAAAAAAGAGGGGGTATATAACAGAGTAAAAAGAAAATATTTAAAAAAAAGTTTATATTATTATTATTTTTTACATTTAATTTTCAGATTGTCAGTACTTATTTTCTACCAGATGCACTTGAATTTTTTTTTTCTATTCACACCTTTATTCTTTTGTATTTTTATTTATACATTAATTAGTTTCAAAAGTATATAGCCCCCACCGATATTTTGCACCCTAAAAAGTTAAGTGACCTAAATAAAATTTAAAAAAACAGAAAGTTTTGAAATAAAATAACTAATCCATTATAAAATTCAATTATTGATAAATCAACACAGAAAATTTCATTAAAATCTGATAATTTCTTGATTTTTGGTAATTTTTTTTCAATCGAACAGGTTAAATTTATTTTGTAAAATACGTCCGTAACGTAAAAATTGGCATTACCTAGTATAAACCATAAATAAACTATAGGCTCTTTGTAATTTAAAAAAAAATAGTAATTAGATTGAAAATTCAAAACAGTTTATCTTTCTAATTTAATTATTAAAAAAATTAGAGAATGTTTGTTTTATTTATTCATTTATATTCATTTCTTCTTTTTTTCTATTTTGTTCATTTTTTTTTTTTTTTTTTTTTTTTTTTTTTTCAATTTATCTTACATGCAAAAAAAGACAAAATTAAAATTTCTGAAAAAATTTGATTATCATTATATGACATTTTATAGACGAAAAATTCCTTTACTGAGAATAAACATGAGGATAGATATTAAGTTTTTATAAAAATGGCAGCCACATATAAAATCCCTTTAAAATTGATATAAATATTATTTCTGTCCCATATATATGTGTGTGTGTGTGTGTGTGTGTGTGTGAATGGAAGTGAAATTTTGATGGTTTTAACAAAGAACAAACACCCTTAGTTTGGTATAAAGAATAGGCCCTTTGTAATAGAAAAACATTGCAATTAGATTGAAAATTTAAAAATTTATCTTCTTTATCTAATAATAAAAAATTAAAATATCTTATTTATTTATTTATTTTATGCATTTCTTTTTTTTCTATTTTGTTCATTTTTTAACAGAAATTTACCGTTTGGGAGATGGGTGGGGACAACAGTGATAATACTCTTCCTAGAGAGAGAGAGAGAGAGAGTGTGTGTGTGTGTGTGTGTGTGTGTGTGTTTTAATATCTACATCATAAGTCAGGTTTTTTGGGGTTTTTTTGTTATTTTAATCGAAAACCAAGCATAAGTATAATCATTCATACCATTTTTCACCTACCCTGCAGCTGATCTAACTTATATATCAACCACTAATATTAAAACATATATTTAAGTAATTCTACCATAAAAAAATTATCAATGCTGTAATTTTGTGCAATCGCGAAAGAAAAAAAAACTAAATATTCTACAATGCAGTGATCTCTTGGCTTACAGCTTCTGCAAAATAAAATTCAAGGAAAAAAAAAAAAAAATTATGTTGTGATTTTGTTAAGCCTTTTAACTAGGTTTTGATTTAGGTAAAGTTCATATAGTTTTTAGTTTCAAATTCTAAATTAAAAATTTCTAACTGATTACTAAATAAAAACCATAAAATAAATTAGACTTACCTGCCAAGGAAACAATTCCAAAGGACCCTGTGTTGGGAGGCTAGTTCAGATTCTGGATCAGAGAACATTTTTGCCAATAATCGAGTAACATTCTTCCTTTCAATTTCTTCACTACTCTATAAGATCAAAATTCACAAAGAAAATGTAAAAATTAAAATAAAATATTATCTCAACAAGTTAAACTTTACAAATAGACATGCAAGAATCCTATTCATGACAGCCAACTTAGAAACTTAATGAAAATTAACTGGATTGAATGTATTAGGTAATTATCTGGTACTAAATTTATGACAACCAAAGACTTCAAAACAAATTTGCATTTGTCAACAAAGACCAAGATTTTAACTAGATTACTAACAATATCTACACACATAAACCAGTGTCCATTTCTTTGTAATATACAAAATTATATTATGCTATGATTTTGGTCTATATAATTTTCAATACATGTATGAATAAAATGGAATATAAATAAATATTTTTGCATATTTAAAGCAGACTGTAGAGTTTCTGTATATGAATTTCAAAATCAGTTTTCTATCAACTCTTCAAACTCCCAGGTATTTTGTGTATTTAATACATCTACTTTAAATTCTCCCATAGGAAAAAAGTTTTAGAAATATAAAAGTTATAGATATATATGGTCATGACCAGTTTGATGTTTGGAATATGCTTGCTTTATTTGGAAAAATACATTACTTTTATAAAATTTACTAATAAACTGTTCAAAAGTCAATTAGTTATTTTGTCAGCAATCCTTAGCTATTTATGATGAATGCTCACATAAATTGTTCAAGCATCTCATGGAACTGATGAAATATGGTGAACAAAAATAATACCTGATTTTACTTATAATGGTAAAACTATGTTCTAAAGATAAACACCAATAGGATGGGAAACATTAATTCAAACATAATCTTTAAAAACATTACCTTTAATTTAAATTCCAGTTGTGGCAAAACTGCTAAAAGCATTGTACCAGATATCATGTTTAATTCATATATTAGTTCATAAAGGTGGTCCGACACTTCACTTTCAGATGTTTTGCCAATCATCAAAAGATTGTTAAAAAACTGAAAATAAACAAATAAATATAATAATCAAGCATAGTAAGATATGACAGGTACATGAACTAAAAAATACACGTTTAAAAAATTGTATAAAACTTACAAGGGCAAATTTTTTTTGCTAGTAACACGATATACTCACACGTAACTAAATCAATTCAAAAGTACAAAACAAAACAGAAACAATATGTCACTAGGTTGTTTATATTATAACCATATAAACAATAGAGTTTCAATGTTTGTTATTAGCTATAAAGTTAGTCATTAACATATCCATTAAAATCAGTTAACTTTTTATCATATGGCTGATAAAACTTCTTAAATTCACCTTCTCTGTATTGACATGAGTGAATAAACAAATCCTGAATAGAATTTTTTTTCTTTTCTTTAAGCCTTAGACTTCAAGGTTGCTGTTACTGATTTTTAATACTATCATGTTATTCTCAAACATAATAAAAGCAATCCTACATATAATTTTATATAGAAATCAATTAAAATAACAGTAAAATAAGTGTAATATTTTTATATCCCCAAATGGGTTTGAAGAGGTTCCTTAGCCTTCGTCGGCAACCCATCAACTCAAGGAGAAGTCCGACACAAAACCTCTGCTGCCTTTCGAGGAAAGACTAGGAGAGTAAACCCCGAAAATAAATCGGGAGCCAGAGTCCCTAAAGTGGTGTGATGCTGAAATCCATTGGTATTTATCAACTCCTGCGACACTACCATTGCCAAAGTGCATTGGTACCTTACCTTTCCTTTGGATCACAGCGGCAGTGTGGAGAGGGGTATCTGCTGCATAGGCAACAGCTCATCCTCCATATGAATCTGCCTAGACTATGTAATTTTTAAAAAAAAATAAAAAAAAAAAACTTGGACACTACTCCACTGTCTCTCATAGACAGAAGACTGCCAACCAACCAGACTTCAAGGTAAGAAATGTTTTACTATATAAGTTGAGTACTCACTATTTGGGATTCAGGAAGATCATGTCACATACAGATAGCAAGATGATTAATATAACAATCATTCATAGCATTTTTCTTTTAAATGGAAAAATAGGATACCTTTAAACAAACATGTTTGCACACAAGAATGAAGTTTGAATGTTTTTTGTATTCAATTTGGGGGTGGGGGGGCAGTTTTTGGAAGCTCATATCCAACATATCTGAGGGGACAAAGGATTAAAACTTGATTTTAAGTGTTTTATTATATGCTATTTTCAGCCACCAGAGTTTTTCAACCAGTGTGCCATGGCACACTAGTGTACTGTCAAGCTTCTGTGGGTTGCCGTGAGTCTTAAGGATGGTTGATCATCCTCTTATATTTTTATTCTATTACTTAAATATTTTTTTGTTTTAATTATGCTACACTTGTAGCACATTTTCACTATTCATTTTCTTTTAAAATTTAAATGATAAAATAATTATATGTTTATATACTGATGGTTGTACTTCAATCAATTGCCCAGCTCACTGTACCGTGAGATGAAAAAGGTTGAAAAACTCTCAACTAGAAGAATATCTATAAAATAAAAATTCCCACAACTTCATGATTAGAAATTCTTTCAACAAAGTAGAGTTTGTAATAACTTACAGTTTGGATGTATGGTTCTACAGCACAGCTGGTTTTCCGTAACAAGTCTTTTGCCAAATTATAAGCCAATTTATTTTGAGACTGAAAGAAAAAGGTAGGATTTTTAAAAATTCTGAAATAGATGCTATCCACAGAATGTCACAAGAACACTTTTTTAAAATCATAGTAACTTATAAGACAAAATAACAAAAAAAGTAACAAAATATTTTCCAATTTAAATACATAATGTTAAAATTGGTTATAAAACTTAAAAGCTGATATAAACAGATGAATTATAGATAGCTAAAGGAATAATATTGCAAATTGACTAAAATTGAAAACTTTTCATTTTTTACCTTATTAACATCTTCTAATCATGTAAATTATTTCTTTTAAAATCATTTTTAAAATGTTAGTGACATGTGATCAACATGAAATGTTCCTTCAACACATATACAAAAATAGATCAGCAAATGACACACACACACACACACACACACACACACACAGATGTGTGATTGGTCTTTACAGCATGTCAATGCTTGGGTTATTTTATGCCAAAAAACGTTTTAGTTTTATTCATCCTTGTCGATTATTAAATTTTTTAATCTTTCTACCCCATAGATGGGACTCTAAAAGGTACTACTACTCCGGATCGGAGTGAACCTGGGAGTAATGAAAATGAAGTGATACTCTACACTTCCCAGAGCCACAAAATTGGAACCTCACCACTAAATGCAGTTGAACATCACTAAGACCCTCAGCAACCGCCTTCTAGCACATGATAAAAAAAGGGTTTGCCAAAAGAACAATATGGTCAGGACAATCATATAGGGGCTAGGGTTTGACATAACCAGCTAATTGACCAGAATAGGCCTCTCCAACCGCCCATCTAGCCCAAGTAAAGTCAAAGTGGAGTGTTGCAAGTCATGGACTGCTCAGCCACCAAGATTCTATTTTTAAGTATCACAGGTCGCCATATATGGCCCATCTGAGTCTTGCCCATCTGTAGAGGTGCCATCAGTGTATTCTACACGCCCAGCCAAATTTTATGTGAAGTTTTTTTATAAAACTAGGGCCTACATTAAGACCCTAACGAGGCTCAGAGCAAGAATCCGACGAGTATGACCCAACTTGCCAATCAACAATGTCCTATTTCTGCATGACAATGCTCAACCACACACAAGTGTCAGGACAAGGGAGACAATTGCCTCGTTCGGGTGGACAACTTTACAGCATCCTCCATACTCACTAGATTTAGCACCTTCAGACTATCATCTCTTCGGTTTCATGAAAGAGGGTTTGAAAGGAAAACATTATTCCAGTAATGAGGAAGTGAAATCTGTAGTAAAGAAGTGGCTCAAAGGACAGTCAACAGAATTTATGTCGACAGGGATACATGCTCTCATTTGAAGGTGAAACATTGCTATTGAGAGATACAGGGACTATGTGGAGAAATAGGGCTGTGATACATAGAGGACCAGCTTCATTTTGATGCATAATACATGTTCCTGTGTTGTAAATTATACTTGTGCTAAACAAAATGGCATTACTTTTTGAATCATCCTCGTAGATAAAAAAAATTAATTTCATAAGAATTATCTGGAAAAAGGACAAAAGTCAATGTCAGCACATGTCCTCTGATGCAATGTAGCCAATGTTTGTAAAGAATTATACCTTACATTTCATTGACACTTTTCTTTTATTCAAACCTGACAGAACAATAACTCATCCTTCAATTAATATTCTTGAAAAATCAAATAAATGTTTACAAACATCAGTTTCATTAACTTTTTGACCAAAATCAGACACCCTATTTTACCCTAAAATTGTCTTGTCCTATATGAACTACAATTTGGATTAAAGAAAAAAGTTTTTACCAAATTAATTGAGAAAAGCATAGAAATTAACACTTGGTTGTAAAGAGAAGGATGAAAAAGAAAAAAGAAAAAAAGAAAAAAAAAAAAAAAACGTTTTTAAACAAATAAATGTAATCATTTTTTTTAATGCTCTTCACATTAATTAAAAATTAGAATATTATAAAATAGAAAACAATCTCAAAATTAGGTTCATCTTCAGTTTGCAAAAGTTTGCATAGACAGAATTTGAAATGTAAATAGAACTGAAAGCTGTTGTATGATTGCTTATCACCTAACATGTGACTTCACATTCAGAATCACATACATTTTGTTTAAGAAGAAGAGTATCTTATGAAGAAAGTATACCAAGTATTATTTAAGATGGGTATATTTTAATTCCTGCACAAAATCATTTCAAGTGACAGCTGCAGGAAATCCAAACCATTTTCTTCTTTTTACAATGTCTGACAGGTTTCAGATAAGTTTTCATTAAAAAAATATTTCAAATTGTGTACATTTTTGAATGTGATATTTTTTATTTTTTTATTTTTTTAATTATCCCCACCCCCATGAGTTTTTAAATTTTCAACTGCAAGCATCAGTTCATCTATCTGAACAAATGCTTTACAGAACTAAGATTTGGTTTGGTTTGGTTTATTTTGTGGCATATCAACCTCGGTGGGTCATTTAATGTCAACAAATATCCCAGGATATGAAGACCCTTAGCCACCACCTTCTAGCACCCATATGATAAAAAGGGCTGGGTCTTGCCATAAGGACAATTGGGTTGGAGGCTTTGACATGACCAGCCGATTGATCAGAGGGGGCCTCTCCTACCGCCCATCTAGCCCAAGAAAGGGCCAAAGTGAAGTATTGCAAGTCATGGACTGCTCAACCACCTGGGTTCTATCCTTAAGCATCACGGGTTGCCACCCACGGCCAACAGGTGACCCCATTGGTGGAGTCTTACCCCTCTGCAGAGGTGCAGTCGGTGCATTCTAACACCCCAGCCGACAGGGTGGACAGAACTAAGAATTACCAATGAATTCAACTGATTACCTTGTAAGGTTCAATGAGATTGATGAGAATTGTATCCAATAATTCCTGTGAAACAGTATCGGCTTCAGTTATCAGAGGCACCATCATATCAAGCATAAAAGTTCGCACCTTAGCCGAATGTTTTTCACTGAAATATTAAAAAAATTAAAAAATAAAATTACTAATGATGTCAAAAATACAGCATATTTGTTATACAAAGTATACATAATATAATATTCTACTTTAACATGTTAATTGACAGATATTTCTTTCATTTTTGAATTCCTGACTGGTTGTATATAAAAAGTACAATAACCATGCTAAACTGTTTTTAAAAGAATTTAATCAATTCTATAAAAATAATGTTCTACTCTCGCATAGATGTAAACATTCTAATAACTGAGCAATAAAAGAATATAACAATGCTTTCTGTAATTTTCATACTTCTTGTAACAAATTTTAAATTTAGCATCTATATTGAAAATAACCAATTTATTATTAACTATTCACAGCTTATCTCATTATTAGAATACCTTATAATTTCAAATTATCACGTTCTTTTAAGGTGCTCCCATTAAAAAACTCAGTGAATTAGCTAATCTGGCTTAAGGAAATTATTCTTAGTGCTAATTCATAAAAATTATCATTTCATATTTGAAGACCATTAAATATGTTGTGTGATACAAAACAAGGTTTAAAAAATTCTGTTTTTGGTTTTCTTGGCGGGCCAATGGCCCTAAAAAAAATTTAAAGAAAAAAAAAAAAAAAAAAAAGGTTTAAAAATCACTCTTTGATTTTTTCAAGTAGCCTTTCTATAATGGCCATGCCTTCCTCTTCAGGGATCTTACCTTCACGGATCCATTTTCTGATGGTTTGAATGTAAGCTTTAATTTTTGTATAGGAGGACATTTTGTAATACTCCTTTTAAAATAGGCCCCCTATATTTATATGCTAAAATGAGGTTAACAACCTAGGATGGTCTTGCTTAAATTCAAGTGTTCATATAAAAATTCTATGTGCACTCTCTTTATCTAAAAAATTCAGTCAATCTGATACTAGTATTAATTATTGCCTAGACTTATTACTTCTTAAATATTTATTTTATTTTTAAAAATATAGTTGAAAATATATTTTACAAGGCAAATTCAGACGTTCGTATTTTAAAATCAAGGGGAGATAAATCTAATATTGTCTAAACTTCCGTGTTTGTTTTTCGTTTTGTTTTGTTTTGTTTTTGTTAAGTAAAAACATTTGTTTTAAAAACAAAAATTATGAAAGAAAATATTAATAGTACTGAAATTTTGAATTTATTGGCTGGAATTGTTACTTCTAAAAGTATACTTGAAAATTTATTTTCTTATAAATTTGACATGGATAATTACAAAAAAAAAAAAAAAGAATATAAAAGGTAATATTGTTTACAGAATTTTGTTTTGTTTAGTCTTCAAGAAAAAAAAAGATTGTTTTTAAAACAAAATTATGAAAGAAAAAATATTAATAGAAATGAAATTTTGAAGATTTAAACAAAACAAAAAAAATGAATGTATTGTATTAAATATTTTTCTTTCATAATTTTATTTTTGAAATGATAATATATTTACTTAAAAAACAAAACTTTGTAAACAACCTATGTTTACAAAGTTTTGTTTTTTAAGTAAATATATTATCATTTCAAAAATAAAATTATGAAAGAAAAATATTTAATAAACATCAAAATATTTAATTTTTTCATTTTTTTTTTTAGTGAATCAAGCATTAAATAAAAGTATCAAAAATAAACAAAGAAAGAAAAGAAAAGAAAAGGAAACATAAGCCTAGTCTCGTACACAAATTTACCAATATACATTGTAAAAAGATTCAGTCAATCTGACAATTATTTATTGGTTGGAATTAATACTTCTTAAATATTCATTTTATTTGGGGAAAAAAATATTTGAAATAAATCTCTAAGAAAATCAATTTTGTTTATTTCTTAAAATAACAAAATAAAATAAAAATAATTGAATATTGCTTACAAAAGTTTTTGTTTTTGTATTGTTATCTAATGATTTTTTTTTATTTTCTACCAGATGCACTCCCTTAAATTTTTTTCTTCTATTCACACCTTTGGTCTTTTGTATTTTTATTTATACTTTCATTAGTTTCAAAAGTATATAGCCCCCACAGATATTTTGCACCCTAAAAAGTTAAGTGACCTAAATTTAAAAAACAAAGTTTTGAAATAAAATAACTGATCCATTATAAAATGCATTCATTGTTAAATCAATACTGAAAATTTGATAATTTCCTGATTTTTGGTAATTTTTTTTCAATTGAATAGGTTAAATTTATTTTGACTTGATCTTGCCAATGCATATGGTTCAGTTTTGTACCACTTAATCCAGATGGCCCTCGACCTTTTCAACTTCCTAAGCAAGGTTGGAGAGATCATAATGAAATATTTCAATGCAGCCTTCATGAAGTTTACCATTAGTAAAGTGTAATTTATAAAAAAGAATAAAAAAATACTTACTTGATGATGGAAAACATGAGTTTGTACAAGTTGCAAAATATCTCTTGACTGTCATCAAGTTCAATACAAATATTGAAGGACTTTACCCAAGCCAAATTCTGAAATACATAATGAATAAAAACAATCAATGCAGAACCATCAAACCATTATTGGCCAGAATGAATGACTTAGATGAATTTTTTCCTATACTTTTCCAGCATATAGAGTTCATGCATTTCACACGTGATAGGCTCATTCTCATTGATCAAATTGGATGACACAGTTTTTCCAATCAAAGTGTATCAATTTTTCTTGTATGATCTAGTTCAGTTGAATTATAGTGGTACAAAGTGTGGTAATAGTGATTATGCTTAGTAAAGGAATTTCATCAGAGATGCCTGTGCAGATCAAAATTCTTAGTGAAGAGGAATACAGCACTCTTGGAATAGCTGCCAGATTGTAACTATAGCAACCAACAGTTGCCTGGCTGATGAATAATTTTAAAAGTTCTAAAAATTATGGTTATCACGTGCAAAATGAATAATCACTTCATGATGGAAAAGTACAGGAAAAAATCATTTGAGTTGTTCATTCTGGCCAATACTGCATATTACATTAAACTTTCAGTTTGGTTTATCTACTTGAAACATTTTAACTTTTTAGGGGTTATTTAATGTGAAAAATTAAACTGAAATTTTATTATAGTACATATAAACTAGATTTTTTTTCTTTTTAAAGATATAGGTTTGCTTGTTGAATTTTACCTGCTTTAAGAAGGACAGGATAGTGTTTGTTAATTTTTTCAAATGGTTCTCTTATGCTTTTTACTGTCCTTTTCTTTCTTTTTTTTTTTCTCTATTTGGAAGATCCTTGAGTAGGAGTAGTAGTTAGATTGGACATTTTTGTGATCTTTGTCTGATAAACTTTGATTTAATCATTTCCCTGATTATCTTGAGTATTCACATGATAGGCACTCTGAACTTTTTTTTACAATCCTGGATATTTGCATTCTATCACTGAAACTAAATCTACTAGCCCGGGGCGCTTCATTCGCTGATAATTTCCAGTTTTCTATGAATCTCAAGTACTCTGTGAGTAGTTTATATTTCTCTCAATAGATGGTGTTTGGTATTGTTAGTTAGATTTCCCCCTTCTTTAATTCTGCATACATACATGTGTGTGTGTGTGTGTGTGTGTGTGTGTGTGTGTGATGTCCATACCTTGAATACTCAGTATAATAATAACAGGATTAATTCCAAACCCAGGTAACCTAATAAATATTGATAATTTTACTAAAAATATTCTCAAATCCACTTAATCAAATATAAAAGGGATAATTAAGCAAATATGTTTTGGGTGGGCAATTTTTTTTTTTTAAAGTGAAAGTGAAGAGGTTAAGATATTTTTAGGGCATCTTAAGAGGGGATCTTTGGTTTAGAAGGTGATGACATGTTTATTTTTCAGGGATTCATTATTTTGTTTTGCTTGTTTGGTCTGGGTTTTTTGGTTCGTTGGTGTATTCATGCTTGGTATGATCAGTAGTGGACAAGGTCTTGGTCCCCTTTAATATTATCTTAATCACTTTTATCAATTTCAGATAATCACCCAGTTCCAAATGTTAAAGTCTTTGGATGAGTGTTTTATATTTGTTGTACTCTATGACAGTTACGGGTTTATCTTTAGTGTCCATTTCTACTATTATATGCTTCAAGGAAAAGGATGTGTTCGGTGTATCCTTTCTTTTTCTTTCTTCCAGCTTCCACATGTTCTTGCATAGGTTGGATGATCTCTCCCACAGTTGGTACATTTAAATGGTTTGATGTATTTGATTGTGGTGTGATCAGTCTCTTTCTCCACATCTACAACATCCCATTACATATTTCTCTATTTGAACTTGAGTCTGTGTGCAGTTGCATGATCTTTTTTTTTAATCAAATTCATCATTCCTGCTTCCTACCCACCCCAGAGTCCAAATTAACATACTGTCAATTGAAAATGCCTAAGTAAAAACTCATTCAACTTGGTATGACAGTTATACAAATACTCACATTCAGATAGAGATTACAAGCACTTGTATCCCTTTTGCCCCACTAGCCAAGTAGGGTGGGGCATCAGATACATACACAGCCAGGTTGCAGCATTTATCTTCCAAACCAATTGACCCTCTGCCATCACCTTCTAACAGTTATATGTAGAATAGGGTCAGGGTTAGATCACAACAGTATATGGACTAATGTGGCTATTTAAATCTGTAGGGCAATTTTATGATCTATAAATGTTAGGGCTTGGCATGACTAACCTATGGATAGGATTGGGCCTCTTTCACTGCCAGTCTAGAACAATTAAGGTGTAAGTGGAGTGTTGCAGTTTGTATTACTATCTCAATGATCAGGATTGTATACCACCCAGGACTGTCCTTAGGCACCATTGGTTACCACCCAGGACTGTCCTTAGGCACCATTGGTTACCACCCAGGACTGTCCTTCAGGAACCCAGGACCTTAGGCACCATTGGTTACCACCCAGGACTGTCCTTAGGCACCATTGGTTACCACCCAGGACTGTCCTTAGGCACCATTGGTTACCACCCAGGACTGTCCTTAGGCACCATTGGTTACCACCCAGGACCCTTAGGCACCATTGTCCTTAACCACCCAGGACTGTCCTTAGGCACCATTGGTTACCACCAGGACTGTCCTTGGTTACCACCCAGGACTGTCCTTAGGCACCATTGGTTACCACCCAGGACTGTCCTTAGGCACCATTGGTTACCACCCAGGACTGTCCTTAGGCACCATTGGTTACCACCCAGGACTGTCCTTAGGCACCATTGGTCACCACCCATGATATCAAAATTGACTTTAAAATATTTTTAGAGGGATACATACTGATCAAAAGAAATTACTCAGCATAAAATCTTTGCTTTTAATAACAATTATCCTTTGAATATGAAATATATACTATTTCATTATTTTCTTAGATAAAATTAGATTGACTAATTAGACACAACATGTTCCACAATGATAATCGCTTACCTGCTTAACAGATTAACTTACCTCAAGTAAATAAAAATATCGCTTAAAAGAAGGAGATTCTGGATCTTCAAGTCCTCTTAACTGTTTTACCAAAAACATGAAAATTTCCTGAAAAGAATCAAAGTGTTAAGAATCCATTAAAAAAAATGTTTAACATAAAATCATAATTACCATATTTGATGGCCCCCAAAAAAAAACATTTCAGAAAGGTTTATTCAGGAAAAAAGTTTTTAGCGTATTTAAGCATGTAATGTTTAAAGCAAATTTAAATTTACATTACAAAACATAATCAAAACACTTTAGGTATAGCAGAAAACATTACTATAAATAAAATATTGGAAAAAAAGGGGGGGGGCGAGGGTGAGAAAAAGAAGGAGGATAAGGAGGAATTGTGTAGAAAACAAGCTACCACTACAGTTGAACAAAAACTGAGGAAAACAGTGTTCTGTTTGTAGCAAAAAGTTTAATCCTCAAAGTCAGAAAAATTTTCATCAAAGCCTAAAAACTCATCATTACTAATGATAGCACTAATGCTGATATTATTTCAGTTCTTACATTTCCCCTAAGATTTTTTCCCACTCACACACTTATACGATTAGTGGACTGGTCACATCATTCTTCTTGTGGATGTCAGGTCATGATATCTCACATACTTGTTCCAATTTTTCCATATGTTACACTTAAATGGTTTATTCAGATGCATCTAAAGGCTGCAATTAACTTGGTAGTCAAGCAGGAATGACAATTAATTGGGTGCTTTAATATGATCCCAAAAGTCCACTAGGATACTTTGTCCATACATTTTGCAACCAGTTTTATTTCAGCTTTACTCATTTAGCCTTTTGAGTGAACAAATACACCATTTGGAATTTTTTCTTTAGATTGAACTTTTCTTTCAAATATCAAAAACAGAGTCAGTTTTGTCTCATCAATACAGCAAGCCAGGACTACTGTACAATGTACATTTTCATAGCTAGTGGGTTTACTAAAACTGTTTTAGATGCTTTGACACCCAGTCTTGTTGGATAGTACATCAAATATTAGTGAAAATTCATTGTTCTCTATTTGGACCAGTTAAAAATAAGTTTTCCTTTGTGCATTTATAACAAATTTATTTATGAAATTAATGTTTTTCTACAAAATCAGTTGTCATTTTCAGTGTAATAGATGTTTTAGTACATGTTGATCAACCCCTGCTGTTTCGTGAACCAGTAACGTGCTGTTTCGTAGTAACGCAACCTGCTGTTTCGTGAACCAGTAACGCCAACCTGCTGTTTCGTGAACCAGTAACGCTGCTGTTTCCTGAACCAGTAACGCCAACCTGCTGTTTCCTGAACCAGCAACGCCAACCTGCTGTTTCCTGAACCAGTAACGCCAACCTGCTGTTCATGCAAAGCTCTGAATCCCTTATTCTTCTGCTAATCTCCTGGCTTCATTATCATTTTGGTAGGAACACTTCTTTCTGAATTCCTCTCATCTACCACCCACTTTTTTTTAATGTCTCCTTAAGATGAGGCTAATGTGGAGCTAGGTAACAAATCTTTTTAGCTGTCTTTTGTTAATCTTTTCACTGCTGACAGACATATTGTTTTTTTTTTTTTTTGTTGTGTTTTTCTCCAGTTATTTGTGTGCCAAAGACCCTTGCTGCTGCTGCTGCTGTTGTTGTTGTTCCTTAGCAGAGTCTATAGCAAATGGTGTAGCTTGACCTCTTACCTCCTGCAACCATATTCTTGAGGGTAAGATTCTGTAAATTCAACCAGCACTGTTAATGTCATATTTACTGGTACCAAACAACCCAGTCTGTTTTGTTATGACTATGAACATTGTGTACCAAGATGTTCATATTATAGTACAGTTTGTCCTAATCCAGGGACCGGGTTAGCTCAGTCGGTAGAGCGTTCGGCTAGAAACCACAAGGTTCCTAGTTTGATACCGGTCCTCGCCAACTCAGCGTATGAGTAGCACAGGGATATGTGCGGTAAAGTAAGGAGCTGATGGTAGTTGTGGCACCCCACCTCAGATGCCAAAACAATCTCCTTGGTCTAGCGCTATTGAAAAGGGGATAGACTCCCTCGCTGACACCGACTTTAGGCCACCTCGACGACTTTACTTACTTGTCCTAATAGATGGCATCCTAAGTGGAGTGTGTCATCTGAATATACTTGGTTACTAAATACACTTACCACATCTTAACACAACGGACATATTTCACTGTAACCGTAATATTATATTTCCCAGGTTAATGTTTTACAATTTCAGTTGTTTCTTCCTTTTGTAGTTTCCAGCTGGTTATTGATAAATGTGTAGAGGCATATCTGGATATGTTTGATCAGTTGATATAGTCAAACATTGCCATAATTCTTTGTTACAATGATTCTTTTTTTTTTTTTTTCTTACTTTTTTAAATTAATAATACCAGTATTAGTAATAGCAATAGTAGTAGTATTTTAGTAAGTAACATTACTATGGAAATAGAAGTGACTGAAGTAAAATTATAGGCTACTATATTGTGGATAAAATTACTCTACGAGAGACCTCAAATTAGCAGATAATATGCCGGTTGATATTTTTAGCCATTTTGGGAGGGGAAAGTGTGTCTTAGATGTTAAATACAGTATATATAAATACATATAGACTTTATTAGAATGAAATCATTTGTTGTGAAAATATTGATATAAAAAGAACCCACTTACATTATGTAGTATATTCTCAATTCAAATTTCTCATTAAGTTCCAAACTTTTTTACTCATACTCTTTATAATTGTTAGTTTCACCTACTTTCCAATTCCACAGACAAAGAACCAAGATTTATTGACACTAGTTTACCACTCTGGTTTATTTTATTCATTTATATTAGTCTTTATTTTACTTTTGCCTTTAGATATATATTTACCAACCCCTCCGCACGAGCAGGATGTGACACAAGGTCAATTTCTTAAGCAGAGTTCAACAGGTTTGAATTCAGAGTTTTCCTTCTCCTAGACCGTTGCCTAACCAAGGTTAAAGAGCCCGGTCTGCCCTACTATTTACCCATAGCTGGAGGGAGAGTAGGATTCAACCCTTCCCAATGGTATTAGCCTTTAGATAGGTGGGTGGAAGTACCTTTCATATCACAAATCTGTACACTGAATTGTGTATATATTTTAAGGTTAAGCAATTAAAGAATAATTTAAACCAAATTAGGAACAAGCAAATATTTTACTCACAAACACTTCCTAATAAATTATATATGCTGCCCATAGCATATATAATGAATAAGAAATATATGATTCTGTCTGCCTCAAAAAATATGAAGAAAAAGAAAAGGTGAGATTATGGGGGTAGGGGGTTATCTTATTCATTGTTGTAAGTCAAATATATTTCTTAAC
The DNA here is from genome assembly GCA_023376005.1 of Doryteuthis pealeii. Lineage (NCBI taxonomy): Eukaryota > Metazoa > Mollusca > Cephalopoda > Myopsida > Loliginidae > Doryteuthis > Doryteuthis pealeii. Next base: position 46,445,580 of record CM042169.1, read on the forward strand.
AAAAGGGATGGAATTTCATAGCCCCAATCATCAAATATGCCATACAGTGTAGAGTAAAAGAGTGAAAACCAAAGCACAAAAGTAATGATGTAGACAATATTTAAGATAGGATGTTGAATTTCGGACCATATTACCTTTAGACACCCCTTTTTTAATCTCGATTAAGAAAGGACATGTTTTCATTTACACCGTCAATATCTGGTTGTTTATTAGAGGTTAGGGTTTAGTTTTATAATATTTTTTTTTTTTAATCTAAAAATTGTCTGTTAAAACAACCGGATATTGACGGTGTAAATGAAAAACATGTCCTTTCTTAATTGAGATCAAAAAGGGGTGCCTAAATATCATATGGTCCTGAATTTCTAGTTAATTTTTTCATCTAATGTTTCACTATTATCCTGATTGCACCAGAGAAAAAGAGAGTGGTCAGACTTGACTTGGAACCTATCTAGTAAAAAGTAAAGTCAGCAGAGTAGCCTATTGTCAGTATCAGCTGGACAATGAAGAAGTCTATCCTCTTTTCACTAGCACTAGACCAGAGAGATTGTTTTAGCATCTGAGGTGGAGCACAACCTTTACCATCAGCTCCCAGAACCTTATGGTTCCTAGGCGAGTGCTCTATCGACTGAACTAAACCAGCCTCATCTACTGAAGATAAAAAGAACTTACTGCATTCTATTTTCAAGTAAACAGCATCAAAACAACTCACAAAATATGAAGTTCTTTACTTTTAAATACTAACAGCTTTACGTCAGTGAATGTAAAAATATAAATATTACACCCAATTGATTAACAGTAGACAATCTATTGGTGAAAATAGAATTCTTGTTGACAAAATTTACAAAAGTAACAGAGTAGCCAACAGTAATTAATAAATTATGTTTTCAGCAATAAAGAAAGAAAAAAGAAAAAAGAAAAAAAGAAAAAGAAAAAAAAGAAAAAAAGAAAAAAAAGAAAAAAAAAAAAGGAAAAAAGGAGGGGGGGCTGTATCTAAGTGACCAGTAAGTAGAATAAGGTTAATATGCTTATCTAGACATAAGTAAACTTACCTTCAGGTGATCAGGATCTCGATATGGAGCTTCTGGTGCAAATATACGGAAGACATCAGCAATGCAGCATGCCACAAGAAGGCGAACATCTTTACTAGCATGATCAAAAAAGAACTCTGTGGCCAGATGGAGGGCTAACTCTGAATATTTTTCATTTTCATCTTGTCCCATATCCTGGAACACACGAGCCAGCATCTGAAAGAGAAATTATATTTTATTTTTGCACTCGTTTCTTAATTGTATAATAAATCTCTAAGATACAGATAAAATACAGATATTATTTGGTGTTTACATTAACCTTTGGTTACATATACTCAAAGTCTTACTTTTTTTTTCTTTCTTTTACATATGTCTGTTACAGTATGGTGGGCAACCAGTTTAGGAGAAATAACTCTTTCAAACTAGGAGCTGGAGTCCCTAAAGTACTCTGCTGAAAGTCTAAATAATAATCTTCTTCATATACTTCTCTATAAAACTATTTTGAATGTCAATACATTTTTGAAACTATTTTTGCATACACCTTATATTATCTTGAAAACACTGACCTCTGTGGAAATGATAAATTTACTCAGTACCATAGAACTAGTGGAATGTAAATAAGCATCGATTTCCAGTTGAGTAAATGAGGCAAGAAACATACAAATACTAGCCTAGACTTAATGTAAAGACCTTGCTAAGTCCATTAATATATCAACAAGTAATAATAAAAGTACTTTCTTTTTTTTTTTTTCAAATTTGTTGTTTAAAATTTCAAGATGAAGTATCAATAAGATTACACAAGTTTAAATCATTCACAGAATAATTCAGGTATTCTATATTTGGAATATATAAAGTTCATGCTTATTCATTTAGTGTTTAATTATTTTAATAATTAAACACTAAATGAATAAGCATTTTCTATGTATTGTAGAGGAATTTATTACTTAATTAGTATATAATCCCTTATTTTCATAATAGATAATGTAATATCAACTAAGTCAAGTTTGGTGTGTCGTGCCAACCTTACATCTTATTCAAGTATGTTATTTAATAACACAAAGTAGAAAAGAATTGCTAAATTTATTTACCTTAAGCCTCCGAACCAGCTCATCTTTTCCAATATCTTCAGATACCTCTTTGCAGTTTGGAGGATAGACTATTTTGTTAGGCTTGCCTCCCTTTGGCAACGGCATCTTCGGTTTTCACCTGTTGAAAATATAAGAAAATTCTCAATAAAAATATTATCAAAACATTTACTTAAAAAAATAAAAAATAAAAAAAATAAAAAAAGTACACAGTATCATAAAAATTGGCCAAACATCTATGACATTCACTATTAGCACTTAAGGAGAAATAAGCAAGTATTATAGCTGGAGGTTTAAGAATATCAACCACATTATTATTGAAGAACAAGTGTTAAGCTATGTTAAGTATTAAGGACAGTAAACTAAAACAGTTACACCTTTTTAATTCAATTAAATTCTATAATCTTTGACATAAAATTTAAATTTAAAAAGAAATTTCTTATTAGGTTTTTTTTTTTTTTTTTAAATATTTATGTTAATTTGAATACCTGAAAAGTTATCTTAGATTTAAAATTTTATATAATTCTTTTAAATATCAAAAATCTACAATAGATTCATTTTTATTACAAATGTATATGTACAATATATTTTTTTCTTCACATGGGAGATTATAGGCTTGAAAAAACTAGATATTTTGTCATAACTAAACTGTAGGATTAATTGCTAATAGTATTGTTGAATAGATTTTGTTTTTACCCTTCTAATAAGCCGGATTATAAATCAATGTGAATTTATAATAAATTTAAATCTTGAAAATTTTTTAATTATCATTGGTCACTGAAAGTTATTTTAATATTTTAAAGTTCACTACAATCAATTATTTCTACAATTTCTTCAATTTTTGTGACTAACCTAGGCTAACTTCTAACAAATAGAAACTATAATGATTTTTAATCTTAAAATTTGCAAATAAAATCATTACTTAGAAATAGAAAGCTATTATCAAGTAATGCAAAATCAGAATTTATGATTAGGACATTCGTGGGGGGTGAGGGGTGTTGAGCTTTCATCTAAGTAGAATTTGGAGAGGTTCACTTTTCATACAGAACAAAGCATGCTAAAGTTTCAAAGACAAACTTTCAACTTTGCATTAATAAGTGCATAATGGAGTTCTGTTTAGTATGAATTGTTAACATAGATCATGAAACGAAATCAGTAAATGGTTATACCTGATAGACTAAAAGTGAAAAATACACTAATCAGACCAATTCATTTCCAGTAGTGCATGCAACAGGTGATTTTGTATTTTACATTTGAAGTTGTTCTTTTGATACGTTGTTATTATTCATAAATTATATATATATATATATATAAAAAGAGAAAGAGAGAGAGAAGAGAGAGACAGACTGTTTTGGCAAATCTTTAATCTAAGAAAGAAGTGTCATACTGAGAGTAAATAAAAAAGCATGTGGAAGAAAATCTTTGTTATATACTTTAATCCACAATGTAACTTCCTTCTGAATCCTATTGGTGGTCTGAAAAATCAATTAGCCTCCAATGTGGCTTTTGATATTTTCTAAGAGTTCATACAGAAAATGGGAGCAAAAAGTATTAAATAGTGTATTTTACAAACATTATCCTTTATTTTTATAACAATTGTAGAAGTTGCTGCCAAAAGCCCAAAAGAAGAATATTATCCAAGAGAAACATGAAATTCATATTCTAGAAAAGAAAATTTTTTAAAATGATAATATATTCATGTACTGAGAATACTTTATATATACAATGTTTGTGTACCTTGCATCACTACAAGGACCCTTATGGTGCAATACAGCTGAATACATTTATGGTCACTAACTTACTCTGATGTAACATCTAAAAAAATAAAAATAAAAATTGTGGGGCAGAGATATGGCATGCGATCTACTGGTACTACCTTTGCGATCTACTGGTCAATCACAATATACTGAGCAGCCTGTGGCTTAAATCTTTTATGTAGTCTTTGCAAAAAGAATGCCCTATTCCATGTAAAGTAATTGATACATCACTGCAAAAAGTGAAATTCCTAGTTTCCACAAAAGAAATGGTAATCTGGAATGGTATTTAAAATGTAAAATGAAACAAGGTACATATATTCCATGTGTTCTGGTTCTATTCAAGATACAGTGGTACATTGATTTACAAGTTTAATTCATTCCACTCATAACTCAATTTCCTTGTATATCAAATCAATTTTCCCTATTGAAATAAATTGAAATATCATTCCATCCCCACCAAAAGCATACTAATTTTTTATTATAAGAAAAATAGCATTGTATTGTATAAAAACATAAAATAGAATGTGATGAATTATGTGTTGTAATATGTTTTAATGTTTTTGTTCTTTTTATAAATAATATTTTTCTTTGATGCAATAAATTTGAAAACTTAAATGCTTTTAGTGAACTTATTAACATAAGCATATCTGATGCTGACTTTTAACTTAAATTTTACCTCACAAAACAAAGAAAAAAAAATCAACCAAGTGACAGTTCATAACTCAGAAACTCTTAAGTTGGGACACTTGTTAGTTCCACATCTACTGTCAGCTCTCAGATGCTTTACTGAACAGATCAGATTACCCAAGCTGTGCAACTTGTGCACAACAGAATTGGCATAGGCAGATAGCAAACCCAGATCCTTGCAATTCATAGGAAAAGGTTCTACCAACTGAGCTAACTGCTGACCCTTAACAAAACTCTAAGTTTTTCATTCAGAAAAGTGAAAGAAAATTCTCTATTCATAAAAACTAGATTCTAATATTGAGAAAAAGTAACTTGAAAAACTTGTTGCACTGAATACTTACAGATCATGAAAACTCACTCTCAAATAAGACAAATACATTATCAATAAATGTGAACTTAGAGAACATAAAAAATATGATGCATGCAATTTGAATTATTACCCAATTGTTGTAGGAACAGCAGATCTACGAGATGACATTAATAAAAATAAAACATATTAAGTAAATTGTTAGTTTAAATCTGGAGAAATGACTTGGGAGTTTCTCACCTCTTGAACAAACCTGGTACTATCAAAGTCAAAATTAAGACTAAGATGTTTACCATTTGCAAATCAATATAAAACTAACAAAGTAAACTTATTTTTAATGCTATGTAATTTGCTAGATCCAGTTGATAGCATTGTCTATCCTGAAGTGGAATATTGGAATCATATCTCAGGACAAAAGAAGGTGATCAAGGCCATAACAATAGAAAGGACAAAATTCAGTTTTGAAACACCATAATAGTGAGACATGGTGATAGATAAAAATTTAAAATTTTGGACAAGTAAAACAAAGCATTTAAACTAACTGGGGGAAGATTTTTCAAAGATATCAATGACTCCAAATAAAAACAAAAAGAATAACTTTCCAATAAAAGCAATTGACTTGCTTCATATACCGGCAAACTTCAAAATTTAGAAACTGCAACCATTATATATATGCCTATAACACTTTCCTATCAATTCTCCTCCTTCCAGCCTCCACATCCATTAATATACTTTGAAAAAAAACTGGAACACATCACCCCTGATGATGGCACTTTGAAGTGCTGAAAGTACTCGGGATATGAACTTCAGTGGACTAATCCACGAATTCGATCCAAATATTAAAAAGTTGGCCAGAAAGGTTGAAAAGATCACCAATAAAATCGTTCAACAGGAGATCTGCCTTTTGTTTAATTCCACATGTATAAATGAAAGAATGCTACCCAAATACACATACACACACACATATATATATTGTATTGGAATTTCAGTCTCAGAAGACTATATATATATATATATATATATATATATATATATATATATATATATATATATATATATATATATATATATATATATATTTGGGGGATTATGTGCTTAATTAAAGTCATACCTAATTTGTAAATTAATTAGTTATAATTAAATGAATTAGGCGTGCATATCGGTTTAAATGTAAAGCGTAAACAAATCGAGAAAAAGTCGATCTCTGTATGTACATTTCAGCCCATTAGGCCTCATCAGCAGAGCTATAGACAGGGCAGTGCTTTGTGTGTGATTCGACCCTACCTGTCAGGCTGACAAGCGGACATTCTAACCACTACACTAGCTGGCTTCCCCAGAACTTCCCGTTTATTTTAAACTGATATGTATATCACACTTTTTGGGTGACTTATGGCATGACTATATATATATATATATATATATATATATATATATATACACACACACACACACACATATACACACACAGAAAACTAGAAAATAAAGAAATTACCATTCCAATTTGCATTGTAATAGTTGGTGTCCACATAAATGCAGATCCTGATTTCTCAAAGGAGATAACTATTAAATGATAATTATAGAGTACTTCTCCTTTTTTTTTTTTTAAATAATTAGGATATACTTAACTTTGATATTAATAACCACTGAAGGTTGTCCATGCGAGAATGAATGGACCTAATATAGCAGTGTGACATTATGCTATATGATATAAAGTAAGTAAAGTATGTGGAATGACCTATTGTCAGTATCAGCCAAACAGTGCTAAAACAGGGAGATTATTATTTTGTGGTGAAGTACCACACCTGCCATTAGCTCCCAGACACTTTATTTCACAGATCAGATTACCCAAGCTGTGCTACTTGTACTGAGTTGGCGGGAACCAGTAGTGAACCTGGAAATTTGCAGTTCCTAGGCGGATGCTCTACCAACAGAGCTAAACTGGCCCCAGATACAATATATATATATATACCAGGCCTTTTAAAAGGTCGACGGGCTGGCCTAAAGTCGGTATCAGCCAATCAGCGAGGGAGTCTATCCCCTTTTCAATAGCGCTAGATCAATGAGATTGTTTTAGCATCTGAAGTGGGGTGCCACACCTAGCATCATCTCCTTTACCGCACAGATCCCTGTGCTACTCATAAGCTGAGTTGGCGAGGACCGGTATCAAACTAGGAACCTTGTGGTTTCTAGCCGAACGCTCTACCAACTGAGCTAACCCGGATGGACTGTTAAAAGACTGGAGAAATGAATGAAGTTTAATATTATTTTGATATATTCTTTTTTTTCTGAATACATAAATATAGTTCTTTCCCTACGAAACAGATTGACAGATTTTTGTGTATGCATACAAAATATGATTTCTATCTCCAAGTCAGATTGTGTTAGACTAAATAAACCATGAAAACATTGGGTTCCTGCTATAACAATAATCTGTGATGGTATTGATGTTTCTATTTAGGAAGAAGTGAAGGATTCTGATGATAAAAATACTACCATTGAAGCACTAACACATCACTCAGTTGAAAATTAGACAGGAAATTGATTTAGGTGTATTGCCCTAATAAAAATATCACAATGATGTGCTTTTTTTATTGCTAGGTTACCGAATGAAAATTTTAATATTAAGATTTGACAGACACAACCTAAAGTGTACTGGTATTTTTAAAAACAGAGTAAGAAAATGATTAAAAAGATGAATATCAAAAATATTCATAAATTAAAATACATGGCCATGAATTTAGTATAAAAACTGTACTGTTTCTCAAGTAATCATATGTATTAAGTTGTTTGAAAAATAATGACTAATTTTACAATTAAAGGCATAATAAAAATATAAACTATCTAAAATATACTACAAAAATAAACAAATAAATAAAAACAGAATTTAGTTAAAGATAAACAAAATGAGTTCAAGATATTTATTTTAGTAGTTCATAACTGTTTAGGTCAACTTTCTCCTTATAAAGAAAGTAGTGCTTACAATTACAAGACAAATGAGATATTTAAAACAAAATCTTAAAGAGAACTAGAACAATATAAATAGATAAATAGAGCTACTTAAGATACCAAAATGGTTACAAAAGCCTTTGGATTCCAACCAGAGTTTGTTAAAATGTAAAATTATGGGGGTGTTAATGGTGAAGCTTGAAATGACAGAAATTATATTGTCAATGGGGTGTACAGCATTTAATAATTATATATATAGCTTTTGTTTTCATGCACTCTCTGAATTGGAAAAAGAGCAAATGTTTTAGAAATTTCAAACAAAGTTCATTTGTAATTTATTTTTAGGATTAAAAGAAATATCCAGATTAAAAGAAATTACATCAATAGCTATCAAAGTATATTCATATTTGTATTATTTTTATTGTTATTCTAACTTATTTAACATCTGAAAAAATCTAACTACAATTTTATTTTCCTTTATAGATAAAATTCTGAAAGCAGAAGCCATGATCTAAAAGTTCAAGATCATTATCTATTTCAGAATAAAATAACTAAGCAATTCATTTAGCAATAATAATAAAATACAATTATTTGTCAAAACTCTATTTTTAAAGTTGAATATGCAAATTAGATACCCCCATTCTTGTAATGCACTGAGTGGAATAAATAAACTTTAAGTGAACCTTCACCCTGGGCAGGCATTTTTTTCTCTCTTATATGCAAGACTTAAGTTTCAAAATCTAAGACATTCTACTGACTTTATAACATTTTTTTAAAATGTTCTGTCATTGAATTCTCTTTCCAAAAATGTAAAATTGATTTTCAAAACAAAAACTAAAGAAAAAATACTTAGCCTTTTCAATTTAGAGTAAATACTTAATCAAAACAAAAGCTCTTCTTTTATCACATCATATATCTAATTTTTTAAATAAAATCTGATAATTAGCATATTTTTATTGATTTTTTGAAGAATTTCCTGTGATCCCCCTTATTCGCAGGTACGTGAATTTGTACATATTTATGAACTACCACAGAAAAATTGCATCGCTTACATTTTTTGCACCAAAATGGTTCAAATATGAAAAAAAAAATTAAAATCTATGGTAAAAATTTTTTTTTGTTTGTTTGTTTTTTTTTTTTTTTTCTTCTTTAAAACGAGCTTGGAATTGTTTATATTAGGGATACCCAATTTTGTCGGCTGCTAGCTTTTTAAAAACAAATTAAAAATAATTAAATCTATTGTTTATGGTCAAACTTTTGTCTAAAATGATAAGTAGTAACATAATGACCATCATTAAAAAAAAGAAAAATATCATTATATATGCAGTTTATTTTTAATAGATTTAAAACGATTTGTTTTGGTCAATTTCGACGCGATCCGCCATTCAACCTCTTTTTCAATGGTTTTAGGCGCAATTTACAAATTTTTTTAAGCAGAAAAAAATATCGATGTATAATTTTTTCTTTTACAAGATAATAGCCAATTAAATAATTATCGAAATGAGTAAAAAAAATCTCAAAAAAATTAATTATCTATTATTTTTTTAAATTTTATTTTTCGATTTTCGGTACTTATTTTCTCATAGAAAAGCCACCGTAATTTTTTTTTTTTTTTTTTTTTTTGTTTCTATTCATAATTTCAGTCTTTTATCTCTTTATTTATACTGTAATTAGAAAGCTATAAGATCAACTTGTAAAAAAATATTACGCCCCCAACATAAGGTGGGTCAAAATTAAGCGACCTGAAAAAAATGAGAAAGTTTTGGAATAAAATAAATAATGCATTATAAAGATCATTCACTGATAAATAAACACTGAAAATTTCATTAAAATCCAATAATTCCCTGATTTTTGGTAAATTATTTTTCTGGGGGCTAAAGTCATTTTGTCAAAAACGCATTTTAGGCCCATTTTGGGTATAGCTAGTTGATATGAAACGTAAACGAGAACAGTAAAAAGATAATTTTCCATCTTTTACATTTAACGTTTTTAAAATATATATATATTTCTTTAAGTTGCCAACTTTATTGCCCGGTTTGTTTTTTTTTTTTTTTTGTTTGTTTGTTTGTTTTTTTGTACATCCCTATACGTAAATATAGACCATGTACATTTTTATGATAGTAGCCACAGAACTAAATTTTAAATTTCTTATTTTGTCTATATAGTTATATGTCTCGTAGTGGCGTACTGGTTAGCGAGTTAGGCAGTTAAAAATTCGTTACTGCTGAAAAGTGAGTTCGATCCTCGCTGGATGCCTCAATCCTTGTGAATTGTGTCAACACGTAGACGGCAGTTTTTGCCTTCAATTTAAAGATATATATATTTTTCTTTATTTAAAAGAAGGAAAAAAAAAGGATATGAAAATTAATTCATTTTATCATCGCAAAAACTTCTTGGAATTCAAATAATGTTGTAATGGATTTCCACTGTAATGTATCATTGCTAATAAGTTTAGTCAACATAATCTTGTTATTTGTCAATAAAATATATTATTTAAGTGCTCTTTGTTTATTTTTATCAATTTTTAAGAGCTTTTACGTTAATATTTTTACAAATAAAAAAAATAATTTTGTAAATTCTAAAAAAAATTTAAAAAATGCCATTTTTAAGTTGTCCGCCAAAACAATTTTACTTGCCCCTCCCCTCTCTTAGCCAAACTCATCCCGACATATATAAGGAAAATATGAAAAATCAAATATCCAGAGAATGATTTTTGTCGTTTATGTAAAATAAATAAATAAAAAACAGGAAATGGTCTTACTCGAACAAACGAGTTGACAGCCATTATGACAGGTATCAACAAAATGAACGCCGATTTTCTCTTAAAACGAATTATTTAAATCGATTATTTAAGGTCAAATTTTTGTTAAAGTCGAAAGTAGTAACATCGGTAAAAAGAGCAAAATAACATTATATATATAATTGATTTTTAATACATTTTAATATATTAGATTCGGCCAAGGATTTACGAACGCATTATTAAGATTTTAAAACATTTATAACTTGGGCACCTCACGTAGCGTAATGGTTAACGTAAATTTTACCGGTTAGATGTTAGTGGAAAATGAAATTAAGTCCAATGTATACATTTTCAATTTTTGAACTAGAATTAATACTTTTAATAAAAATGAAATTCTAAGGAAAACATAACTTAATACGTTAATGCATTTATAAGTATATTAAAAAAAACAAAAAGAAAAACAGTCAACTTTTGAAGTTCTGAGGTTGACCTCAGAACTTCAAAAGTTGACTGTTTATAACTGTGTATAACTGAATCACTACGCAACAACTGTAAATCTATACAACATCAATCAATGCTGTCGTTTAATTTTTAAAAATAAAGAATAAAAAATTATTTAAAAAAAACAACATAAATGAATTAACGTATTAAAGTTATATTTTCCTTAAAAATATCAATCACAGTTCAGAACTTTAAGAATATATACATAGGACTTCATTTCATATTCCACTAACATCTGTCTGATAGACTATAGTAAAAATCTACGCACCTCCATTCAGTGTATCGTTTCTTAGAAATCAATAACAAAAAAACATTAAATACACTATGTATAGAAAAATTGCCAACTTACTGATATTTTATTTTAGATTTTTAAATAATTTAAGACCCAGAGATTCCCTCCACACACACACACACACAAAGTCAAGTAGGGAAAAAAAAAATTTTTTTAAAAGTCAATTTAAAAAAATAAAAAAAAGATTTTTATTTTAAATTTAAAAAAGAAAAGTTCGTGAGATTTTTTGGATTTTTTTACCATTTTTGAATCGGATTTTTAAAATTAATTCTAATTTCAAAATTTAGTTTGATGAGTTGCAAATCATCGTCAAAATTTTCCGTTTTAATTTTGACGACGATTTGTAAGTTTAGCCGCAATTTAAGTACCAGAATCCTATTGAAAGGTTTTTTTGTTGTTGTTGTTTGTTTTAGGTTCTTAATAACATTGTTAAAATTATCAGGCATTCGTGGTGTAATGGTTAGCACTGTAGGGAAATGGCCACGGCAAAACGAGTTCAAACCCGGGTCGAGGCTGGTTGCATTTTTTCCCTTCACTTTTTTCACTCTTAGTGAAATATCAGCTAAAGAACTATTTAACAATATAGGTAATTTAAGACCCAGAGATTCAAGCCCTAACGTTGCCCCCCCCTCCACACACACACACACACACACACAAAAAAAATTGAAGTAAAATAAGATAGTCCCTCCAATCAATACTTCTATTGTTTAACTATTCTATCACTACTTAAACCAGCGTACACTAAACAGTCACACGATTAATGTTTTTATTTTATTTTTTTATACTACCGTTAAGGCTTTCATTTTTTTTACACTGCAATTATGAAATCCATTTCTACTTCAAGCAAAATATATATATATATATATATATATATATATATATATATATATATATATATATAAGATAGATATTATTTAAGGCAAAGGTCTCAAAAACACACAACCACCACCACTGCAAACTACTTTTCAACGGCACGTGGCAGAACAATTTCCATGACTAATACATTACTAAAACTGATTTTTTTTTTTGTTACCACCAACCATGTTTCTCCCCAGAGAAGAGCAAAATGGACTTTAATATTTTAGTAGATTTAAAATCTAAAAAGTAGAAATAATCCAATTTTATATGTTAAAAACATTCTTAATAAGAATGTTAGTGAAATCTACATCGGCTTGTTCTATGATCTATGGCGGTGGAGAGGCGAGAGATTACAGAAAATTAAAATCACACAACTTTTTTTAAGGTGACAAGTATATTTGACAACTCATATTGGTGTAACAATATACACAACAGAACAAGGAAATTGTTTTGTTTGTTTCATAAGAAATGGATTTTATCAACTTAAACTGGCATTTTTAAATAAAATTCTGTGTTTTGTTTTTTACAGACACCAATCTTTTTAAAAGAAAATTATTTAAAAAAAAAAAAAGGAAAAAAAAGTTATGTTTAATAGTGCCGATTTTCAGATGAAAACTTTAGATTAAAAAAAAAATTGACACAATGTCACAAGTATAGGGCACCCAGCGAGGATCGAACTCGTTTTTCAGTAGTAATGCATCTGTGATATTAGCTTGCTATCCATTACACCACGACGGAAGCAAATACTAGGAGCAGCCTCCACTATATCATGAACTACAGGTGCTTTCGTGTGCTAGTTTAGGGACGTTTTTTAATATAAGGTACCGAATAAATCTAAAAAGAAATTGTTCATGCCTAGAGTAATTACTAGGTACCACCAATTTTACCCTATATTTAACACAATGAAACTTTCAGAAAAATTAATATTTTCTTGAAATTTTGAATTTGAAAGAAAAAAACATTAAACAAACTCTTGATGATGTTTTTAAAAAAATTTCAGCTTAGGAAAATAATGAAAATTATGATTGAAAAACAATGTTTTCATTTTTGCACTGTTAAATCAACTGAAATTTAACGTAGCTAAAAACAAGTTACGATAAGGGTTTTTTTTTTTTTTTTTTTTTTTTTTTTTTTTTCTATGAAAAATCAATTAATGGTCCGATTTCCACGAAAATTTTCATAAATATTTACCATTGAAATATTACATCTGAAATATTTTTTTTCTAAAATATATTAGGGGAAATATTTTTTTACGAGGTCTATCACCCATCCCCCTATTTTATGATAAAAAAAAAATGACGCGCTAGAAAATTTTTTAATTTTTTTTTCTATTAAGATAAGAGGCTGAATAACTATATCAATGAAATTCTATAACGTACCGAGCTATAGTTTTTTAGGAAAAATTAATGAAATCGGAAATAAAAAGTGCAAAAAAAATGTCATAATATTAATATTAAAAATTTTTTTTTTTTGCTTATGTAATTGGTATGTACTATATTCTATTAAATTGTCAAAAAAATAATAATTTTAAGAGATTTTCAATCAAGTGTGATTAAATATTTTCATTTTCTGCGTGAAATAAATTAAATTTCTTTTTTTTTTCCTGCGGAAAAAAATCGAATTTTTCACGGATATTTAAAAATATGATTTTTAGAATTCATGTGAACTAAAAGTTGGTCCGATCCGAGCTCGATTAATATTTTTAAAAGAATTTGTAATTTTTATTGTTGAATAGTAATGTATGGTTCTTAGAATATACGAAAGAGCAACACTGACATTTGTTTTACAAAGAGACGAGATGCTTCTGAGTAACCGAGTTTGTTTTTCTTTGGTCAAAAAAGTTAAATAAAATAACTTTTTACGCTATTAGAATAAAAAGTAAGTATATGTGATTATTTTATCTGTTTTTCTCTTAAAAATATATTCAATTTTTCATTTCATTTCATTTTCGATTTTAAAAATTAATACTAAAACCGAAGACATTTTTTTTTTAATTCAATTTCACTGTTAAATTTTGATATTAAATTTTTTCAAATTTTCATTCATTTTAATACTAAATTTTAATATTAAAGTTTTTAAAGATTTTATTTATTTTAATAGTAAATTTTGGCTAAAAAATAGTATGTCCGTACAGTCAGCCATAGGAAGAGAAATAATCGTAAGAGGGTAATAATATGTATTTTTTCTGTCTAAAGTGCAGCCTGAAATATGGATAGGTTTATTTATTTTTTAAGATAACGATGTAATTTTTCCCAATCGGATAATTTGATCTTTGAATTAACTGTTTTTCTTTGTAACAATCCTGTTGTTTAATTGTTTTTTACGAGGTTTTTGATAAACAAAGTTCGGAAATATTTATTTCCGTTTTATTCAAGATGGCCTAAACCGATCAATTGGTGGTCACTATAATACATGGAGTTACGCTAGGCGACCCAAAAATTCGGCTGCTGCGAATTTTAAAAAATTAAAATTAAATCGTTTATTCAAGGTCAAATTATTGTCTAAGGCGAAAAGTAGTAACATAATGAGCATCAGTATAAAAAAAATTAATACATTTAAAACGATCTTTAGGTACCACCAATTTGACCCTGTGCAATTTACCCCCCCCCCTACATTTAACACAATGAAACTTTCAGAAAAATTAATATTTTCTTGAAAAAATTTTTCCATTCGAAAGAAAAAACATTAAACAAACTCCTGATGATTTTTTAAATTTTTTATCAGCTTACGAAAATAATGAAAATTATGATTGAAAAACTATGTTTTCATTTTTGCACTGTTAAATCAACTGAAATTTAACGTAGCTAAAAACAAGTTACGATAAGAGGATTTTTTAAAAATTCTATGAAAAATCAATTAATGGTCCGATTTTCACGAAAATTTCCATAAATGTTTATCATTGGATGTAAATACATTTGAAATAGTTTTTTTCTAAAATATATTAGGGAAATATTTTTTACGAGGTCTATCCCCCCCCCTATTTTATTTTATGAAAAAAAAAATGACGTGGAAAAAAAATTTGGTACTTTTTTTTCTATAAAGATAAGAGGCTGAATAACTATATCAATGAAATTGTATAATGTACCGAACTATAGTTTTTTTAGGAAAAATTAATGAAATCGGAAATAAAAAGTGCAAAAAAATGTCATAATATTAATATTTGAAAACTTTTTTTTTGCTTATGTAATTGGTATGTACTATATTCTATTAAATTGTCAAAAAAAAAATTTTTTTAAAGAAATTAATTTTTGAGATTTTCAATCTTTTGTGTGATTAAATATTTTTATTTTCTGCGTGAAATAAATTAAATATTTATTTTTTACTGTGGAAAAAAATCGAATTTTTCACGGATATTTAAAAATATGAATTTTAGAATTCAGGTGAACTAAAAGTTGGTCTGCTCGATTAATATTTTTAAAAGAATTTGTAATTTTTATTGTTGAATAGTAATGTGTGATTCTTAGAATATACGGAAGAGCAAAACTGACATATGACGAGACGCTTCTCGGTAACTAAGTTTGTTTTTCTGAGCGTAAAAAAATATTTTATTTAACTTTTACGACCAATTAGAATAAAAATAATATATTGAATGATTGTTTTATCAGTTTTTCTCTTAGAAAAAATATTCAAATTTTCATTTTATTTTCGATTTTAAGAATTAATACTAAAACCGAAGACATTTTTTAACGTCAATTTCACTGCGAAATTTTAAGACTAAAGTTTTTCAAGTTTTTATTCATAGTAAATTGTAATATTAAAGTTTTTAAAGATTTTATTCATTTTAATAGAAAAAATTTGGCTAAAGAAGTTTGTCCGTTACACCCATCCGTACTTAGATGCATAAGCGTAAGAGGGGAATAATATGTATTTCTTTCTCTCTAAATCGCGGCCTGAAAATTACCCTTTCGCATGTAATATGGATAGGTTTGTTTATTTTTGAAGATAGCGATGTAATTTTTCCCAATCGGATAATTTGATCTTTGAATTAACTATTTTTCTTTGTAACAACCCTGTACGATCTTTTTTTAACGAGATTTTTGATAAACAAAGTTTGGAAATATCTATTTCCGTTTTATTCAAGATGACCTAAACGGTTTGGTGGTACCTAACGATCTTTCAGTCAATTTCGATCAAGATGGCCGCCAGACGCTGTTTAAAAATGGCGTTAAAAAAATTAATGTAACATTCGCGATTGAAAAGAAATTTACCAAAAATCAGGGAATTATCCGATTTTAATGAAAGTATTGACCAATCAATGAATTTTATAATGCATCAGTTATTTTATTTAAAAATCTTAAGTATTTTGGCTATGATAAAAGGAGACTGGCGGATCGCGTCGAAATTGACCAAAACATTAAAATGTATTAAAAATAAACTGCATATGTAATATTTTTCTTTTTTTAATGATGGTCCATTATGTTACTACTTATCGATTTAGACAAAAGTTTGACCTTAAATAATAGATTTAATTAATTTTAATTAGTTTTTAAAAACGTAGCAAACGATTTTTTGGGGTATACCTACGTTACGTTCTTCATTTATTTCCTTAGAGACTTAATCAATTTCATATTTATTAAAGTAAGCATTTATTTATCAAATAAGGATTAAATTAATTCAATAACTTTATTTAATTTTTAAAGAACAAAATAAGATTATATAACTTAAAATCAAAACTATTTAAATAATCTAATAGACAGTCCGAATACAACCAAGGCCCTCTAGTTTTTGCATTTTTAAAAATATGTAAACTTCCGGTTTAGTTCTGCAGATTCAAAGTTAGCTTTAAATTAATTGAATAACTTTATTTAATTTTCAAAGAAGAAAAAATAATATAAATATAAATCAAAATTAAAAAGATATTTAAATAATTTAAAAACGAATAAAAATAAACCGTATTGTTGCTTTTTTAAAAATAAATCTCAACAAAGTACTTCCGTTTGAATCTTACGGATTGAATTGTAACACTATGAATCATTTAAGGTAAGACAAGTTTATATGATATTTTCTTTCTAGATAATTTTTTCTTAAGATACGTTAGATAATTTGAAAAATGGCAGTAGACCAATGTTGCGTCTCCATTTTGGGCATACATATATATCAATATTGCCCTTTATTTTAATGTAATACTGTAGGTACCACCAATTTGACCCTGTGCAATTTACCCCCCCCCCCTACATTTAACACAATGAAACTTGCAGAAAAATTAATATTTTCTTGAAAAAATTTTTCCATTCGAAAGAAAAAACATTAAATAAACTCCTGATGATTTTTTAAATTTTTTATCAGCATACGAAAATAATGAAAATTATGAATGAAAAACAAGCTTTTCATTTTTGCACTGTTAAATCAACTGAAATTTAACGTAGCTAAAAACAAGTTACGATAAGAGGATTTTTTAAAAATTCTATGAAAAATCAATTAATGGTCCGATTTTCCCGAAAATTTCCATAAATGTTTACCATTGGATGTAAATACATTTGAAATAGTTTTTTTCTAAAATATATTAGGGGAAATATTTTTTTACGAGGTCTATCACCCCCCCCCTATTTTATTTTATGAGATAAAAAAAATGACGTGGAAAAAAAAATTGGTACTTTTTTTTCTATAAAGATAAGAGGCTGAATAACTATATCAATGAAATTGTATAACGTACCGAATTATAGTTTTTTTTATTGTTGAATAGTAATTTTTGGTTCTTAGAATATATGGAAGGGCATAACCGTCATATTTGTTTTACGACGAGACGAGACGCTTCTGAATAACAACCGAAGTTTGTTTTTCTTTGCTCAAAAAAGTTAAATAAGATAATTTTTTTCGCTATTAGAATACAAAGTAAATATACAGGATTATTTTATCAGTTTTTCTCTTAGAAAAAAATATTCAAATTTTCATTTATTTTAGATTTTAAAAAGTAATACCAAAACCGAAGACATTTTTTTAACGTCAATTTCACGGTGACATTTTACTATTAAATTTTTTCAAGTTTTTATTCATGTTAATAGTAAAAACATTGTTTTTCGTTCATAATTTTCATTATTTTCATAAGCTGAATTTTTTTTTTTAAATCATCAGGACTTTTTAAAATGTTTCTTCTTTCGAATGCACACAAAAAAATTCTAGATAATATTTCAAGATAAAAAAAAAAAGAATATCTTAAAAATCGTTGAAAACAAATAAAATCGGTTATTGAATATGCACAAGACAAAAAGTTAAATTAGTGTTATCCATACTTTTACTGGTTGATTGTAAAAGGGAAATAATTTTAACTTTTCTGTTATATTACGGGTCTGAAAATTACCCTTTCGCATGTAATACGGGCAGGTTTGTTTATTTTTTAAGATAACGATGTAATTTTTCCCAATCGGATAATTTGATCTTTGAATTAACTATTTTTCTTTGTAACAACCCTGTACGATCTTTTTTTTACGAGATTTTTGATAAACAAAGTTCGGAAATATCTATTTCCGTTTTATTCAAGATGGCATAAACGGTCTGGTGGTACCTATAATACTGACTAATTTTCTGAAATGACAATGACGTAGTTTCGGTTACAGACAAAAAGTTATCGAATCTCTATTTTATGTAGATGATGCTGAAGAAAATTTTTCATATATATTATGGACTGGCAAACGGAGCCTAAAATGCGTTTTTGACAAAATGACTGTAGACCCCCTACAGAAAATAATTTACCAAAAATCAGGAAATTATCGGATTTTAATGAAATTTTCAGTGTTTATGTATCATTGAATGATTTTTATAATGCATTATTTATTTTATTTCAAAACTTTCTCATTTTTTTCAGATCACTTAATTTTGACCCCCCCCCCCCTTATATTGGGGGCGTAATATTTTTTTCAAGTTGATCATTTGATACTAATTACAGTATAAATAATGAGATAAAAGACCGAAGTTATGAATAGAAACAAAAAAAAAATTTTTTTACAGTGGCTTTTCTATGAGAAAATAAGTACCGAAAATCGAAAAATAAAATGTAAAAAAATAATAAATAATTCATTTTTTGGAGATTTCTTTTTTACTCATTTCAATAATTATTTAATTCGCTATCATTTTATAAAAGAAAAAATTATACATCAATGTTTTTTCTGCTTAAAAAGGGTACATTTTCAATAGAGTTTTTCTTCAAAACTTATTACTTTTGGCGCCTAAAATAAGGTTTGCATTAAGTAGATATTTATTTTTAGAATCTAAAAATATAACATTTTAAACTTAACGTCAGGATTTTCATATTTTAAATGAATTTTATATATTAATTTTTCATACAAAAATACTAAATTAAAGTTTTGAAATAAAATAACTAATGCATTATAAAATTTATTAATTGTTAAATCAATACTGAAAATTTCATTAAAATCGGATAATTACCTGATTTTTTGGTAATTTTTTTTGCAAACGCGAATGTTACAGTAAAATTGTAAACAAGCACTTAAAAACATCGAAAACGAGGCTGACTGGCTGATATCGTCGAAATTGACCAAAACAAATACTTTTAAATCTATTAAAAATAAACTGCATATGTAATGATATTTTTCTTTTTTTAATGATGGTTATTATGTTACTACTTATCGATTTAGACAAAGTTTGACCTTAAATAATAGATTTAATTATTTCTAATTCGCTTTTAAAACTCCCAGCAGACGAAATTAATGCCACTCCCTATGTTAAATCAATACTGAAAATTTTATTAAAATCGGATAATTACCTGATTTTTGGTTAAAAAAAATTTCCATCCCAAATGTTACATTAAAATTGTAAACAAGCGCCTAAAACCATTGAAAAACAGCCAAAATGGCAAATTGCGTCGAAGTTGACCAACAAATAGTTTTAAATCTTTTAAAAATAAACTGCATATGTAATTATATTTTTCTTTTTTTAATGATGGTTATTATGCTACTACTTATCGATTTAGAAAAAGTTTAACCTTAAATAATAGATTTAATTATTTTTTTTTTAATACTCGTAGTATCCAATTTTTTTTTGCCAGTCCCTAATATAGGGACTGGCAAACAGAGCCTAAATTGCGTTTTTGACACAATGATTTTTAGCCCCCCCCCTACAGAAAATAATTTACCAAAAATCAGGGAATTATCGGATTTTAATGAAATTTTTTATAATGATCTTTATAATGCATTATTATTTCTAACTTTCTAATTTTTTTCAGGTCACTTAATTCCCCCTCCCCCCCATGCTGGGGGCGTAAAATTGTTTCGAGTTGGTCATATGTTGTACTAATTACAGTATAAATAAAGAGATAAAATTATGAAAAGAAACAAAAAAAATTTTTTATGGTTGCTGTTCTATGAGAAAATAAGTACCGATTATCGAAAAATAAAATGTTAAAAAAAAAATTAAAAATAATTTTTTAGATTTCTTTTTTACTCATTTCCAAAATTATTTAATTGACTATTATCTTATTAATAAAAAAATTATACATCAATATTTTTTCGGCTTAAAGGGGGGGGGGGAATTTTTAATAGTTTTTCTTCAAAACTTATTACTTTAGGACTATAAAATAAGGTTTTTGTTAAATAGATATTTATTTCTAGAAACTAAAAATATAACATTTTAAACCTAATATCAAGATTCGCATATTTTAAAACAATTAAATTGATTTTCAATATAATTCACATAATGTTCGATGATTAATGGTATGGAAGCAGAGAATACATAAAATGTGAATTACCTCTCTTAGGTTAGAAGAGAATCTTTCTGTCTGTAAGTTTACCGAAAGAATTCAATATCTAATAAAAGGTAAGTTCATTTCATTATTACTATTTTTAATTCAATTATTCATTTTTAATTAAATATATTCAAATTGATGTTTTCTCACTTTTTATCTTTAAATTAATTTAATTTTTTTTTACTAAAATAAAAAAAAATTGCACTTCAAAACACTTGTCATTTTCTGGGCGGACATGACTATCTCGAACCACCTAAAATTTTTGTTTTTAATTTTTTTTTTTTTTTTTTTTCCTTCAATGGATTATTATCGATTGCACACCAATCTATCAGATTGTTAAAAAAAATTCTAAAAAGTTCTTTACTTTTTGAGTTTTTAGGGGTGCTCATTTTCCCGTATGGGGAAATTTTTTTAGCGGTTCTGGAATACCATACACGAAAGGGAAATGAATATGCAAATTTTATTTTCAAACGAAACTAATATATTTTTTTTTTTTTTACAAACAAAAAAGGGATTTTACTTGGTTAAAAGTTAAACGAGTGAGTAAAATTTCAGTAATATTTAATAAATATGTATTTAAAGTAACGCTTTACTTATTTCTAAAAAGAAATGTTTATAAGTATTTTAAAAATATTTTAAAACCATTATTGAACATGATAAATCAAAATTCAATGTAACTTTTTGTCGAAATTCGGACGATTTTTAATGTATAAAATGTATTAAAAATAAATTACATATTGTAATAATATTTTTCTTTTTTAATGATGGTCAGTATGTTACTACTTATTGATTTAGACAAAGTTTGACCATAAATAATAGATTTAATTATTTTTAATTCGCTTTTATAACTCCTAGCAGACGAAATTATTGCTAATGCCTATATTAATACTAAGACGTCCAGTGGAAGGTAAGAATTTTCTGTATGTGTTATTTTTCCATCATTAACAATCATATCCTACAAATCCTGTATTCTGCACATAATTTTTTAGTAAAAAAAGAACAATTTCCCCGTAAATTTCTACCATAAAATAAACTGAACCCTCATTTTATGTCCGTGTTATTGCAATAAATGTGTTATTTTTCTTGCACCCGTTATTTTACAATACTAAATATATTTTCTTTATTTGTTAAAGAGTAAAGAATCAAGAAAATATATCTAGTATTGTAAAATAACGGGTGCAAGAAAAATAACACATTTATTGCAAAAACACGGACATAAAATGAGGGTTCAGTTTATTTTATGGTAGAAATTTACGAGGAAATTGTTCTTCTTTACCATCTTTTATATCATTTCTTCAAAGAAAATATATTTGAAAATTTTCTCCAATTTTTCTTCTAAATAATGATATAAATAATTGTTTGGTTTAGTTTCTTTGTTTAATGGCATATAAACCGTGGTGAGTTATTTAATGCCAAAGCCATTCTTGTAGAAGAATGGTGGTGGTACATTTTCAAAATGAATATTAACCTAAATAACACACACACACTCACGTGCGCACTAAAGCAAAATTCATAAAGTTCAATGAATGTTAATTTTATCAAATGTGTCGTAGTGGCTGGACTATAACATTGTAGTAAGCAAATTCAAAATTCAGTCATGCAATTATATTCACTTTTATACTAATACATTTGGGAAAGGTTATGAACCCTCTAATCCGCCAGCTATGTGTGTGTGCGTACATTCCAACCAAAACTGCATGCAGGTTAGAAAAGTTTTGTTTTGTTTCTGAAAATATGAACTTGGCAGGTGACCAGAAAATCCAACATTTTTCAGTCCCAATAAGAATCGTGGAGCCATCAGGTAAAGAGTGTTGGAATTGCCCAAAGATTATACATTGATCTAGTGTGGCTTGAAGGGGGGTATTTCAATCACTATACTCTTTGTCGTTTTCCCAATCGCTTAAAAAAGGGAGGAGGCATGGAATTCTTTGTTTTACTATAATGCTTAGTTGAACTGGTTCAAGTTTGGAAATTCTTTTATTCAATACTACATACTTCCAAATTATACTCATGCAGATTTGATATGCATTCACTTTATTTTTAATAATAAGGTTAATGTTTATCCACCATTTAAAAATCTAGAACTATGCTTGCCATGAACATTTTTCAAGGCCTTTGATTTTGAGTTTTGTTCAACAGCATATCAAACTCTAATGCCAAAAAGGGTTAAATAGAACTTATCTTTCACAAGGGTTTCAGGCTTTAAGTTATGGATTTTTATAGTTATGTTTGGTTAGTTTTTGATGAAAAGGTTGCCCATCTTTATTTATTTTTTCTTTTAAATTCAAGATGTCTTCTGGTTTGATATTTTTAAAAAGACCCCTCAAGTTGTCTGAGACTGGTTACAGTCTAAAAGGATGTGAGCTGTACTTAGCATGTTGAACATACTGGAACATCTTCCCTTTGTAGTAGGTGTGAATGGGTGATGTGCCCAATAGGAAGTCTGACAAGTATCACTCCTATGACCTGCCGACCATTCACCAATGGCATCTTGTATATGGTGGAGCTTGTGAATTGGATCAACCCAGGATTTTTGCCATTTGTCATGTATGAATTTGTTAATACTTGGTTTTAGGTCAGTGTATGAAATTTTTGTATTAGCCATGTCTGCCAGAAGTGTTTTTGTTTTTTATTTTTTTCCTCCAGCTTTTTTGTTTGTTGTTTTCTCTTCAGCTTTTTTTTTTGTTTGTTTTTTTTTTTTCTTCTCCAGCTTTTTTTCTTCTTCTTCTTCTTTTTTTTTTTTTTTTTTCTTCTCCAGCTTTTTTGTTTGTTTTTTTTTTTCTTCTCCAGCTTTTGAGGATCAGGCATTTTTTTTTATTATTTTTTTTTGCTTTTTTTTTGATTTTTTTTTTTTTTTTTTTTGCCTTTTTTTTTTTTTTTTTTTTTTTTTTTTTTTTTTTTTTTTTTTTTTTTTTTTTGCCTTTTGTTTTTTTTTTTTTTTTGCCTTTGTTTTTTTTCTCCAGCTTTTGTGGATTTGGCAGAAATGCAGGCTTTTTTTTTTTTTTTTTTTTTTTTTTTGCCATTTGAGATTGTAAATCCATTTTGATATGTTGATACATTATTGTATTTTTCTTTAACAACAATTTTTTTTAAAAAGGAAGTAAAAGTGTTGCAAATCACATGACACCTTTACTGGGTCATGGGTTGCTCAGCCACCAGGATCCTGTGCTCAAGCATCACGTGTCACCACGCACAGCCAGCAGATAACCTCATAGTCTTACCCCTCTGCAGATGTGTAGTAAACATATTCTACAGGACAGCCAGGCTTTTGAATCTCAACCTACCCCGGCATTGAAATCACCAAGGATAAACATCTTGTCATTTGCTAGTATGTTCCATGGATTGGCATAAAACTTGCTCTTCAGGATCCATCTGAAAAGTTGGGCATAAACACTGTGGCATGCAGCCATTGTAAAGACATGGACATGATGTGGTTAAAGTGATTCATTGGCAGATTCTTGAGCCAACACCACAGAAGTGCCTTGCATGACTATTACAGGGTTTAACTGGTGCTGTGTTCATGAAGGTTGCTTTCTCCTGAAAAACAGACTTCAGTGATGTCAACATCTAGTTTGGCAAGTGCCACCAGAGTAGAATAATATTCTGGATGACTGTTTGTTTTATCTGGCATGCTTCTGATGCTCAAACATGATAGTTTTAAATATAGATACTTTTTGGTTATTTCCTATAAATCTAACATAAACAAAGGGGAACCACTCTTGACTGAGAATTTATTTATTTATTGATCTACCAGGAAAAAAGAATATGGGGTTAGGGTTAGTTTAATGGGAAAATAAATAAATAATTTATCAGTCAAGAGTGGTTCCCTTTTTTTTATGTTAGACTTACAAGAAAAAAACTATTTTCTTTTGACATTCATCAGTTAGAAGATGCCCATTGACCACAGCAAACTAACAAGAGGGTGAAAACAAGTCTTGTTTAGGCCACTTTAGGCTCCAATGTAGAGTCAACAGTGCTGTACCAAGAAAAGGAAGCAGCCTTACTAGGTTGCTGCCAAAGATTTTATCATCTCTATGGTCAACATCGGGAGACACATGAACCACCTTCATGTGAGATTGGTACTGTGGCATTCAGTGGCATCTTCCACTAGCTGTTTTCCTCCATTTTCCTTCAATGAAGAACTTGATGAATGTTCAAGAAGAGTTGTAAATGTGAGCTTGTGTAATTGGAATTTT
Organism: Doryteuthis pealeii; assembly: GCA_023376005.1. NCBI lineage: Eukaryota > Metazoa > Mollusca > Cephalopoda > Myopsida > Loliginidae > Doryteuthis > Doryteuthis pealeii. The sequence goes on from CM042169.1 coordinate 46,470,675, forward strand.
TAGTTTAAGTGGAGTGTGTGCAGTACTGGTCCAACCCTTTACACCCAGGATCCATCTGTCATTGCCTAACAAGATGGGATGGTAACAGCAAATTTTACTGTTGTAGGTGTGACATCACATTCTCTTAGAAGGACAACCAACCAAGGTTAATGAGTCAAGTTTACCTGTCCACCAGTCCTTTTGGGACAGCATACAAGACTGCAAAGGTTTATAATCAGCTCCCAGTCTATTTGGCATTGCCCTCTACAGAAGCTGCCTCTACAGCTATTGAGAACAAAACCATAGCAATAGTACCTCTTAAACTAGTATTATCTGCATTATTCAGACTATTGTTCTCATCTTCATTGTTATCTGTACGTTTTGGCTGATGTGCCCTCAGGCCTTCTTCAAGTATTTTCTTCTTGGACTCAGAAACCATCTTTTCGAATTCAGGAATTTTCTTGTCGTAATCGGGAACCTTCTTGTCATAATCGTGAGCCATCACGGAACTTTGAACCTAACCCTTTATTCAATCCACGGGGGTAACCATAGCTGGGGCGGAGGCATTAAGTTGTGTTAATTATTATTCTATGTTACAGCTGCCTCTGGCCAGAATTGAACCTGCAGTTCAGAGATAACTGTCACTTAGAACTGTCTTAACCTAACTCCTTTATCCACTAGGCCATGTGTCCAATAGACCTACTTCACTGTTAGGAAATACAGAATAAGTCCCTAAATAAGTTTAGGGAGGCTTGCAGATACTACATCTTGCTTAAAGGGGACCAGGAACACAGCAAGGCAGGGGTGTTCAGCTCCCGAGGGTATATACATATCTGCATACCCAGTATGTGTGTGTGTGTTTTTTTTTTTCCTAAACACGAGTAGCCCAAGTAAACAGATCAGATATATAAGAATCATTATTTTTATTATTAACAATACTAATATTATAAAAACTGTTTAAATGGCAAATGATAAAATAATCAACTACAAACAGTAGTAATAAATGTTAAAAATAGATGTTAAAATTTTAGATGCCTCTCCTAGACATAATGTAAAGCAACTTATAAAGGCAACATCAATAATAAATAAAATGTCACTGATACTTAATTCATGTCAGAAAGAATTAACATCATTTAGTTACATATTTTAATGTACTGTAAAGACATGTACTCTAACTGTTGTAAAATCATTTGTGGAAATTTAAAACAAAATCACAAGGAAAATGCAAATAGAAATGTACAAAAGCTAAAACTATATCAAAATATAAATAAATAATAAAGTTCAGTCACTTGTACCAAATTTTAGTTTAACAGTGTATTTTAATTTCATAAGCTTATTGACACCACTGAGGCCTTTTTTTAACATAATGATTTGATGTTTTTTTTATTTAAAGCTTTGACAAGAGGTGAGAGAGAAAAATACATTCTATGTGTAAGCTCCATTCAATAATATGAGTTTAAACTAGCAGTAAAAATTTATTGAGTAAAATACAAAATAGGCTTCAATGGAGTCACAAACTGTAAATAATGCAATTTAAAGATTTGATTAAATATTGAACATAATATTATATATATATATATATATATATATATACAGTGATGCTGATAGCTTTTTAATTTAGTGCATCCTGGGACGAACATATTGGCTTTGAATGAGTCCCCAGGAAAATTTATGGGTCCCAACTAAAGTTTCTTAATAAATTGTAGGATTTTTATCTATGATCTGAGGAAACAACTAAAGCAGTCTAACCCACCCTGTGTAATTCGTTTCTAAGAAACTATTGATAGAAAGATACTGGGATGCATGAATTCGATTTTACTGCGTCCTTTTAGATTTTTATTCATCAGGGATGCAAGACACATACATATCAGCATATATATATATATATATATATATATATAGTAGATAAATAAATAATCATCACTTCACTTATTTACATGTTAAAATACATTGTTGTTTTTGTTTGTTTTTTTAGAACAATGAAAAAGACATCCTTTCACTTTGAAGAACAATACATACAGATTTATGTATATACACATAACAATTAATCTGGTTTATTTCTATTTGAAGGAATTGGTTGGTAAATGACAATGGTTTATTCTTCTTCAAAGATTGCAATGGGTCCTGATTGATAGATTTTAATAGCATGTCAACTCATCTAGGGTTATTTTATGCTTAGAAGTTAGAAAATTATGTTCATTGTACATTCAGATTTACATTTGTAGTGTAATTTTTTTTTTTTTTTTTTGCATACAATTTATCAAATACAGATAGTTTTTAAACATCTATTTGACTTATATACTGGTTCATTATCAGATACTACCACTCCAGGTCAATGGACTTACAGATAGTGATAATGAAGGGGTAATCCACACTCCCTAGATCAAAATAAATATTTATTTCCTAAACGTTTTGATGTTGCTTTTATCATGCTACTAACAACTATAGATGATAAAGCAAAAAATAAATAAATAAATAATTTTTTTTAAATTTGAGACAGTGATGAAAATAGTTAACCAGAGCCCTACTCGTAAGGTTCCATAATTCACCATTGAAATTCAATGAGTATTTCAGTTTTCTTTTCCATTCCGTCTGAAATCATCATTTGCTTTATGGGGGAAAGTTGGATAAAATAATTTCTTCTTTGGAAAAATAAGCATGTGCAAGATTAGGGATAAGAGACCCAACACTTTCAGTTGGCTTTAGTGTAGAATTTGATGTTAATAAAGTTTTCTTTTTCATCACAAAATTTATTAAAAAAATTTGGCCAACACTGAGAAAGGAGATATCAAATTTTGCAACATTTGTTTTCAAAATATTTGCACTAATTGAGGATTCACTATTTTTGTGGTCAGATCTAATGTTTTGTTTCTCATTTTCTCTATTGGCCTCAAATCATTTTGTGAAATGTTTTCTGATGCTTCAAATTATATATTGAAACCTTTCTTTCAGAGACTGTTTTAAAACCAGATAAAACTTTGTTTCTTTAGATAGTTTTCTTACAAAGTTTTTATTCTCAAGATCTAGACTGAACATTGACATTTCTGAATTTTATTACTATTGGAGAACTTAGGTTCTGGCTCATCTGCAAGACCTGCTACTCTGCATTTGTTTTTTCTTAACAAGGTTGCGTTTATGATCTTTACAATTGTGATAGATTGACCCTCATGGCAGCAGATGTTCTGCATATTCCATTTTGATGGTTTACATCTGAAATGCCTATACTGTTTTTGATTCTTTATACAAAGAATCTTTAGAACCAGGAACCACTTCATGCTTGTTGGGTAGCAAGCAGGATGATACTGGTAATGGGCTGGTTTCCACCATGAGAGGTCATGCAAGCCTTGACATTGCTTGCTTGAAAGTACTGTCAATACCAAACTCAGTTATACTACCAAAAACCTCTTGGACAAGCACACAGCTGGAAGCCAAAGATGATAACTAGGTTGGGAAAACCATGTTAGGCATTGGTGTGATTTTATTTTACAGTATATCAACCTTCTTTTGGATCATTTAATACCAAATCAAGTCATTTTCATAAACAAAGGATCCATGTTCGTTACAGTACCTGCTATTGCTTAAGTAGTCATGTAATTAAGTATTTAACAAGCTCATCACTGCTTAACTTGAGTCATCTAGCAGGAATCTGTGCTTTCAGTATGACTTGACTGTAATAATTGGATACTGATCAGAGGCCTAAGCCATTGAACTTTAGAGGAAGATTCACCTGCTTTCAGCTTGTAACTATTAAAATTAACCTTTAGCACACTACATTTTCTCTAGAATCTTTTACCCCATTTTCTTTAAGGGATCCAAATACATGAGCACCTACTGTTTTAAAATTGTTATAACTTTCTTTTTATTGTATACTAATAACAAAATGGAGGAGTAATATTTTGATGTAATACACGTTTTGACATTGAAAAGAAGAAAAAATTTTTTTTCCAAAATCAGCTGGATCTCATGTGCCCTATTATACTTAGGGTGTTTTCTCAGTTTTGGATTCAAAGATTATTGAAAGATGGAAAAAAAGACAGAATTCTAAGAAAACTGTCTCTTGCAATGATGAAGCCTCTCAATAAAATTATCAATGAACCAATACAGATCAGATGATCATGAAATCATACATTCAATTTTTAAAATTCTATACCCCGTGTTGAGTGTAAAAAATACAAATGGCATCAGAAAAAAAGTTTATCCACATCATGAATTGAAAGTAGACGGTTTACAGCTTAAAATACCGGAACTAAACTTGCAAAGAGTTTTCTAAAACACCCCTTCCTTTCAAGGCAACATAACATGCCTACAGCTACAGGAGAGAAAACTTATACAGCAACATATTTTGCCTACAGCACACTAAAGGTTAATAATACATATGATTTTAGTGCAGTTTCAAATTGTAGCACCCAGATCATTTAGAGTGTCTGGTACAAAATAGCAAGGACTGATTTAAAAAATGAAAAGAAATTTTAGAGTAAAATAGTTCTTGGCTCCTAGGTACTCTTAAAAATGTTAGAATGATTGAAAGGAAAAGAAGAAACATTTTGGCCTATTTATTTTAAGAAAAGTAAAAATAAATGTGTCAGGGTCAGCCTGAAATAGATCCAGTGTTATTCCTCTTTGACTGCCAAAGTCATCATCTAGGTCCTAATAATGTGACAGCTATTCAACACATGTCAACCCTATCAGATGTAAACAGTTTCTCAGGTTGGTGAGTCACTATGGAAGTTTTCTGCCTTTGCTACACCAAATGGTCCTGGCCTTTAGATTGTCAGTAATCTTTTGACAAAATTATATCACTAATTAACTCGGACCAACAACTTGCATAGTTTGACCAAACCCAAGAAGATAGTGGCAGTTGATGCTTCAAATCACACTGTGGAAGCAATGATTTCCCACATATTTGCAGATAAAACTGAACACAGCTATCATATATACAGCCAGGTCCCTAACACCTTCTGAGCCAAGTAGAAAAGGAAGCACTTATTTTTGCTGTAAAGAAATCCCTAAAGATGTTTTTCAGGCACCACTTCACACTCCTGACAGATCACAAGCCATTATTTTCCATTTTGGGCTCAAAAAAAAAAAAAAAAGAAAAAAAAAAAAAAAAGAGATCCTGGTATATTCAGCTAGTCAACTACAACACTGGGCAATCAATTTGTTGGTGTACAATTTAGAAATACAGTACCACAGACTACAGAATTTGGCCAGGCTGATGCTTTGTCATGCCTCATCAATTCACAATCAGTCCCAGATGACAACACCATCATTGCTGCCATCAACATTGAGGATGATTTTCAACGCACTCACTCACCGATTACAATCGAAGAACTTCAGTGACAAGAGTAGACATTAAACCCAAAAATACAAGATCTAATGATACAAAAAGATAGATTTCCCAGAGATTTATGGCCTCCTGGTCTCATGAGATCTCCAACAGTTTTAACAGACCAGTGACTATTCTTTATTGATGATTGTCTGCAGTTACCATGAAGCTCAAGAAAGTTGTCATCAAACAGCAACATTCAGGACATCATGATATTAATCAAATAAAAGCCATAGCTTGTGTGATGTACTGACCTAACATGGATTCAGACAATGAAAAACAGTCAACAGTTGCATCCATTTCATGGAAGCACCGAAGAATCCACCGCAAATTGTTAACTCGCACTGGACATATCCAGAGTAACCATGGTCACAGGTACATGGATTTTGCTTGTCCTATCAATAGCCATAGCTTTCTTGTGATTGTGGATGCCCATTCCAAATGCCCAGAAATCTTTCCGATGCAACAGACATGTTCAACCATTACCATACTTAAAACAGCTATTCAGTCAACATGGCTTGCCCGAGACATTAGTCTCGGACAATGGAATACAGTTTACATGAGAGTTATTCCATCACTTCTGCAGTTCAAATGGTCAATCTGAATGTTTTTTGATACATTTAAACATGCCCTGTTCAAAGCAATGTGAGTGGAAACAATGACAGAATAGATTCTACATACATTCTTGCTTTCATATCGAAGAATATCAAATGGTGCAGAATGGCCTGTCACCAGCAGAGACACTCAGCTTTGTACAACACTGGATGCCTTACACCCACAAAAGCAAAGCATAAACCAAAATAAAGGGAAAACATTCTCAGTTGGTACACCAGTGTTTGCTCGGAATTACAGGCCTAAACATATGAATAAGGCACCAGCACCATCCACAAAATAAAAAGGACAGTTCATCTATCGTGTGCAAGTTGGAAATCAATTCTGGGCACAACACAAAAATCAAATATATCTAAGAGACACCAGGAATAGCATAGTTGACAACATGCCATCCATTCCATTTGACTTGCTAATGAACAGGTTAGAACTACCATCTTCATTACTTCCCATGCAGACAAATGCAAATGGAAGTAAAGAAGGGCCTCACAGGAACTAACCAAAGCACAATTGCACCAAAGTTGGACATATCCAAGTGTGCTTGCTATAATTGAATATTTAAACAGGTGTTAAAGTCAGCCTAAAAAAGATTCAGGGTTGCTCTCTTTGAACAGTAAGGTCAGGGAGTGACCTCCTATTAGTACAAGATGCATTGTGGGAACAAAAGAGAGGAAAGGTCCCCATGACAAATGGTTAAATGAACAATTCATCTGGTCCCATATAGTTTGAAGTTTAAGTCAGGGTTCCCACTCATTTTAGGAAATCATTTTCCAGGACAGCACTTGTTCACGGCAATTTCATAATTTAATCGATATTAATCTAATATCGACACTTTTATTGTTACTTTTTTTATGTTGCAGGGTTAATGAATTATCTTGGGTTTATTATAGATGATGCCAACATCTATCAATTAACGACACATGGTGTCCACAAAATATATATGCACTTTAAAGTTATAAATTATTTTAAGCGCACTCTGACTTTATAGACACCCTGTACAATAAAATTGTCTGGCCTCCTGTTTTTGCTTAGCCATGATCAATATTAATGGGTTATTTTTTCATTAGTAAATCAATTTTAAACCCTCACCCAATATTTTAAATAAATGTTATTTTTGTTTTTTTAATTAGTATAAATTTCAGATATTTACTGTGCTGTGTTTCTCGCTTTATCGGCAAATATATGTAGATATTTTACAATGACCACCACTTGTTTTATATCTGCGTCATATTTTATATACTATTGTATATTAATAACCATGTTCAATTTTTGGGGTATAAAGAAGATAAATGCGTATCCCAAGAGGTGATAACTTATTATTTGTCCCTTGCCGCTGAGTCCACACCTATGGTGGACAGACATTGAAATTTTTTTACTATCTTGTATGTTTTCACATCCGGGTATTTTGAAGTAAAAGATGAATATTGGATTTTCGTAAATGTTACATTAAAATTGTAAACAAGCCAATAAAACCACTTAAAAAGAACCAAAAATGGCGTTGGCAAACAAAATTGACCAAAACAAATCGTTTTAAATATATTAAAATAAATTGCTAATGTAATGATATTTTTCTTTTTTCAATGATGGTCATTATGTTACTACTTATCGTTTTGACAAAAGTTTGACCGTAAATAATAGATTTAATTAATTTTAATTCGTTTTTAAAAACGTAGCAGACGATTTTTTTAGGTATAACTACTGTAAAAACATTCGGAATTATGCAAGTAAAAACAGATTAAATTAGGTCAATAGTTTCCAGGAGAGAGTGGGAGAGTTTGTAAAAAGGACAGTTACTTTTTAACTGAGATGAAATTGACATTTGATGAAAAAAAGCACCATATGCTTGAAGCCTGACTTAGTGGTCTGGAGGTGGGGACCAACGTTTGTTTTTAAAAAAACTTTCACTTTTCAGCGCTTTCAAAAATGTTTAATAAAAACTTTTTTAAAATTAACATTAATTTTATGTAATTCTTATATTAGTATTACATTACTGCATATTGTTTTTTTAATTTTCAGTAAAAATTTTGTGTGCGCGCTATTCTATACAAGTACCAAACATTCTTTGATTTTCAGTCACTATTTTACACGAGTGATATTCTCAAAAAAAAAAAAAAAAAAAAAAAAAAAAAAATGATTTTAGCTGCTCACTTCTTCAAATAAACTTTATCTGATCATTTTACTCAAAATTTCTTCTAAATAATGTATTTGTAACGATAAAATTAAAATTGTCAATTCAATTGTGGAGATGTTTTTATGTCGAATTTCTGTGAAAACTATTTCACTGACTTACAGACAAAATATTCTTTTAAAACAAATTCTAAGTCTTGCTAAAATATTTACTTTTTTCTAAAAATTAAATCATTTTATTCAATTAAACAATGCTGAACATGATTATCAAGAAAATGTTATAGTTACATGTTCTGAATTTTACGAAATTTCACGTCTTGTAAAACGGAATTTATTTTTTAAACCTTTAACAATCTTTAAAGTAGTCTGACTGACTAATTCTTGTCTTGTTTCATGTTTGTTTAGTGTCAAGTAAAAATAAATCAAAATATCGCTACATGATAGAGAAAATCATTGAATGAAATCAACAAGTACCCACCCAATCAGAAGCATTTTTACTGTTTAATGAATATTCATGAATAATTTGGGAAATCTTGCGTAGATTCGGTGAGTGTTAAAAATAAAAACCAAAAAACACTGTCCTTGTTATTTTACTAGTTATATTTGTTTACTGTAATAATAACATTAATTTTGTCTCGGATAATTCAAATTTCCCAGGATTTTTTTTAACCCCCCCCTCCTTTTCCAGTACTGGAAAATGTACATTTTATTTTCCAGGTTTTCCAGGACACGTGGGAACCCTGTTAAGTGTCTATTTTGGTAGAAGTCATTACCTCTGCTCTACATTAAATAGAACCATTATTTGTTCTACTTATGAGTCTATCTTTCATTCATTATTCATATTTGTTGTATGTTAAAAAAAATTGTGTAACTTATCAAGAATGTAGTATAAAAGATTCAATGAATTTAAAGTAGTTTTTAAAGTTTCATGCAAAAGATTTTTCACTGAATGTTGCTTAAGTGATTGGGAGGCTAGTATAAGGCTGATACCAATCAAATGAAGAAATTACTTGAGAATTATCAACATTATATGATATGAGAGAGAGCCAACATACCCAGAATAACCAAATCAAATAAAATCATTTGCACCAACTTATATTTTCATGTCCAGCTTCCGTATAAGATCTGGTGGATTATAATTGAATGTGCATTTTGTCAACTAAATTCAAAGACAAGGAGTGCCCCAAGAAATATTCCTGTGAGATGATTGATCCACTGTCCATGATGGGTCCTCTATATAAGTTTTCCAATTCATGAGATCTTTTATAATTGGGCACCTGGCAGTATATCTTGAAAATAAAAAATATTTTTATTTCAAGCAACAATCAAACTCAAGGAATGATCATTTTTGATTCCTATTTATACCAGCTGTCTTGGAACTGTTCTACTTAGCTGCTGTTATTTAGACTAACTGATCCAAAGTGATGAATTTGCCAGGACCATCTTTTACTGAGATATGTCAAGATAGTACCAGTGGATCACAAAGTTCCAACAGATAAACCAACCAAAATAAAGGAAGGCAGGTAAGACTTTAGGAGGCTATCACATGTGAATTTATAGACACTCTAAGAAGAGTTTACAGTGTTCATTCAAATCAGTTTGAATGTTTGTTTCCATGCATAAGTTGAATTTTCAATCATTTGAGGAACTTCACGCTGTTGATGGCCAAATTTTCACCGCTTTCTGAGAGGTATGCTGGAAATGATTTCACATTGAAATACCACTCAAGAAGCTTCAGATATATACAATTATGCTGATAGCTTTTTAATTTAGTGCATCCTGGGACATATATTTGATTTGAATGAGTCCCCGGGAAATTTGATGGGTCCCAACTAAAGTTTCTTAATAAATTATAGGGTTTTTATTTATAAACTGGGGAAACAAGTAAAGATTTGGGAAAGAAAAAAAATACCCCCTATATTTAACACAATGCAACTTGCATAAAGGTTATATTATCTTGAAAATTTTTCAGCTTACGGAAATAATGAAAATTATGAACGAAAACAAGGTTTACATTTTTGCACTGTTAAATCAATAGAAATTTAACGTAGCCAAAAACAAGTTATAAGAGGCTTTTTAAAAAAAAGCTATGAATAATGAATTAATGGTCCGATTTTCACAAAAATTTCCATAATTATTTACCTTTGATGTAAATATGTCTAAAATAGTTTTTTTCCTAAAATATATTAGGGGATATATTTTTACGAGGTCTACCCCCCCCCCTATTTTATTTTATGAAATATGAATTGATGAAAACAATTTTTACTTTTTTTCTATAAAGATAAGCATCTGAATAATTATATCAGAAGATTTTTATAAGTTTCAATGTCATGAATACAGAATTCTGCTAAAAAAAAAAAAAAAAAAAAAAAATCAATAAAGAAATTGACCCTGTTGTAAAAAAAAATGGACTGTTTTACTTATTTTTCAAAAAACTGTGAGTAATTTTTCCCCAATCGGATAATTTGATTTTGAATTAACTGTTTTTCTTTGTAACAACTCTTTATGTTCGTTATTCCTTTTTTGCAAGATTTTAAAAAAAAATGTTCATAAATATTTACGTTTCTTCCTTCAATATGGCCTAAACTGATCACATGACATATTTTGGTAGTACCTACTGTTCTAGATCGAAGATATGGGCCACCACAGAAACCATTTATAGAGATGAGCAACAACAATCTGGACATAAAAAAATTAAAAGAATCAACAAAAGCTTACTATAACTAAAGGCAACTATATAATGCTTTCATAACAATTCAGAGTGGTAAAAAAGAAGTCTATTTTCTTGATGCATCTGGTGGCACTGGAAAGACTTTTGGTACCAATCTTCTAGCAAACATGCATCAAAATGGATCTACTGTTGTCAATAGTCTCTTTTGGAATTGCTGACATACTTTTAACAAGTGGTTAAACAAAAAGATTACTCAAAGCTATCTAATCTACTTTCCAACAAGCTGAATCTATATATACATACGATTTTTTAATTCTTTAAAGCATTGCAGTACTTTTCAAACAGTTTTTGACATATCTCTTTGTCAGTGATATTTTCATTTTTCTTCAAGTAGTTTTGTCAAGCTAACAAACTGATCTTAATTCCAGCTTAAACATCTTATCTATATTTACACTTAACTGAACTTTTTTAATTCTTTCTAACCAATTCTTCTGGGAAAGAAGATGAAATTGGTAAATAATTTTCCTTAACTTCATATATATAAGTTGGTATAAATAAACTGGAAGAAATAATTTCCATTAACTTGCAAATAGATCTATTTGACCTATAAATAGGACCGTAACATGTATTACCACATCCAGATCAAAAGGGACCAGGGAGTAATGGCAATGAAGGTGTACTCCACATTTCTCAGATCTCTAAGATTGGAACCTCACCACTAGATGTAATTTAGCATCATACTCAGAACACTAAATTGGTAGAAATGATTTTTATTAACATCATGTGTATAAACAAATGGTAGAAATAATTTTATTAACTTCATATGTATAATAAATCAGAAGAAACACCTCCACATGTATTAATAAATGGGTGGTTGACCCTCTGTCCCATCTTCTAGCACCCATATGATAAAAGGGTTGGGTGTTTGCCATAAGACCAATTTGAAAAATATGGTCAGGACTTAATCATATAGGTGCTAGGGCTTGACATGACCAGCCGATTGATCAGATGAGGCCTCTCCAATAAGGGCCAAATTGGAGCGTCACATGTAATGGGACCACGTAGAACCCAGGTTACAGACTGCTCAGCCACCATAAACCTGTCAGGTATTACAAGTTGCTGCTCACAGCCAACATGTGGCCCCATTGGGTGAGGTGGAGTCAGTCTTACCCCTCTACAACCCTTGTCAACAGGACAGAATTTAACAACTTACTGTGAATTATACATTAGCAATAAAAAAAATAATTAAAAAAGGTTTGTACTTTTTTTCTCATTAATAAAAAATATATGACAAGAAAAAAATTCTAAAAACTATGTTTGCAACAATGATCAAAATATAATAAATTTGAATGTAAACTCACTGAACAGTGTTTTCTAAGTCAATAGTGAAATTTAAAAAAAACTTTTTCAACAAAATATCTGTAAAGTTTTCATAACAAGATAAAGTTTATTTCTATTAATAATCTTGTATTAACCCAGCCAGGAGGGAGGTCTGGAAATAATACTCTTAGCTCTTTTTAAATATCAAAACCTTATTGGTTTTGACATTAAAAAAGAGCAAAGTGTTATTTTCTGGACCTCCCTCCAGGCCGGATTAATACAGGGTCATTTTTACATGGGGAGCCACTTACAAACCAAAGCTCATGTGATGGCCAGTGACAAAAAAAGTGTGGTCTTCCCAGTACTTCTCTTTTAGGGTGCCTTTTGATACAGGACAATAAACCTGGCTCTGTCCATTTTAGGTAAAGGGTAGGTTCTACCCAGGAGGTGTGACCCCTGGGACCACATGATTTATCTTACCTCACCCACCAGATCAGAAGTCAAAGCCTCAGTGCCAGTTAAGTATTAAAAAGCTCTAAGTGTATTGAATCTCAATCACATTACAATAATCAAAATTATTCAATAATGTTATATTTTTGTGAAGAGAATACATTTTAAAAAGTATTAACATTTTAACATTAATTTTCTATTACATTTTTTGACACTATAAAACCTTTTGGAATTGATTTATCAATATTGCTTAAGTGCTGATTTCCATAGAAATATTACAGTTAAGCAGTGAGCATCCAAAAGCTGAAAAATAAATGGATTTTCTAGGCTATGTGCAAAGATAAGAGAAGGATGTAAAGAGTGAAACAGATGTCATACACAAAAAAAGTAAATAAATTGAAAAATGAATTAGCAGGTAAACATTAATTGTACCACTCAGTAGTGTTATGAGAATAATTTAAGTAGATTTAGAAAATTATAAATAAATTCAAACATATAAAAAACGTATATAAAATTTATCAATTTTACTTTTAAATTTTGCATGATTAAAATAAAAATAAATATATTATGGAAATCTTAATTACTTTCCAATTAAAATTTGAGCTTTATCATCTAAAATGTGTGCTGAATGCAAAACAAACACTAAAAGTAATAGGTGTCACAATGTTCCAAGAAATGTAGAAAAACATGGTTGGTTTTACGGCATGTCAACCCTTGGGTTATATAATGCCAAAGACATTTTGTTCTTGTTGGGTATTCAATTCTTTTTCAAACTCATTTTTTGACCTATTTAAACCACAGATCAGACACTAACAGGTACAACCACTCCAGAGTGGACCTGGGAGTAATGGTGATGAAGAGGTACTCCACATTCCCCAAAGCATTAGAATTGGAACTTCACCACTAGATGCATTTTAATGCCAGGACAATGAGACACTCAGCCACCGCCTTCTAGCATATATGATATAAAGGTTTGGGGTTTGCCATAAGGACAGTAGAATCGGGACAATCATATAAGTGCCAGGGCTTGATGTGACCAGCCGATTGGTCAAAAGGGGCCTCTCCGACCGACCATCTAGCCTAAGCAAGAGCCAAAGTAGAGTGTTGCATGTCATGGACTGGTCAGCTACAAGGATTCCATCCTTATGCATCACATTTTCCTACCCACGACCAACAGGTGACCCCATCAGGGATTTTACCCTTCTGCAGAGATGTAATCAGTGTATTCTTCAGCCCCAGGTGACAGGGTGCAATACGAATTTGTTGCAATTTATGAATTCTAATAGGCTATAAAAGCAACATTTATTGTTAATTCTATTCACACGACAGTTTTAAAGTATAGATGAAAATAAATCTCTATAATTCTAAAAATAAACTATGATAATAACAGGCATGGGGTTAACCATAAAAAAAAATAGATAAGTTTAATCAATAACAAAATAGACTTAGAAAATGGAAACTTATCAAAAGAAAGACAAAAACAACTAGTTAAAGTTAAATTTTTCTGAAAGCAAGAAATTAACATTTTAGGTCAAGTAAAGCTTTTAAGTTATGTTTTAATTTCTTTTTTCTACAAAATCATTTATCTTCCATACATTTTATCTTAAAATTTTCAGATGTACCTCCATAAGGAAAGAGACTTGTTCTTCAGATCATAACGCAAAACAGCATCAAACAAATTTTAAGCTTCTGCTGTTGCTGACATACATTTATCTTGATACATACTGCTTTTTTAATTTTTATCACTTTCCAATGGCATTCCCTGTCTATAATTTGGACTTCATCCCAAAGAGTGTAGTGTTCACTTTTTAAGATGTGGTCTGCCATACTCAATGTTTTTAGATCACTAAAATAGCTATTTTATGTACCTCAAGCCTGACTTTTGAAAAAACTTGTTTCAGCTTTATAAAATTCTTCTCACTTCTACAAGGGATATTATTAATGCAGTTTTTGGTCAGGTGATAGTCTGACTGGCAAACACATCATGAAGAGATAAATAACTACTAAAAGGTGACTCAGATGTTATATTGATTATTAACTCTTTAAATTCATTCAACCATCCTGAATTCTGTGTGGAATTGGGGTATTAGCAATACAGCTGTTATCTTTAGTGTTCCCTTTCCATTTTTCTCCTTAAGACTATTTGAGACTGGATATATGGTAATTTCATTTAATTCACCTGCTTCTATCAGAGTCACTATTGAGAACAGGTGCCTTTTTTTTTTACAGCTAATATCTTTACCACAGAAAGGATGGTTTGAATGAAGATTCAGATATGAATTTATGTTTCTTGTATATCCACTGCAAATCTTCTCAGTTTTTGGAAGCCTACACGCACCCTCATTTAAAGGGCCAGAATATAAACGTCATGAGTTCACATGTTGAAAAAGAACTTGCATTTCAATATTGTATAAATATCTGGGTTTATTCTGTGCTGCTATGACTAATGCCCCATATATATATATATATTATATATATATATATATATATATATAAGAGAGAGAGGAAAAGAGAGAGATAACTGGGGAAGTTGGTGAACCCATCAAAAGGCCTTTCTGTTGATACAGTGTCCAAACTGAAAAAGTAAGTATTTTCCTGAGGGCTGACATGCTTTAGCCATGCACAAAACAAAGCTCTTTAGTGGCCAGTGCAAAAATGTGCATGATCCCTTTGGCATCCCCCTTTTCAGCCACCTCAAGCACAGGGAAATAAACCTGGCTTTGTCTCTTTTAGATGAGGGAGCTGCTACTTGGTGGAGAGAAGCTAGAATTACACAATTTATTACATATCTTAGTCCAGAAGCCAAAGCTCTTAGACGCAAGGTAAGCATTAAACTTGGATAAGTCTAAACTGAAAAGTAGACTAATATTTCATTTGTAAAATTGATGAAAAATCTACATTAAATTTTTTAATTTTCAACACGCAAAAATCTAATACATTAGTTGTTTAAATTTAAAATATTTAGAACATTTTTTTGATCACAAAATGTAAACAATTTTACTTAAGTTTATTGAGGTCAGCATATTGTTGAAATTATTATGATGGGTCTGAGGATTTATTTTTGGTATTTTTTTTTCTTCTTATATCCATAATTGATATGATTACTGAAGCTAGAGACAGAACAAATTTATGCAGTGCTAAAAAGTGCCTTGAAATTCTAAGATTCAGTTATTTTGTTTTATATATATGATTTGTAAATGAATAGTTAACAGGTAAATAGAGCACAAAACAAAGATTAGCAGACAATTTTTCTTCACCTATGTATTCTTTGTAGATGGTCTAGTTTTGTGTGTGTGTGTTGTGTGTATGTATATATATGATTTATGGTTTGCAATCATGTTGTCAGTTTCAATATCTCTATTTTGTTTTTTTGGGGGGTGATGCTGAGGGGTTTTATATTTTTGTTCAGTTGTTTGGGTATGATTTATTTTGGGGTGGGTGGGGGATGGTTCGAAGTTGGTTGGTTATTTTGTTTAATGGCATATAACCCTCGAGTGCTATTTATTAATACACGATTTGTAAACAAATAGTTTGTAGGTAAATATTTTGGTTTGGTTTGGTTTTTAAACTGGTAAAAATAATTTTCATTAACTTCATAAATAATTTCACGTGTATTAATAAACTCATATTTGACCATCAGCCACCGTCTTTAAGATAAAATGGGTAGGTTGTTTGTTTCCTATAAGAGCAATTTGTAAAATATAGTCTTGATTTAATCATATAAGTGCAAGAGCAAGAGCAAGTGCAAGAACATGATCAGCCAACTGATCAATTGGGGTCTCTCCAACTACCCATCTAGCCAAGTAAGGGCTGCAATGGAGTGTTGCAAGTGACCACTTAGTACCTGGGGTATGGACCACTCACCTACCAGAATCCTATCCTCAGGCATTACGAGTCATCATCTACAGCCAAAAGGTGGCCTCATTGTGGGGTGTTACCCCTATATAGAGATGCAATCAGCATATTTTACAGCTCCAGCCAACAGGGCGTTGAAATTCTAAGTCTACCAATAAAATTACTTTATCCTACACACACAATCATAACATTGTCATTAATGCATCAAAAATATCTAAACCATAATAAAAGACTAAAAGATCTGGTAAATTTAAAATATATATGTATAAAAGATTTATGATCCTTGAGGTTTACATTGATTCTGAATAAATAAAAATAACTAATTTGTCATCATTAGATTTATTTTCTTTATTATCCTCTTTCCTAAAGAAAATGGACTGAATTTATTTAGGTTTTTCTTCATGTAGCTTAAAATTAAATAGAATAATATTGGATTGAGTAAAAAAAACATTCTGTGTTATGAGATAGCATAAAGGATATTTAATTGTAGCCAACAATAAAAAAAATAAAAGAATTTTTAAAGTAAAAAAATAAAAAATAAGAAAGATTGCTTTTGATGATATTCTTAAAGTTTTCATATCAGATTTGTCAAAACAGGTCTATTTTTGTTTACTGATTCTAAAATTGTCAAACAGCAACATTTTCAAAATATCATGCCATTTTAAGAAAGGAAAAAATGGCTCAAAGACTTATGCAGTTTATACTGGAGATTTTGCTCCACAGTTAGTACACCAACTGAAATTGATAACAATCAAATAAAGATCTGATTTGAATATAATCAATAGTATATGACACAGGAAATAAGCTAACATACTCAAAATATCCAGATCAAACACTGAAAATCATTTGCACTCCTAAGTGGAGGGGGAAAAAAAAAATAATATATTTACATGTTCAATTTACTACTTAAAGGTAATGAAAATGTTCTAATTGTGACAGATGCAAAAATTAAATTAAATTAAATTAAAAAAATAAAAAAAAAAAAAACTTTATGACAACATGAAATGCAAGAGATAAAATCTAATGTTTATCAAAAAGTTTTCCAGTATGAGCTCCTAAATACTATTCTCAACAAGATCAATTGATAAAAATCATCTGGAATTAGTTCATAGAAAGAATGTAATATTCATTAGCATAATGCTTAGACCAAAAGTTTCTTAATAGAGAGAAATTTTGGGCCAGCCAAAACAAATTATTAAAATAAAAACTTCAACTATCAGAATAGGTTGGTATACAAGCACAGAGAATCCAGCCATAGAGCAATAATTAATAAATAGTATTGTGGACCACTACTATTGAGTAGCAAGTTCAATCAGCACTTGTGGCTATGTGCCAAAACTAAACTAAGCTTAGTATTAAAATACTGTGTCATAGTGCATAGTTAGGCAAACTACACTTGCAGATCAATCCCCATTCACTATGTTCCCTATATTCATAGTTTTGTGCCAAATCTATTCAATAAATATGTTCTGCAAATAATTGTGTTAATATAAAGTGAGTAAAAACAACAAATACTTTTTTATATACATATATGTTTGGACATGAAAATTTGTAAAAAAAAAAAATTTTTTTTTTTTTTTTAAATCAGTCCATTAATATATCTGGAATTTTGTTTTGTTTGAGGAATATGCTGACCTCAAATTTTAGCTGAGTTTTACTAAACAAAAAGATATTGAGGAGCCAATTATAAAACATGAAATAAGCTACTGTTATTACATTAACAGTTATTTTTGGGAGATTATGTGCTTAATTGAAGTCATACCTAATTTTTAAATTAATTAGTTATAATTAAATGAATTAGGCGTGCATATCGGTTTAAATGTAAGGTGTAAAAAAATCGAGAAAAAGTCAATCTCTATATGTACATTTCAGCCTACAGAGATTGACATTTTTCTCGATTTGTTTACGCGATACATTTAAACCGATATGTACGCCTAATTCATTTAATTATAACTAATTAATTTACAAATTAGGTATGACTTCAATTAAGCACATAATCTCCCAAAAATTGTCGGCTATCGCCATCTCAAACAGATTGTTTGTCCACATCATTAACAGTTATGCAAAGCCAAAGGATTTGTTTACATTTTAAGATATTTTTTGTACTGTATTCTTAAACTTTTTCTAAAATTGAATGATTTTTTAAAAGTTTAAGTCAAGGAAAGAAAAGTATCAACCCCTTCCATGAGAGGTCTTGAAAATGAAGAAATTTTGCCAGTGAATAAAAGTAATGTTTGAATATTAAAATAACTGAGAACTTCTATCAGAAATTAATATTCAATATAAACTTTTGATAAATGGGGGAGGAGAAAGATGTGATTTTAAATCCATTCTATTTGCTTAAATGGTTGAATGTATGTAAAACAAAATGTGGGGAGTAAAAGACATTAATAAAAATTAAAAATTAAAAAAAATAAAAAATAAAAAAAAGAAACTGGTTCAATGTACAATCATTTGTAACCTAACAAAAGTCTGGACTAGCTTAGCCAGCAGTATTTTTATAATTATTGGAATTTCTATGGAATATTTTCACACAAATTATAAAAATTTAAGAATGAGGCAAAAATAATTCAGCAACAATTCAAAACAACAATATTCACAGAAAAACTGAATAACTTTAATCAAAATAAGATGTTTGGTTTAATGACACATAAACTTGTGGGTTATTCAATGTCAAATCCTATATATATATATATATATATGTATATGTGTGTGTGTGATTTGTTTAAGAAATAACTTTCATTAAGTTCATTTGTATTAATAAATTGGTAAAAATACTTTTCATAAGTATGAATAATAATCATAAACTTCATGTGTTAATAGATACTGCCTTTCATCGCCTTCTAGCACCTACATGATAAAAAGGGTTGGGTTCAAGAGTAATTTGAAGAATACAGTTGGGATACTATTTCTCTGAATGTTTGAGATAAGGCTTGATAATTTGGATTATTGTCCTCATCCTTATTGTTATCTACATAACGTTTCAGCCCATGTGCACTCTTCAATTGGACACAGGGCACAATGGATATAGGCATTGAGTTAATACAATTCCAAGTGACAGTTACCTCTGGGCTGCAGGTTCAATCCTGGCCAAAGGCAACAGTAACATAGAATAATTAACACTGCTTAACACTTGTACTTCGTTATGGTTAACAGAATGAGAACAATCTACCCCCGTGGATTGAATAAAGTTTCAGTTCAAAGTTCAGTGAAGGCTCCTGAGATCAACACAGAAATACCTGAACAAGGCAGGAGTGCACATCAGCTGAAACGTTGTGTAGATAATAAAAATGAGGACAATAGTCCAAATAATGCAAATAATACAGTTGGGACAATCATATAGCTGCCCAACTAAGGGTTGAAGTGGAGTGTTGCATTTCACAGAACTACTTAGTACCTGGGTCATATACTGTTTCGCCACTATAATACTGTCCTCAGGCATTACAGGTCAACAGGTGGCCCCCATCAGGGAGATCTTAACCATCTGCAGAGGTGTAGTCAGAGTATACTGCAGCCCCAGCCTACAGGGCAGTCAAAATAAGAACATTAAAACTTATCTGCAGTTTGCAAATTTATTTATAAGGAACTAGTCATTCAAAGGAACAATAAGTTTAAATATTGTTTTTGCTTTTTGCTTTCAATTTAATTATTGTTATTGTTAAAATATTGTTTTAAAAATCTTTTAAAAAATTAATGTGAAAACAATACTGCTGACTCAGAGAGCAGAGACCTTTGTGAAAACTACAATCAGTAGTCCTTGTTGGAATGTAGATTGAACCAAAAAATAGTACTTATCAAGAATTTGTGTCTGTTCAAAAATGCATACAACAAAGTATGTCACACAGCACTGTGTACAATTTATTTAGGGTCAGGTTTGGATCAGTTAAAACAGTGTGGTCATAATTTGTTTTGTACATTATTTACATTTATGGAACAGACATTAATTCTTAATAAATACAAAAAAATAAAAAGTTTTAAAAAATACTTTTTCTAAAAAAAAAATTCTAACAAATTCTAAACATTCTTTAATTTATATGTACTCAATATGACATGCATTTAAAAAAATTAAATAAAGTTTTACATATATTAAAACAAAAATAAATGGGGAGGAACAAATAAAAAACAACCGAATTAATGAAAGGAAAATGAAAACAAAGATTCAAGAATCTTTATCTCCTTTCCAACTATTTACAAATATTTAGCATAATGATTATTTGGAAATGGACTCAATGAGCCAAATTCAAATTTTTAGACGAATCTGTTTCACTTCGCACTTTGAAAAAGGCAGGAATCCATTTCTTCTCCCTCCCAGCTAAGGGTAAATGGTACAGCAACCGGTCTAGCAGGAAGGCTCTGAATTCAAACCATTTCATCTTGACAGTGGTGGAGGGGTTGGGTAAATAAACACTTTCAAATATCTCAAATAAGGGAACTGTCAGTACTTGTTCTAAATTGCACAACAATGAAAATTTCTGTTAATTCTGCTGTAATATACAAAAAAAGTCATATGAAAATTCACAAAGATAAAAGTAAATTTTAGTCATTTGCTGCATTTTTTTAAATTATTAAACAGTTAATTCTCAAAATTTTCAAATCTGTCATCGGCCATAACTTGACATCACCAGAGGTTGAGAAAGGGAAAGACAAAAGAAATTAAGATTAATGCCTGACTTGTAGCTAGTTGAAAACGTAATTTTGGAATTTAACTGTTCGATAAAAAATAAAAGTAAAGCAAATGATTAAAACTTTTTTATCTGGATAGTGAATGCAAGTATAACATTTCTATATAATTTTTTTGTGTATTACTGCGGAAATAACGAAAATTTTCATAGCTGTGCTATTCTGGATTAGTACTGAACGGTCTCTGAAAATATATTTTTAAAAAGAAATTATAATTAGCACGTGATCACAGAAAAACGGATATTTATTAAAATTCAGAAATCAGTCGAAAAATATTTTCTTAAATTTATAATCTGGTAGTTACTAAATGAAATACATCATTCGAAAGAAATTATTTAGTGACAGGTTTATTATTGTAATAACTGCAAAAAAAAAAAAAAAAGCGCGGTAAGAGTAACTCGAATCCGAATTTTTGTAGACCTTATTTTTCCGATGCAAGTATCATTGGGGAATAAGAAAAGTTTTAGTAAACGGGCCAAAAGGAAAAGCTCGACTTACTCATACGGCATGGACTATATAAAGCTTTCTTTCTTGCATTTATGACAGAAAACCTGACAGTAAAATGTTTCTCACAATAAGAAGTATAAGATAAGTGAAAATAATATTCTACTCACACAAAAGAAGAAAAAACTAGGAAAGAAGTGTTTCAGAATCAACCACATTTTTGTATTTTCTTTTTTTTAATAAAAAGCTGTGTTAATGGTTTTGTTTTTTAAGGACCATGCAAAAAAAAAAAACAAACAAGGCAATTCAGTACCTTTTAAATTGTATTTTACCAAAAAGTAAAACCTCAAAAGAAAAACTAACATTTTCTTTTAAAAACTACAAATGCACGTTGTATAAAATGTTTCTCATGATGCAAAAACACTTCCAACTTCCATAAGACTTTAAAAAATGTATTAATTGCAGCAAAAAAGATTGAAAATACAAATATCACTTAGAAAAAAAAAGCAATGAAGGTAAAACGAATTTAAAATCAACATTACAAAAATTTTTAATTAATTTCGGTAAATAAAAACTATAATTCAAAGCCTTTTTTTAATTCTAACAAAACCGTAGAACATTATGAGGTAAACACACAAACAAAATATATATTAATTCTTAATTATCAAGTGGCTAATGGCTTTTAAAAAAATGATACGGCACCTGATTGAAAAATTGTAAGCTTCATTAAAAGTCCAGAGCAATGAGTGGGGTGAAAATGGGGGGGGGGATAAGGAGTTCGTATTTTTCTTTCCACTATGTTTATTTTATTATTAACTAGAATAGCCTTTTAATTTTACAATTGCCGTAATTTGAAAAATATAGAAGCATTTTTTAAACATATAAAACATGAATAAATGTACGAATAATATATACATAGAAAAAAAATAGAATTAAAACAAAAAAAAATGTTTGGCCATTAGAAAAACAAAATGGCGGCCCGTTATAGATTTACTTCCGGATGAAAAAATAAATAAATAAATGAAAAAAATGTTGATTAAAAATAAAATTAGAGATTAAATTTCTACAAAAGAAAGTAATAATTTGTTAATTAAAATAATATTAAATGTTAAAACTACTTTCATGCTGTTAAGTTATGAAGTCTAACAACCAACCACTGTTCGCCATAATATTAGGGAGGAAGTGAGAATATTGAATGATGGGTGTTTGTTTACAAGCATGAACATTTTATTTTAATTTAATTTAACGAAGATTTCATACACGTACTTTCTAATGCACATATATACACATCAGAAATTTGTCGTGGATTAAGGAAAGTATTTTTATTCGATCTTGCATTAGAGATCTTAATGTTAAGATTTAGTACTCCAGGTAACATGGCGAGTAGTAGTAAGAAGTTCGAGCTTTTAAGGACAGGTTTAATAATGATGATGATGATGACGACAATAACAAAAACAAAACAAAAAAACGGACAACAAAGAAATGAAATGGTTTACAATTAATTTTAAACATGCTGTTAAATTTATGATTAGGATTTTGTAAAAGTTATTCTTTAATTTAAACATTTAGCTGACAAGAGAAGGAAGCTTCTAGAGAAAAAGAAACAAGGCATCATGCGGACAGTTCGCAACATTGAATGAATATGCAAAGCATGTGATATCAAACCAGTAGGGAACATTCAAACCAAATATCTAAAAATCATAAGAAATATAATTCACGAAGATTGTTTATTAATAGTATTTGTGAGTATAGATACACTGTGGTTATCCTAACAGGATGTGTGGATTTTACATACATTGTTCATTACAATATCGGCCATAAGTACACCCCAAACGTTACTTTTTTATTTATTAACTTTAATTTTCTTTGATACCAGGAATTCATTATTTCTAATGGAACATAATAAAACCAAAACGGATACGATTAGATATTATTTATTACCAAATTCTACAACATTGTAACCAAAAATACTGCATAAATAAGTACATTTTAAACAGCTACATATCTATTTTTTGGTAACAGATTTTCAATGCTGTAGAGTTTAATAATAAATAAACAATTTTATGGGTAATATTTTTAGTTTAAAATTAAGTAAAGCAATCATTTAAAAATGTCAACGTTAAATGAATTTTAAAAATAGATCAAACTTTACACGAAATAAAATTAATATCATATTGCATTCTGAAGAACTGCATCTTTTATATAAAATAAAAACATTGATTTTTTTTTTTAATATATAACACTATCAGGTGATTTTACATGTTTTTTAAGATAGATTAAATGATACGAATATTGCCTTTACGTGTCATCGTATATTTCATTATCCATTCAAAATCTATCACCTAATAATGATCATTACGATCGATAATACAATTTAAAAAATATGTAAAATTAGTGAAAAACATACAAAAAAATACTGGTAAATTTGTGGTTATATTTGCAAAATTATAATTTTATCTAGTGAAATTTCGATCAAATTTCTCGCGCCCATTATAAAAACTTCGAAAAAGTAGGGGAAAAAACAAAAAAACCCAGTTCACTCAGCAAATATTGAATATTGCAAATGAAAAATCAAATGCTTCAAAAATATTTTATAGAAGAAAATGTTTTTTAAGCTTACATTCATAAAGATCTTTTAAACAAAAATAAACTTTACTTCTGGCGACTATTTTTTTTTTTTTTTTTTTGAAAGATTCGAAGAGGAAAATCAGTCCGTAAAGAACTTGAAAAAAAGAAAAAGAAAAGAAAGGAAAAAAAATCCGAGTTTCAAGTACATATTTTTCCTTCTTCCTTTAACATCAAAATGAAATGCTTAGCAAAAACAATATACCTCATTTTTTATTCGACTTCTCGATTTTTGAATTAGGTTACTTAATAATAACTTTTTTTTAAAAGAAAATGTGAAACACATACACACACCTCTACCTCAAAAATATAAGCAAATTGTTTAGTCCTAAAAATATTGTTTAAAATTTAAAAGCATACAACAAAATCTGCATGTGGGAATGAATATAGGGTAAAATTTAGGCTTATTTTTATTTGCTCCATTTACTATTCCAAAATGAGTTTTAATCATAATTTTTGTCTTTGTCTATCTTAGGCCGATTAGGATAAAAAAACATTAACTTCTAAAAGTCAACATAATGAAGAAACTTTAATAAACTGAAGTAAATCAACATGAATTTGATGCGTGTGAAAAACTCAACAACAAACAGAACTGTGAAAGGTTTAAGATAATTTGAAGTATTTTCTAAAATAAATAAATAAAAACGTATACATGTGGATAAGTGAAATTTGTGCATTATGAATAAATGATTTTTTTAGGTCTACACTTTGAATAACCGGGTAAAACATATTTATGATAGCCGTTTTTAACATCTCAAGAAGTAGATTTAAACTAATACTTATAATAGGCGACTGATCATTACAAAAATACACACGCGCATATCATATATATATATATATATATATATATATATATATATATATATATATATATAAGAACAAAGACTTTAAAAAGCAGAGCAAATGAAAACAGAAAACGATTTACCGATTTTCAACCACATATTAGGAACAATTAAAACTGACTTTGCACTGCATTCTCCTCTAATTTCAATCATTTCGTCAATACTGCCAATAAATGCGATAATTCAATAATATTTGTATAACGATCAAATAATTTTAGGCGCAAAAAGTTGACATGAGACTATTTCAACAGGAAAATAGAGATCTAAGCTGAGTATTTTTCTTTATTATAGGCAGCCATGTTTAGGCTGGGCAAAGGGGAAGAAGTAAGAACAAATTAATTTTTTACTAAAGGCATTTAAAAATGTATCATCTAATACAAAACTAAAGCAAAAATGCATCTTTAAAATATCAATACTAAAAATAAAAAGTTATCTTAATGATACGAAAGTATTAATAGCTTATCAGAAATATGAAAGCATATATTCATTCTAGTGAAAAATGAAGAAAAAAAAGAGCAAGAAAACCACATAGATCTATTTAAGTGATACAAGCTCAACATTTTAAGTGAAATCAATCAAGATATTTTCATAACAAATCTGATTTTAATCCTCTAAAACAAATGAGAGACGTGATCAATTAGCAGTTTTATACTTGAACATTTCAAGTAAATTTGTTTTACAAACATTAAGATTAAATGACATACACACGTGTTTAAAGAAACGTTTCATAAAACCAGTTACAATGAGAAAATAATTTCTATGCCAAATTATGCTCAATACAATAAGCATTCCAGTTTATTTCAATTTTAAATCTAGATATTTTGAAAATCAAAAACAGTAAAACACCCGATTTTACAGTCTCCAGAATGCAAATTATATGCAGTAAATGCATCAGTTAAATACAATAAATAACAAATATTTTCTTTTTCAGCATTAGTTTATATATCTGTGTCCCATAATATTAATTTGACGCAATTTAAGTCTAACAACAATGAAGATAAGAAATTCTAGGACAGACAAATCTTTAAGAATTTGTTATTGGATCATTATTTTTGCTTTCTTTCAAATAATATTTATATTCTAGTATCCAGTGAGTCCAGTTACTTTTTTTTCTTTTGATTCAAAGTGAGTTTTAATTATATTTAATGTAATAAATATTTCCTTCTTTTCCACAACCAATCTCTCCCACTTAATGCTACAGGCTACAATAAATTTTATGCCGTTTTTGATTAAATTACAACTTATGATTTTCTTTTCAGCTTATTTTCAAGGTAAATGTTCCCTACTAAAAAATCTTAATAATGATCTTACCTTGAAACCAGGCCAGTGAGAGGTGGACAATAGGGACAACTGGCGAGATAACGTAGCCAAAAACGAGCCAATATGGAGACTATAAGATAAAACAAATAAAAGTGGTAGGAGGAGTTAGAAAGAGGGGGGCGTAGAGGGGATGTAATTATGATGGCGGGATATTAACATTTCACTCCTGCATTTTGTAACTTTGTCGTTAAACGTTTTAAAAAAAAACACTTGAATAAATGGCTTGCATAATTACACGCAAACATTGTAAGAATAGGTTTAATAATAAATTTTCGTACGAATATTAAAAAAGGGTGTAGCTGTTACAAAACCGAAAGTACGCCATGATAAAAATACGACAGATTGTGGGCAAGTTACTGAAGAAAATAAATATGAGAGGAAAAATCTTTTTTTTAAGGGAAAGAGATATTTTGCATGTGAGAAAGCAGAGGTTTTTAAAACACTATTTCCAACTACCCATCGTTCATTTTATTACAATTTGACAATGCATTTTATTCGTATTATTGCAAATAATGCACATACATTTTAATGCACTTACGAGTACACAGAATTATTACTACAAAATTTTAAATCCGGCTGACCATTTCTATGAGTAAAAACGGCGCGAAGCTAACACATTTTATAAGATGGAATTTGATTGGCTAAACTTTCCGTTTTTGTTTTATTTTTTTATTTTATTACCTAAGCTTTACTTCGGTACCTTTCGACAAAATTCGGTCAATTCCAGATTAAACTTTTTTTTTCAGTAAATAATTTTATCAATATTCATTTTAATATTAAATACTTTTCTTCATTTTAAATCTAAAATATCATTCGTAAATAATTTTGAGAAAAAAAAATGCTTGCACTGTAAATCTTACACAACAATTTCTGCTTTACTCTCGTCTCTT
This sequence comes from Doryteuthis pealeii, assembly GCA_023376005.1. Lineage (NCBI taxonomy): Eukaryota > Metazoa > Mollusca > Cephalopoda > Myopsida > Loliginidae > Doryteuthis > Doryteuthis pealeii. The sequence continues at coordinate 46,497,813 of CM042169.1, forward strand.
AAGTAATAAGTATTTTTAAAGTCAGTTGAAACTATCTTTGAGCTCTGCTTAATGTTTCGTATTTATTTAAATTTAAAATTATTTTATACAATTTGGTGAATAAATAAATGTTTTAAATTGCTTAATTCTATTTATTTATTAAGGTTTGTATATTTTTTAATTTTCTTTGTCTTTTTATGAACTAATTAATTTGCTAACTTTATTACGGGCGATTTGGTACAGTTTTGACATTTCAGTATTTTTCAGTGTTTTATGGTCAATGTTATGGAAATAATAGTGCACGTTATATTTTTAAAATATATGAATGTAAAGTTCATATGTTTTTCATTTGATATTACAGTGACCCTCGTCAGATATTGTTATCTTGCTCAGACAACTTCCGCTACTATGGTTACTTTTTCACCCTGTCGGCGGGGCTCTGAATACGCTGACTGTATCCCCAGTAGAAAGGTTAGACCACCTCCATCCCATCCTAGAAAAAATGAGGGTATCCTGAGTATGACACTAAATTACATCTGGTGGTGAGGCTCCAGTTCTGGAGATGTGGAGTACCCCTTAATTGCTAATAATCACAGGTTCTCTCTGACCCGAAGTGGTAGTGCCTGTTATTTTTTAATCTTTGGGTCAAATAAATTATTTGTAATGTATTATATAGGAATACTTGATACTTAAAACCGCACAACTGTGCAGATTGTAGGAATACTTGATATCATATATGTGCAAAACAACAACAAAAAAACTTAAGAAATAACTACCCAAAACAAATGTAGATATAAAGAAACTGACAATGAACACTATTCCCTAACCTCTAGACATAAAATAATCCTAGATGGGTTGATATGTCGTTAAAATCAATCAATCATAGGGTTGCTTTTACGGTTGACACCTTGAATCATCAGTCAAGTTTTTCGAGTTCTGGTTTGCTCAGATTCGTAATGTTTGGGCAGAATCAGGTTTACTGACATTTTTTTAGGAAGAAAAACACTCGCTTATTGTATTGGGCTTGGAATTTATTTACATAATTTCATTGGTGTAGGTATCTGGGAGGGGAATGACTCCCTGGAGCTAAATCAAATCATTTTACATCAAAAGAATATTTTCGAGAATTATTTTAAATTTCATGGCTATAATATATTGCAGTTACAATAACTGCCGAGATAAATCTTCGAAAGGCCTTTTCATTGAAAATACACCATTTCATATCATTGACCACTTAACATACTTTTAAACTATTGACCATGGCATTCTATATTCATCGCGTAGGTCAAGTCGAAAATTGGAGGCTGAAATAGTTTACTTCCGGTTTGAAATTTCGCTAGTTCGCTTATGTAGTCGGCAAGTTTTGTTTTTACACTTGGAATAACTTTTACAATTCTTCAATAGAAGTTAGTATAAGATCTATTTATTTTATATCTTTCAAACTGAACTATATCATTTTATATTTATTATTTTATTATTTATAAAAAAAGATTTAAAAATTGGTTTGAAATTCACTTCTAAAAAATTCCCAACTTGTGTTCTCTACTGAGACGGCGTCGTCTCCGATGGCTGGGCTATGTCCGCCGGATGGATGATGGACGAATCCCGAAGGACATCCTATATGCAGAGCTTTTGTCTGATAAAAGACAGATTGGTCATCCCCTGTTGCGTTTTAAGGGTGTCTGCAAGAATGATCTCAGTTGCTTTGGCATTGCTCCCTCCAGCTGGGAAAATTTAGCTCAGGACCGCTTTCGGTGGCGGCAGGCTCTCCGTAGCGGACTATTCATGTCTGAAGCCACCATGGCGCAACACCATGAAATCAAGAGGTCCAGAAGAAAGCACACCAACATCTTCAGGGGCAGCCTTCACATGGGACATTTCTGGTCGAGAATGTTTTTCGAGCATTGGACTTCACAGTCACAGGAAGCGTTGTAACTTCAGGGACACAAGAACTATATAGTCTTCTGAGACTGCAATGCCAATGAGAAAGACGATTTTCAAATACCTAATTTTTAGAAAAAAAATGATGTTGACTGATATATGAGTTATAATTTTATATATTCATAAAATTTATATTTTTCGTAGTAAACAAGCGAAAACTGGGGATTTATATTCATAAAGACTTTATTAATCTATCAAGCATTATCAGAAAATCTAAAATTTTGACAAATTGCTATATCCGTCTGTTGTCATCCAATGAGGACATCCGTTGTCCGTGGGTGGCGACCCGTGACACTTAAGGATGGAATCCTGGTTGCTGAGCAGTCCATGACACGCAACATTCCACTTTAGCCTTTACTTACAACAGGCAGTTGGAGAGGCGCTCTCCGATCCATCGACCAGTCAAGTCAAGCCCTAGCACCTATATGATTGTCCCGACCACATTGTTCTTATGGCAAACCTCCAACCCTTTTTATCATATGTGCCCGAAGGCGGTGGCCGAGGGTCTTAGTGTCCTAGGTATGACATCCAGTAGTGGTGAGGTTCAAATTCTTCAGCTCCGAGGAGCGTGTAGTACCGCTTCATCTCCATTAATCCCAGGTCCACTCAGGCCTGGAGTTGTAGTATCTGTTAGGGTCTCATGTATGGGGTTAAATCGATAAAAACGTGTTAAAATCCCTTTTAAAAAGATTGAATACCCGACAAGAATGAATAAAACAAAATGTCTTCGGCATGAAATAACCCAAAAGTTGACATGCTGTAAAATCAATTGACAAACTGTCTGTAGTCTTCAAATATATAGTGATATGGCCAATCAAAAACTGCGATAGCTTCTCCTCGGCGATCATTTTGAGAGTAACCAATCATCTAACTACACGTTATAAAGAAGTAAATAACCATGTTTATTATTCATCTTATATATATATATATATATATATATATATATATTATGTGTGTGTATGTGTGTGTGTGTGTGTGTGTGTGTGTGTGAGAGAGAGAGTTGAAAAATGGAAATGAATCCGATATGTTGAAAGGATAAATAGATAAAGGAAAGAAAATGTTGAATGGATAAAATTAATTTAATGACTTACGAACACGTGTTTCGGCCAGGAGTTTGTTCATGTGCACATTGTATTCTGTCTATTATTATTTTAAATATGAAATAAAATAATAATAATCGAAAATTATGAAATATTTAAGTATATGTTTTGTGGCAATTACGGTTAGAGAATAAAGAATATTCGGTGAAGAGTATATATATATATATATATATATATATATATATATATATATATATATAATTTATCTTAAGTCAAAAACTTGGACAAAATGAGGACCAGAAAGGTCACAATTAAAGACTAGAATTGATTTTTGTAACCTTCAACCTGATTGGTTGAAAAATCTTTTACACTGAAAAAAAAATGAAATTCTGACTGAATTGGCGCGAATTAATTTTCATCCTACTTTCGTTCTTCGAATAAAATTCCATAATAGTATGGTAGAGAAACGCGGATAACTCATCATTCTGTGAAGGTCAGTACCTTCAAGAAGAAATCTTTATTAATTTGACATGTCGCCAATCAATAGACTGGTGTCTATTTTTTTAGGGAGCGTCTCAAGTCAGGAAGACAAGCAAAATTCTCGCTACAGGAAAGTAGTTGAAAATTAAACAAATTAATTTTCAACAACTTTTTACGGAAGATATTTCTAGGAGAAGCGCTTTTTGTCAACAACAGAAGAACTCAACCTTCACCTGAAGACAATTTTGAGAAAAAATACCTGCATCATATGCAGAAAAATAACACTTTTCTACTTCTCAGAATATATTTCTGGTAACCTCCAAAGATACGATCAGTTCAACATATCCTCATTAGTGTCCAAACCCAGCACATAACATTTTGCAGAAATTTTCAAATCAAAAACAAAAATTTATTCCCAAACACAAAACGGCAGTTAGTCCATCATTTTGACGCCCTGTCAGTAGGGCTTAAAATACGTTGACTGTATCCCTCCCCCTGCAGAAATGTAAGACCCTCCCCTCTAGAAAAAAACGAGGAGTTTCCTGGGTATGACACTAAACTGCATCTGATGGCAAGGCTCCAGTTCTGGAAAAAAATTCGATTTCTCAGTGTTATCCTGCCAGACCCATCGACTTTGATTACGTATTGGTCGTATTGGCCGTACAATTCCTGTCCCTTTTGAGATGTTCAGAGCTTGCTTGTTTCTGTATGCGCACGTGATCGCCAACAAAGAGTTGTAGTTGTACATGTTTACTCAGAAAGCCGTTTGGCGCATCGTAGACACTGTTTCCCTAAAGCAACCACGTGATGTTCGTGGGTCTCTGACAACATATTGAGGTTTCTATTTCTCTGGCAAAATCGGAATGGGTGATCAAATATAATCATTGCAGGAGAGAGTTTTGTGTCCTGGCTGGAGAAGTTCCAAAATTGGAGTATTGCTCTCTGGAACTTATCGATATGGATTTCCCTATTTGTTCTTGTGTTGTTCGTTATTATGCATTTGCGATAGGTGTAAAACGTATAGTTTGAATGAGGAAAGCCAACTAACGAAACTCTGTGTGACACGCCCCATCCCTTCATGAACTCAAATCGCGCTTGCAACATGTTCTGGTCCATCATCACTGGATAGCTTATCAGGAATACTGTAGGTGACAAAGGTCTTACGAAAATATTTAACCAGTCCTTGTGTACCGCCAGATACCTTGCGTATTATCAGCCAGTTAAAGTATCGGGCGATGATAAGGAGGTACGGTGAACTTTTTTGTAGTGTAAGTAGTCAGAGCATATGCATTGGAAGGAGTATGCAGATACCGGAGGCAGTGTATTGGATTGACTGTGCCATTCTGTTGCAATTATTACACGTGGCGAATAGTAATGCATTTTTTTATGTAATGTCGGGCCAGAACATTGAGGCTTCTGTTCTCGCTTTCATTGCAGTGACACCTTGGTGATCAGAGTGTAGCGCATCAAGTATTTCCTGCCTGAGAGAAAGCGTAACAAGTAGACTGTCATTGTACCCATTCAATGATTGATAGATGCTCGCAGGACATGAAATATTCTTTGATTTGTGGATGTAGGTCACTCTTGTGGATCTGGTAATCCGTCTTCAATGGTTCCTAGAAACAACTGCATTGTGGGACCACTTGTGGTGGCATCACAAACACGTGACGGATCGGAGGGGATGTGGTGAGGTTAGAGCAGCTAAGGTAATAGGGTTATCTACTGCTTGAGATGAGGCAGCGTCTTCGTGTGTCATGGAGTCTTTTGATAGTGATGGGTGATGGGTAGTGGGTGGTGGTGGGTTGTTTCACTCAGAGATTAAGTACTACCAGTCTTCACCGGTGCTATGACGTGAGATGGTGAGATGAGAAACCTTATCGGGGTAGGCGCTAGGTGTCCTGTTTGCGTTATGCGAGGTGACATGTATATTTAAGAGGGCTATTCTCTCGAGAGTATCAGCTATATAGGGCGTGGGGTAACCACAGTTGACGATTAGACATGGTGTTTGTGGCAGTGGTGGATCAAAGAGTCCCCCTGGGCAGCACTTTATGGAGGCGGAATTTTGAGGGTGAACAAAATTGAAAACGCTCTCATTCATTTTTATGTTATAGTTTTTCAAAAAAAAATGTAATTTCTTTTTCTTTTCCCATTCATTCCTTTTTGTTTGGAAAATCGCAAGCACATGATATACTGCCTTACGATGATGATGATGATGATGATGATGATGATTAACATAAAAATGAACCTTTGGTATAACGGGTGAACTTTATCTAAGCCAATCCCATGTATGCTAGTATTAGGTTTCCCGATGGATGACAGTTCACAGTATTTGTGAAATATTTAGCCCCAAATCCTTCAAATTGTGATATATCAGTCTTTAAAGCTATCTTATATCATGTCGGCAGAACCAAGAAAATCTGTTCGAACTTCAAACGCGCCACAATTTACTTAACTCCATATATAGAAATAAACGTATTTTACTGACCTAACAACGATATCAACGAAGACCTGCTAATGTGGAACTAGAGGTAGGTGTTGGAAGAATAGTAAAATGTAACCTTGAACAAGAGTAGTAATTAGCAAGAAGAATTGTTTATAAAAATAATTAAGGAGAATAAATTGAATTAGTACTCGAGCGCATGAAATGGTGTTCGGTATAATTTAGCAAGATGGAGTAAAATCAGCAAGGTAAAGAATTGAAAATGCAACTAACGATCATGATAGGCGGTAAACCCCACGTGATACATTGGGTTTCCGAGGTGCAACGAAAGAGAACGGCTTTTGTTGTGGACTCTACATTTAAGAAAGGACGGGGAAATCCCCAGTAATTTATTGGGGATTTCCCCGTCATTTCTTAAGTGTTGTTGGCAATAATCAAGAGTTAAAAATACAACTGACGATAATAACTTTTGATAAAACTTATATCGCTATCGGTAGTTAATCGTTTTATGATAATCAGTGAAAGTCACGCGTTATTTTGGGTTTCGGAGACCAAAAGATCACAAGCCAGTTCAAGTTCTCTAAATATCCGCGTGGTTAAAGTTTATCAATAAGTGTTGATTAAAAAAAAACAAAAAAAAAAAAAATACCCCAAGTTTCGTAAGCATATTCCCAAATCATCATCATTTACTGAATTCTGCCACTGTAGTAATTCGGAACATCTTACAGCAGCATTCAGTCCTTCTTTAATTGAAAATACCACCCTTTCCTTTGTGAGGGTCCTTAGCTCGCTCCCTCACTTTGCCCGATTTATTGCTCCCAATCTAACATATTGGGGGTCAGCCCACAGTTTACCATGTATGTTTGTAGGGTGGCAGCTCCTTCGTACCCAGTAATGTTTAACCTTATCATTTCCAAATCATAACACATTTTTATGTGTTTCATGTAAATTAAGCCCATTTCTCTGAAAATAAACCAGTTCTCCTTGTACTTATCCGAAGGTTGAAATAAACATCAGAGATGCATTTCAACGATCATATCTTTTGTCTTATTCAGCTCTTGAAGGAACTCTACCAGATTGTACATTACCATGAACCATATGCTGTACAGACTTGGATGGATCATTCATTTAAGATTTTTACATAAAAAATAATTTGACATGTAAAATTAGATAATTATTTTCAATATTTTATTCATAAATTTTACAAAAAATCGTAGGTATTTATTTATTTGTAAACATTTAGTTAACTTCTTGTTGCTGAAAAAAGGGTGAGATTACAAATTTCTTCTAGAGTGTATATAATACAAGGTTGTTCTTTATGTAATGACGATTTTGGGTAATGTGACGTAGTTTCGGTTACAGACAAATAGCAACGGAATCTCCATTATTAATAGAATTATCTGGTAATACCTATCAGTTGTTGATTTCATATAGGGTAGTATCTAAATCCAATCTAGTATATTACTTTTTACAAGAAAAAAAGAAGAAAACAAACTTAAAGGGAAAAATTGAAATTCAGTTTTATGATGTAAGTTGCTCACTTACATCATGAATATATTTTCCTTATCAGCTGTATATGCTGTTAGCTCAGGTACATAATATGAATACAAGAACATAGATATTACCATAGTGAATTCAAACTAAAATACCAGGAAATCAGTAATGGAAGGACTTTTATATTGGCATCTGTATTAAAAAAACTCCATCAATACTACCATAGGAGGTGTACGAATGCTTCTCAGTCCTTGTGCTTTAAAACCGCTAAACAGCATAGAGAAAATCCAACTGAGAATCATGTGTGTCACATTTAATGGAAACCCTCGCACAACATCCTCTCATGCAACAGCCCCATAACTGTCAGTAATGAAACGGACATTGCCAGATTTTACAATGAGCCAGACATTCCTAAACACAACACCCTGATCATTGGTGAGACATGCTCAGATAAGTAAAATAAAAAACAATGAAATCTGTTTTTACAACTTGCCAAACAGAAATGGGGAATTTCTTGCCAAGTTCTCTCTAGAACAGGCTCATATGCTTAAAAACCAAATTCCCAAAAAGGAAGAGTAAATTATGGACTTTACTCCTACCCAAATAACACAAAAGCACAGTTAGACTACATTTTGATAAATAATAAGTGGATAAACAGCACCATGAACTTCAAGGCATACTCCTCTTTTGAAAAATTACATCCGTATTTACACAAAACAAAAAACAAAATGATTGGTCCTTACTTGCCAACAGTGATATATGTAATCACTATTTAGTAACAGTAAGGAACAAATTTGATATTCTTCAGGAGACATCAGAAAGGCATACACCAAATGATGAATATAAAAACTTTGTCATTGTCCACATAGAAGCAGCAGCTGAATGCATACAGACCAAACTAATAACTAAATACACTGTCCCATAGGAGACAAAAGCAATGAGAGAAAAGAGAAATAATATAATAAAAGCATCCCTACATAATAAAACAAACCCAATATATTTTCTGAGTTAGACAATTTTTTTTTTGTATTTTTTTTACAGAAAAAATATTCAGAATGACACTTGTGAAAATGGAGATGAGATATAGATATGTGATATCTAAAGATTTCTAGATTGTTAATTTTACCAATTCATTATCTATCTTCATTTCCTATCAAATCCCTTTATCTTTTTCAAGATGGCAATCAAGGATTAAAACCATAAGTATAAAAACACAACTCACCTGACATATAGGACTACTATTTCTGTAAAATTGGAACCTGATACTGACTGCCTCTTCCAACTGTCCCATAGAACTTTTGACTATCTTACCCAGGTGTGTGGTGTAGTAGGAAGATTTACATAGCCACCAAAGTCCAAATCCTTAACACTTTTGTCCTTTTGGTATTTAATTATGGCAGTGAATCATTTGTTCCCTTCCACAACAACCTAATGCCGCTTTCCATGGGAACTGATTATGCTATATCTATTGGAATTTATAGACACACATGGAATGGCTAAATTATCCAACCATGACCCTTTTGGAGGTCTGAAGAACCGTCCAAATTCTTCCTCTCTTTTGCTACAGGCAGTCCAACATCCAACATGAGACATTGGGAGATCACATTTGCGACAACCACTAATATTCCTTGAAAAAAGATGTGCCCTTAGCCATTGTACAAACATACAGATAGAATTTTTCTATATATATATATATATATATATATCATACTAAAGCTGAGTGAATCAATGTTTGTCTCCTAAAGGTTTTTTTTACTGTTTAGACACAAAAGTTATAAATTATTCCTTAGTTTTAGGATTGAGTTATGTTTGAAAAAAAAATCCCATTTTAATTGGTTCTAATTAGTCATAATTTGCAAAAACTGACCTGTCTCTCACTTCACATTCTGCCTGTTACTTCCCTTTCTCTATGTATTTCTTGATTACCTCTTTTTTATATATATTAGTTTCTCAGTGAGTGTAGAGAGAGAAAGAGATTGGAGGGTTTGAAACGGATTTGTATGTTAAATTTCATAACCACCAGTTAATAAATTTAAATTAGGTCAAACTTTTTTTTAGAAATCTTACAAAATGATTTTAATGTTTTTAAAAAAAATCAGACCATAAATATGGTCTGAATTTTTAAATAAATAAATATTTAAAAAAATTAAATTTGCTTTGCAAACTTACTTTTCCTTAATCCTAATTATCTACCCAGAGCTCAATGGGTGCCCCAACAGGTCATGTTTTGTCTAATATATATATATATATATACACATACACATGCACATACATCATAAACACACAAAATTTGGTCTAACTATAAAATAATGAGAAATTCTATAATGAGAAATAAGGTATACAGTGACCATGACTCATGATACTAATAAATTTTCTTAAGAAAACTAGGTGGATAATACATTGCAAAAACATTGTTATCTTAAAAATTGACAGAATTTTGACCAATATTAATATGAATACAAGTAGAAAAAAAAGTAATTTAATGTCAAATCAAGTCATTTTGTTATTCGGTTTCTTACAGTACCTACTATTGCTTAAATGGTCATCCATCTAAGTATTGAACAGGCTCATCACTGCTTAACTTTAGTCATCTAGTAGGAACTGATGCTTTCAACACGACTTAACAATAAGCCTTGATTTTTGCTATATCATTATTAAACCTTGCTTGAAATTGTGTCAGTTTAAAATAATTTATTTTATAAATTTACTGTTTTATATTTTTTACTTTTATAATTTTATATTCTCTGAATAAATGAATACAATCATATTTACAATTAATAAAATAAATTTCACCAATACTACATAATAGCAATTTCTACACCATTGATCCAATCATGATGAAACTTTATTCAGGAACAGGACTGGCTAATAGGATTTAAATAAAAATCAATAATGGAACTCATGGGATGTCTTTACAATGGAGGAGGAAAGAGATGTTTTAGCAAAAGAGGATGAAGGGGAGTAGTAGTAACATTTAAATAAAGCTGGAAGTTTGAATGAAGAAAGCTGGATGGGAGAAGAACTTATGACTTTAACAACGATTGATAGTTTGCAAACATTTTCAGGTGCACTCTGGGAACTATGAATAACATCACCTTTCCTGGTATTAATGGGTACTGCAGCTAGTTATTAATAAAATGTATGAATTCTTTATGGAAATAAGGAGTTAACTTCCAGATTTCCTGTAGAAGGCAGATTGCAGTGTAGTTGTTATTAGCTATTAGGGAACCAACTAAAAAATTAACAGGATTATTTTCGACAACCCCATCCCATGTCTTAGACAACCAGTGACCTGGTCATTCTCAGGGCAATTTTGCCAAACAAAATAATCCCCATAATTTTGAATATCCTAGATAGTTTAAAATGGCTTAAAGAAAATAGAAAAATATAACCTTGTCAAGATAAAAGTGAAATAGATACTGTAGAAATAGTACAGTGAGTACACTAAAAAGGTATTAGGTATACAAACCATAGAAAGTTATCAAGCTCTGATTCTAGGGGGCAGGAATTTTGGTCCTTTTATTCAAAGAGAATTGTGGAAAATCATAAAAGAATAATGAAGCTAATAATGAAGAATAATCAAGCTAAGTTCCAATTACCGTTGAATTGGTAAGACACGGCAACAAGCGATTGTAACATAATACAATCCCGTCCTGTTGCAATTCCACTGCAGAATGACAGGGTATTTATAAAACTCCACAATATCATAGAAATCAAGCAGCCAATCAGAACTCAGGGAATGGAATCACCCAAATGCATGAATGGACTATTCTATTTCTATAAATACCTTGTCATTCTGCAGTGGAATTGCGACAGGACGGGATTGTATTAAGTTACAACCGCTTGTTGCCATGTCTTACCAATTCGATGGTAATTGGAACCTAGCTTGATTATTCTTCAGTTATGTTATGCTCTCCTTTCAGAATAGAGAGATGATGTGTCAACGTTTGTTATGTTTTGGCTTTTACTTTGAATGGAATGATGTGTTGATATAGAAATTAATTGGTTGTATACTTATCATTGGACTGGTACTACATTGGAGAGGATCGAATTTTGGTTGCTGGGCTGATGTTTAGTTGACTGATAATTCCTGGATGTTTGGAGTTTGAAAACCAACTTGGGGTGCTGGGGGAACATCTTACCTTGTGCCATTTAGAGTTTTTAGTAATAACACAAGGCCACTTCTTTTTCTCATTACATTTTTATTTTCCCCCAAATCACAACTGCTAAGAACAAGAAATCCATGTCTTACTCTCTCAGCCACATTCTCACCTACTTTGCCATGTCTCACTTCTTGTCCAAAAGAAACAATGCTATGTGGCATTACAAGGATTCATTGTTAAACTTTTCCATTCTCATCCAACACATTTTTGCTAAGAACTTTTCCATGCGAATTTACATGTCAGTATTACACTCAAGCCCCCCCCCCATTATGTTACATCTGTTCCCTTTATTTTTCATCCAGTAAAACAAGTTACTGAAGCTATCAAGTTGACAGAGTTATACTAAATCCTTTCTTATTAAAAAAGTTACCAAGAGTTTAAGTTTGAATTACCTGCCCACATGGTGCTAACAAGATAAAATATATTCACTTTTCTTAAATTGTATACTTTAGTTTAAACAAATTATTTCTCTTAAATTATGAATACAATTGCACTTTAAGCTATTTCTTTCCAAGTCTTATACATAGTTTGTGCATTTAAGGTAAATAAGTTAGATACCCGCAAAATCATTTTAATGTAGATTTTATTACATTTCATAAATGAAGTTCAAATGTTAGAATTTGTAACCCTAGTATTAGATGTAAACATTTCTGGTCGATTTTAAAATACCCACACATGGTCATAGAACTTTATTAAAGTTTAGTCCTTTGTTACATTGTTACTGAATTTAAAAATTTTGCACCTGTATGTAACTTTTTTCCAATGTGCTTATGCAAATGTTTGTTTAATTGCAGTTTTCACAGCTGCATATGTCTATGAATGCAATAAAGCTCATTCTACGTAATTTGGCAGTTCTCTCAAGCATACAAAAATTTTGGGGTTATGTCATTCACATGTAGTTACATTCATATAACCATTACAGCATCAGCAAAAGATCAAAAAATAAAAAAAATAGACACAAACTTTTAAAATATTTTTTACATTTATTTAAAATTGAAAGGTTTTGTTTTTGTTTGAAAATCACATTGATTTGAAATAGTGAGAATATAAACTAGAATGAATTTTGCAACCTCAGAAAACAAGCTTAGGAAAAATCTTCACCTTCAGAAAAGACAAAATTTTAAAAAAATTCAAGATTGTGTGAAAAGTATAAAAGTCATACTGAGATCAGATGAAAAAAAAAAAAAAAATTCAAATAAATTTCTACAAAATGCTTTTTCCAATATCATGATCAGAAAATGTAACTGGCTTTCTTAAAAAAATAAAATCAAATGAAATGAATAGCTAAAAGAAAAAAAAATTTTTTCTTCTGGAATAAGTCTTAAAATTGTTTTTTTTTATTTCTATATTTAAAGAGAGATTTTTCTAAAAAATATACAGAGTTTACACTTTTCCTTAAAAATGCTAATTAAGCAAACCTAAACTCTAATTCATAATCTGCAGTAATAATCATAACAAGAAGAGCCAGTAATTATGGTCATTTCTTTTCTTTATATCATTGCTGAAAATTAACCATCATATTGAAAATATATATTTCTTTTATTCTTTCTTTTGTCTTTTATCATCACTCCATTGATTGATAAAGTCCAGAGATAGAGAAACTATCTTCACTTGCTTCTTGGTCATTACTAGTTAAAAGTACAGAGTCTTGATCATTTCCAACTGATTGAGTCAAACCATCAATCAACTGTTGAGCTGCTTCAGCTCCCCTTGACATAATAGCTGCTTCTTCTTCACCACTGTCCATTATATTTACATCTTTATCTTCATCATCTGTGCTGCTCAGTTCACCAAACACTTGTTCTGAAAAAGACAATATCATAATATATATTCACTTAAAATTCAACCACATCTTAAGAATGAAAGGCAATATTTGTAAATATCAGGGTTGTGGAGTCTGAGTTGGAAAAGATTAAGGGGAGATGGAGTCTGAAAAAACTATACTAACTCCAATGCAAGTTGAATCTACACTTCACATGGTCCTAGTTTAGTCTATTATGTGCACACTCTTTATAAATAAATTATAAAAATATCATGGTCTTATATTTATCATGAATTAATTACATAAAAGAAGAAGGTTTTGTGTTCGGACTCCACAGCCCTGGTATGATATATATTTTCTAAATGTTAAAAATATAAAAATCTACATTTTTAATAATTGTTTTTGTTTTTAGATTAAGCTTTTTCAATCATTATTAATAATTTTAATTTGTATTATTCTTTATCTTCTTAATTATAGTTGCTTTCTTTTTTTGATTTTTTTTGTTTTATACAATTGTAATTCATTTGGGGTTGAGTTTGCAGTGGAAATAAGAATAAAGAATTATCATAAATTAGAAATAATAATCCGAGTGAATTGTGTTAAAATGGAAATAACAAAATACAATTAACTGTTTTCCTATTTTCTACTATTTTATGTTATAAAATGTTTTCACTTTAACAGCATTTTGTGGTGTTTTCATATTCTTTTTACTATACTCACATTTTCTACTAAAATGTAAAATTTATTTTTGGTGATTTGATACTTTAAATGATAAATAGTTAAAACAAAGATATAATAAGAATAAAACAATTTTTAAACATTTCAAAACTTGAAGATATGATAATGAATGAAATCCAATATAAAAGAAATATAGAAAAATGAAAGTTTATTTACAATATTTTTCTATAAAAAGGGAGGTAATGCGTTAAACACCAAATTTTTTTTTTTAAGCTGCCATTCTTTTAACTTCAATGATATTTATAACAGAAATTTTGTTCACTACTATAGATTAATTGCTTAGGAAAGATCACTTAGCATTATACTAAAATCTAAATATTCTATTTGCAAACAACAAAAATTTCCACATAACTTTTTGTTATCAAGTTGTAACCAATTAGGTAAAACAGAGAAATAACTAAAGTTGAAATGTTCAGTATTAAATACGTAAATGTTTATCAGATCTATCTCATCTTTGAGAAGGGAAAAGTTACAAGTTGGATGTCTTGCTGTAAAATAATAACACAAGATAGACCATTTCTAGTGATGTAAATTCAATTTTCACTATCAATCCGACATTTGCAGCTTTGTACTATAAGCTAAGCATTATAAAAATTGTAAACAAATTTCAGGCTAAAAATCTTGTTTTCCCTCTTGTTAAGAAATACAAACTTAAAATTATTACAATATAGTAAAGTAAAAAGTAAAGTTGGCAGAGTGGCCTATTTTTGGTATCAGTTAAACAGCGAGAGTCTACACCTTTTTTGCTAGCACTAGACTAGGGAGATTGTTTTGCTGAGGTGAAACGCCACACCTATCATAAGCTCCCCACTTTACTGCACAGATCAGATTACCGAAGCAGTGTTACTTATGCGCTGAGTTATTAAGGACTGGTATTGAACCTGGAACCTTGCAATTCCTAGGTGGATAATATATATGATTATAATTATCCAATTTTTGTATTGTATGAAAGATTTTTAGTGTTAAAATGCTCTAACAGAAAATAAAACAATTTTCATTCCAATCTGAAACTTATTCTATAGTGTGCATTTGTACTCACTCCAATCATTATAATTTCTCAAGGGAGATAATAATTAATTTTTAATTTGGTTTAATTTATTTGCAATAAATTATAATATAAATTTTATAAGTAGAATGCAATTGGGAATCAAGCTGCTGAAATTGGTATTGATCCAATTTTAATTTTAGGAATTATAATTTCAACAATGAAAATTTAATATCAAAATTTAAAAAAATCTAAAGTTACCAAAAATAAGTGAAAGATTCAAGAATGCAACTTTTAAACAATCATAGTTTTTTTTCTTTTTTGGTGTGTGTGTGTGTGTGGGGGGGTAATCTATCATGCATTTGTGCTACAAAATTTACTTGTATTATATTTTAATTCATTAAATTTTTTCATGAAGAAAGTCGATGGAAATTGAGAAACTGAAGTGATGATAAGAGTGAATGAATGAATTGTAATTTGTTTGAATGTTTAAGTGAAGATGTAAAGAGTAGGAAAATTTATTGAAATGTTAATAGGTTATTGTTGTTGGAAATGAAGTTCAAATCCTATACAAGGCTGTTTGTGTTTCTCACTCTGCGCTTGGGAAAGGCATGAATCCCTCTCCCCCAGCTATTGATAAATATTATAGTAGACTTGGTAAGGCAACCAATATAGAAGAAAAACTCTAAAATCAAACCAGCTGTACTCTGCTTAAAAATTGACCTTATGTTGTATCCAGTTTGTAATGGAATGGCTGAGTTACTACATACATTATTCAACTGAGTCTATTTCTACAAGAATAGAAGAGCGAAACCATCTTGTATACTAGGGTCTCTAATTTTTTGATACTTTAATATCACTACTGAGTTTACTATATCTAAATATAGCAACAATTCAACTTTTTATAAAAAAAATTCAACTGTTTAGCATTGAATACTCTTGATACTAGACCTTCCAGGGCTATGGAGTTGAAGTCAGAAGCAATTTAGGGGTCACTGGAGTTGGTAAAACTATACTGACTCTAACATCAGTTGAATTTACACTTTATATAGCTCTAGTTTAGTCTGTAGAGTTATACAGTGCACACTCCTTATCAATAGATTATTTAAAAAATCATGGTTTTATATTTATTTATAGGCTATAATCACTTAATTACATAAAGAGGAATTGGAGTCAAAGGTTTTGCGTTCTGGCTCCATAGCCCTGTTTTGAAGACTAACCAAGACCAATAAATAGATTATAAAAAATCATAGTCTTATATTTATTATGAATTGTAATCACTTAAAGAGGAATTGGAGGAACCAAAAATGGAGGAGTTTGAGTCAGAGTCAAAGCTTTTGTGTTCAGACACCACATCCCTGAAAGCTACATTCACAAGTAGATAAAAATCAAGACTTAATAAATTGAAAATCAGATTTTACAATTATTTCTTTTGTATAAAAAATATTTTTTTCAGTATGACTAGCCATTAGACTTGTATAAACATTTATTACAGAGAAAATATAGATTTTATTATGTATCAATATGAATGATGTTTTGTTCTATATAATAATATTGCAAATGCATTTATAAATTAAATTTGTAACAAATAAATTTCTGAAGCAAACTTACCTATATCCAATCCAATGCTGTTTTCACTTGGGTAAATATTACCTTCTGCAGGGGCAGCCGTACCACAAACTTCAACAATTTGATTCTGACTATTACTTTCTGATAATGTTTTCTCTTCTTCTGTTAAAACTTCCCATTTGACATCAATAGCTTCTGCATCCATTCGAAACAATCGTTTCACTTCTTTCTCAATATCAGGTTGTTCTGTGTACTGCAAGAAATAATGAGAATTTATAATATCCACTTAAAATTTTCACAACTAAATAAATTATTTTTGGTGATATAAACATGTCTATTTATAGAATACTATTCATACAATATTACTTGTCTATATCAAATTGGTTATTATTATCTGCGTTATTCGGACTATTGTCCCCATCTTTATTGTTATTTGTACATTTTGGCTGATATGCCCTCCGGTCTTCTTCAGAAGTAGAGGCAGTAACATAGAAAAATAATTAACACAACTCCTACCCCAGCTATGGTTAGTGGAATGAGAACAGGATACCCCCGTGGACTAAATAAAGGGTTAGGTTCAAAGTTCCGTGATGGCTCCCGATTACGACAAGAAGGTTCCCAAGTCCGACAAGAAATACCTGAAGAAGGCCGGAGGGCATATCGGCCGAAACGTTGTACAAATAACAGTAAAGATGGGGACAATAGTCTGAATAACAACACACATAATACTAATCATCAAGCCTCATCTCAAACATTCAGACAAATTGGTTATTTTCTAAATTTAATCAAGAGGCATTTAGAATATTTTTTTGGTTTAAACAGTTTTATTTTTATCCAAACTGTTAGTTCTGAGTATTAATAACATTTAATTATTTTATATTTCCAACTTGAAGAACTACCTATAAACTTAATGAATGTTTCAAGTGATGGCACTTCCATTTTGTGAGTCAAATTAATGGTAAGACTAAATAGTTCCATTTTTTATTCTGCTATTACTATCAAGAGGTGAAGACTATATGTAAATGCACACATAAAAGAAAAGATACTTGGCAATTTATTTCTCTGAATTTTTGACATGAGGCTTGATGATTTGTATTATTTTGAGTATTGTCTCCATATTGTTCTGCACAACATTTTGGCTGATGTTACCCTCTGGCCTTCTTCCAGTATTTCTTCTCGTAATCAGGAGCCTTCACAGAACTTCAAACCTAACCCTTTATTCAATCCATTGGGATATACTGTTCTCATTCTGTTAACCATGACTGGGTACAAGTGTTAATTATTCTATGTTATTGTTGCCCTTGACCAGGATTGAACCTGCAGCCAAGAAATAACTGTCACTTAGAACTGTATTAACACAACGCCACCAATATCCACTACACCAAGTGACAATTTGTACTTAAAAATTCAAAAGAAATATGTTACTAATGTAATGAGAACCTTCAAAGTGGGCAATGTACAAAGATTGTCATAAATGTTGGATGAAGTAGACCGGATGAATTTTTAGATGAATATCACCAAAATTATCTAGATTTATAGAATTCATTTCTGTAAAAGATCTTTTCTGTAGACCAGAAAAAAAGTCATGCAAAAAAGGAGTTATAATTTTGGTTTCTTCTGGTTAAGAAGTGTTGAATTTACAAGGTTAAACAAAAAGATAAAAATTGGTTCCAATTTAGCATTATACTTAGATTATAAATCAAACTTCTCAGTAAAAACTTAAAGATTTTAATTTAAAAACTAATATTATGAACATGCCCTGAGGTCCCATGAATAACCATAGAAAGTTTGTGTGGATTGATAACCAAAAAATGCAAATTGAGGAAATTCAAGTCAGATTAAAACAAAACATTGATGAGATATATTCTTTTGAAAAGGGATAAGATCTGCTATACAATCATTCATTCTGCTTTCATCAGTCAAGTTACATATAAAACATGAAAATCTACAGAGGTTAAAAAAACAAACTATTATTATAGTGTGGAAATTTTCCATGTAAAAAAGTAAAGTCAGCAGGGTGGCCTATTGTTGCTATAAGCTGGACAATGAGGAAGTATAACCCCTTTTCACAAGTTCTAGTCCAAGCTGAGCTACTTATGTGCTGAGTCGGTTGATATCGAATCCAGAACCTTTTGGTTTCTAGACAAATGCCTTACCGACTGAGCTAAAACAGCCATATAACTTTAATGAAATGTTCTAATACTGCATTTTATCAGAGCCACTTCTCAATAAGACTTTGCATTGATATGGATAATTACTATGCATCATCTGAGCTATATGAGAAAGAGAACCAATGAGATTAGTGTGTGAATAGTTTAGTGGACATATTTGTGTTATTTAACAGCAGCAGAAACTATATATAGTTACAAGACCCTCTTTCTATCTAAAACTGTTTTTGACTGCTTGTTCCAAATAGCAACAAAGAGTATATGTAGATGATTATAAAATTTGTTGATTTAACCTCAAGCATTTTTAGGAGGGGGGGGGGGGCAAATTAAAGCTTTCTCTTTGGTAAAAAACTTAGTAGTCCTATATCAAAGCAATGAGGAGTGACAAACTCTTCCCAATTATCAATATAGATACATAAGAAATGGTTTTACTATAAAAATTCATTGTAAATTTGGTAGGTTTACATCAAACCATTTGGCCATCTATCGAGGAGAGACAAATAAACTCTTTCCAATTATTAATATAGATACATAAGAAATGTTTTACTATAAAAATGCATTGTAAATTTGGTAGCTTTACATCAAACCATTTGGCCATCTATAGAGGAGAGACAAATAAACTCTTTCCAATTATTAATATAAATGCATAGGAAATAATTTCACTATAAAAATGCATTGTAAATTTGGTTTGGTTTGATGGATTTTACGGTATGTCAACTCTTGTTGGGTTATTTTATGCCAAAGACGTTTTGTTCAATTCATACTTGGTTATTCAAAATTATTTTTTAAACTCAATTTTTTTAAACAAATTTTTCAAAAACTCATTTTTTTTTCTATTTAACCCATAGATGGGACCCTAAAAGGCACTACCATTCCCAGTCAGAGTGGACATGGAAGAAAGGGCGATGAAGGGATACGTGGCGTATCCCTTCATCGCCCTTTCTTCAGCGCCCTTTCCTCAGCGCCCCAATATTGGAACTTTGCATCAAATCATTTGGCTATCTATAGTTGATAGACAAACTCTTAATTATTACTATAAATCACTAAATAAATGAATGAAACATTGCAAAATAAATCCAGTTTATCATAACATCATAATAATAGCTACCTACAAAAAGACATATAGAAAAAATAACAAAAAACAAACAAAAATAAAACACATACCTTCTTTTTTAATGTCTTTCGAAATCTTCTTTTGCGAACATTTTTTAAAGGTGGGCAGACTATTAAAATATTAAAAATGAATATAAGAAACATATTTTGGTG
This sequence comes from Doryteuthis pealeii, assembly GCA_023376005.1. Classification (NCBI taxonomy): domain Eukaryota; kingdom Metazoa; phylum Mollusca; class Cephalopoda; order Myopsida; family Loliginidae; genus Doryteuthis; species Doryteuthis pealeii. The sequence continues at coordinate 46,517,838 of CM042169.1, forward strand.
ATATTAAAAAACATGACAAGATTATTGTAAATGTGACTCAAAATATTTAAGGATTAAAATTGATAACATTTAAATAGCTTCTAATAAGAAAATTATTGCCAAACAATATAGAATTATACAAAACACAGCCTTTCGAAAATATTTTTTTTAATGGAAGATAAAAAAAAGAATTTTTTTCTACATAAGGAAATTAATTCAAATAAAATGAAAAAGTGTCAACTTACTTCCATGTGGATATTGATATTTTTTATCTTTATCTTTTTTTCGTGGGCTTTCATTTTCATCTTGGCTTGTATCATCATCATATGTACAAATCAATAACTGTAAATATTGTAATAAATATTTCCAATAAAATCATGTGAAAAGATGGTAATAATTTGTATACAAAACATTGCAAAATATGTAGCAAATGATACTATACCTATATATTGTCATTCAAAGTACCTTGCCAGTAACCTGAACTTATTCTAATTGAAGCCATGTATTCATACCAACTCCATTGTCCAATTATACTAATATATGTAAGTAGTTGAAAACCAGCGTATTTTAAGTTACTAAAATCAAATTATGTTTTTGTGAGGACTTATTAATAAATGTCATCAAGAGGTTAATGTTTGTGGCTTCTTGGTGGTCATTGCTTGTACAACAAATGTAAACACAACATAATTCAACATGAAATTTTGATTATCTGTTGATCAGAAAAAAAAAAAAAAAGCCATGCAAAAAGGAGTTATAATTTTGGTTTCTTCTGGCTAAGAAGGGTCGACTTTACAAAGTCAAACAAAAAGATAAAAATTTGGCTCCAATTTAGCATTATACTTACATTGTAAATCAAACCTATCAGTAAAAACTTAAAGATTTTAATTCAAAAACTAATATACTATAAATATGTGCTGAAGTCCCTTGAAGAACCATAGAAAGTTTGGTCATAACTCAAGCTGTCCTTATTATGCAAAGATAGATGAGTAAAAAAAGATCTTTGGTAATTATGAATGAATATGAATTTTGTATTTTGAAATAAAAACAAACTTCCATGAGCAAGAAAAGGTGCATAAATGTGTGAAGATCTTTCAGAAATAATCTTAAAAAAGGGCAATGCATCCCCAATGCAAAAGAAAACAAAAAAAAGTTTGATACTAAAAGTGAGAAATGTTAGTAGAAAAAGTGTAAAATTTTTGTATAATTTTCTCTTTCTGGTCTAATAGAAAGAATGAACTTTTAAAATATGTACACAATTACTGATCTATGAATATGATTTTAAACTTTTTGAAGAAACAAAAGAGACTTACTTGCATCACATCTGCTATTTTGTAGAAAGTTTTCTGATCAACTGTTTTTAATGTTTCCATTGTGCAGGGAGAGTCCATGAGCTGCAATTTCAAAATCATATTTTTATAAAAATATAGATCTAACTATTAAAGCAATAAAACAAAAAACACTTAATGAATATAAAACATAAAATTTAAGAAAAAGCAAATGATCCTTATATTTTCATTACATCAGATCCTACAAAAAAAAATTGAAATAAAAGAAAATATGTGCCACACACTAAGTATTGTGGTGCCTTAAATATACAGTATTTTATTTTGAGCAAACTTTTGTATTACACAAAGCCACAAAATGTCTCTGAAAATAGGTAAGACTAAATTGGTATTGAAACTTTTCAGATGAAAACAACATTTCAATTTTAGATATCTACCAAAAATCAACTAATTATTTGATTTTAATAACATTTTCAGTACTTAAATGACAAAGTTTTTATTAAGAGAAATTTCAGTCACAACAATTTGTTTTTTCTTGTGCAAATCTCCTACCCACTCCATTAATTAATTTGATGGTTTCATTTTACTTATATAAAGTACAAGATATTGATTTTTATACATTTAAAAGATAATTCTTGTGAGAGATTATTTATTTTATCCTTTTTTAAAAGAAAATAAAGTGGCATTCACACAAGACATAAAATGGGACTGGAAACTTCTTTCAACAAAAGATTTGTCCTTTATTAAATACTAGAAAGTGGTTATAAAAATTATTCTTGCAGGTCCATTGATTGTTTTGGTCTTACATAATTGATTTATGTTTTAATCACAAACACAACCAATGACTTTCCCTTTTCTTACTGTTCAAATCCTACTTTTTAAATATCTTCTAAGATATAAATAAACTTTGCATTATTTTTGACAAAAATCAAGCCCTGGTGATAGTGAATGTTTCGATACCGGTCCCCGCCAACTCAGCGTATGAGTAGCACAAGGATCTGTGCGGTAAAGTAAGGAGCTGACTCTATTGAAAAGTGGATAGATGACTGGCTGATACCGACTTTAGGCCGCCCGTCGACTTTACTTATATATATTTACTTTGTCATTAATTGTTTTTATTTTTCGTAATTTCCTCCGGACATACATACATACTGTCCATATATATATATATATATATATATATATATATATATATATATAGATAGATAGATAGATGTACCGAGTTTTATTAAAAACAGTTAATACCTGGGCTGGGGAATTTCCAGAGAATTCAGAAAATGTTTACATATTAAAGATGTGCATTAACATTTCATCTAAGTCTCTTTGTAAAACATTATCATCCATAATTTTATGTAGTGTTGGATGACTAAAGGGAAAGAGCCTGAAAGAAACTTTTGGGGACCGAGTGACAATGAAAACACATCAAAAACAGAATCACACAAGATTTGCAAAAAGATTTACCTTCGAAGAAAAAACTTCAGAGCCATACCGCACAGTACCATGACGAAGATCGTTTTGTAATTCAATACTGAATTTGTCTTTCAGAGCAACAGACCCCAATTGAACATCTTTTTTAAGTTCCTTGGCTGGACCCTACAAAACAATAAAAGAAAAAAATAATTAATAATGTTGTTGACTTAATTATAACAGATTCTAACACGAGTCATATTCAACTAATTTACAGATTAGTGTTTTTATACTTTTAACAGAGCTATGGAGTTGGAAGCAATTAAGGGGATCATTGGAGTCAGACTCTAACTAAAGTTAAATTTACACTTTATATGGCCCAAGTTTAGTCTGTAAAGTTATACAGTGCACACTTCTTATGAAAAGATTATAAAAATCATGGTTTTATATTTATTTGTAGGCCATATTCATTTAATTACATAAAGAGGAGTCAGAGGTTTTGTGTTATGACTCCACAGCCCTGATTTTTAAAGTGGTATTGTTTGCTCTAATCATGTGCAACTAGTTCAGGTTTCAGAGATTCTTTACTGTAGTTGAGAAAATAATGGAAGGTGAAGAATGAAAAAAAAAAAAAAAAAAAGTAAAGAAAAAAGAAATTGGAAGATAGTTTAATTTAATTAAATGTAACAAAACATTAATTATATTGCATATATCATGAAATATCAACAAATTAGTAATTTTTCTGTACATTGTGTATTTATCTAAGAAGAAACATTTTAAAATGTTGATTAGAGGGGTTTGTTTTGAGTGCATCATAAATCTTCGTTTTGCCATTTTTTAGCAGATTTTAATTGTTTAAAATGTATTAAAAATAAATTACATATGTAATATTATTTTGCTTTTTTTCTCTTTTTTTAATTTTTTTTTTAGTGATGCTCATTTATATTACTACTTTTCGACTTAAAATTAATTAAATCGATTATTTAAGATCAAATCAGATCTTAAATAATCGATTTAATTAATTTTAATTCGTTTTTAAAGTGAAAATTACCTAGTCTATGGCCTGAATATTGCGATATATGATTTCTAAAAAGTATATTTCGGCATAAAAATTATTTTTGTTCTTATTATTTCAAAATGCATATTTATAATAAAGTTTTATCAACTTTACATCTTGGACGAAATTAAAATTTTCAATCTGTCGATATCCTGTATCATTCAGTCAATTATCACAATGTATAAAAAATAAACAAAACAAACGATTAATGAAACAAATGTTAAGAGAGCAATGTAAATAAAGGATTTTCTTAATCTTTACAAAAACTAATTTCACCTTTTTACACACCCACGAGTAAACGTAAAACATAAAGTAACAGATTCATTATCATTTTTAATTGATTTACTTTTCGAATAAGGAATCAACTACAGCATATAAAAAAAATATGAGATTGGTAAAACAAAAAATATTTACTGGATTCCAGGATTAATATTATAATAAAAAAGAAACAAAAAAATCGAGGCTCTCTCCCCAACGAAAAAAAACAAAACAATAGAAAATCTTGATCAAAGTATTAAAATGCATTTTACCGGTGGTAATCGGAGAATAAAATGTTGCTCGAGATCGAAGGCACTTTCAGCGGCCCCCTCTCTTTTTTTTATAGTCGGTTTGGATGAATTGACGGCACCAACTTTAATGTTAACTCCTACCATGATTAGTTTCTTCTTCTACTGTTAATGTCTCTCCAGAGCGATTGCAACTTAACTGACCTCAGTTTACTAGAGAGCGACACTTTATTCTATTATCTCCCTTGATATAATCTTAGATACTTTTTTTTCTTCCTAATTTTCTTATGTTCTGATATGAACTGAAATTTTATTACATTGTATCTTTCAAATTTCATTATATCTTCGACGAACGTTGTGTATTTTTTATCACGACGTTTTGACCGAGTATTATTATTGTTTATTTGGCCTTAGATGTAGTAATAAAATAAAACAAAAATAACTTTTAACAGTTAAGGCCCTTAGGCCTTAAGGGCAAGGTATTTCGTAATTATTTAATTATAGACTATCGCTATATGGACAATTTTGGCTTTAAAAACTTTAACACTTCCTATTATCAAAAGAATGTTTTTTTAAAGAATTTTTCGAATATATTTTATTCTCATGTTAATATCACTTCTACTCCTGTAAGGCCTCGGTGTTTCTGGTGTTCTGAAGAAACGAAAATGACTCGAACTACCGATGCAACAAATACCTGAAGGAAGACAATTGAAAAGACCATATTGATCAAAATATTGCGATAAAAGCGACAAAAAGACAAAGGTAAAAATAAATAAATAAAAAAAAAAAGGAAGAAGAAAAACAACTGCAAGTATTTTTATCCACTGTATGATCATCTATGTATCAAAGTATCAAGAGAGTCCAAATATTCTAATTGGTATTGCTCCAAAAAAGAACCATATTCAATAGATTCAGATTATATCTTTTAAATCAGCAGGAAAGAATAACTTATCAAATTTTCAGTGTTGCTTGTAATACAAACATTGGTTATTTCAAGATACGAACTGCCAATTTTTTCCGCTTAGAAAAAAAAAATGTTCCCATTAAAAACACAGATTATTACGCTTTTGATCATTCATACTTTAGTAGCATAAATGGCGAGTTAGAAATCATAACATTGTCGATAAAAAGTGCGTGCTTATCAAACCATGTCTAAATCTCAAACGTTAACGAGATTTTATTAAATCTAGGTATGTTCAATATGTCTGAGGAGATAACTCATTTTTTTTTTTGTTTTCCTGAAAAAAAAAAAAAATCTACTAAGGACTATATATGCAAAATTTCATTTACGAAAGTTACACCACATAGCCAAAAAACGTAAGAAAAATAACACAATAAGGACAAGCGGACTGAAACAGTTTTTTTTCTGTCCACAGAGTGAAAATCCAGGTTTTGAAGTGAAATGGATCATCCACACACAAAAAAGACAATCATTAGTAATAATTTTTTTGAATATTTAAGAATCTCAAAAGATATGTTGCGCAAAATTGAGCATTTTTAAGCTTACATTTTTAGGTCGATTAAATAAAACTTAATATATAGTAAAATATTTACGCCGCCTTTCAGAAGTTTAAAATTCCCTATTAAATTTTTAAGTGAATAAAAATAGGCCAATTGAATAAGAGAAAATACTTTTTTTTGCATCAATTCAAAGACAAATATTGGTTTAAAACTACGAAAAAAAAAAAAAAAAAAAAGAAACACGCTGCAAAAATTATCTTTGAGCTTTTAGAAAAATGTTTAAATAACTTTTTTCGGTGTTAATTTTTTAATTTTTAATTTAATTTGTTTTAATTGTTTTTTCAGGATTTGATCTTTCTAGAAATATAAAAATTAGTAACTGGAGTTTAAAAAATTATTATTCAAATAGCCAAGGGTGTTTAACCCTTGGCCATTTGAATAATATTTTTTAATATTTTTCTTACAATCTGAATTGATAAAAAAAATTCTTATTTTTTGTCTCTGCTATTCTATTGGGTATTTGCTGCAGATAGCCTGGTCTGGTGGTATTGTTATAAAAATACAATTACCCAGAACCGCTCTATCACTCTGTCAACGTTTTTTTTCTCTCGCTTGAACAAGAGTGACTCGTCTACTTGTATAGTCTTGGTGTACTTTCTTGACAAGTTCAAGGGTTTAAGGCCAAGGGATTTATGGTTCCTATATATAGGGTAGTTTCAGGTGAAATGTAGTGTAGGTACGAGTGCGTGTTCACATATAAAATTTTTTAAAAAAGAAGCCACAAAGCCTTGTGTTTTACTACGAACCATTTATTCCATCTTATGAGGTATAAGGGAAGCCAAAGTTCTTAAAGTCTTTCTTGTAAGTCCGGAATCCTTTTGTTGTCAGTCTTGGGAACAAGAAGTAAGTTTGGACAATATCCATAAGAAAGTAGTTATTAGAGCTTCTCCGTAGGTGTATCCCAAACAAGCGAGATTACTGTAACTTCACAACTGGTCCAAAAATATAATAGAGCCTGGAGCTACATTTTCCATCATAGCAGCTTCGAGTATTTGCTGCAGATAGCCTGGTTTGGTGGTATTGTTATAAAAAAACAACAATTGTTAGATAGTCTCTTATTATTTCTTGGGTATATCTATCTTCTATCCTCGCTAAGTCTTTACTGGTCGGGTCGAGTTCCCTGGTCTCTTTAGTCTTCGTCTGGGTCTGTGATCCGCTAAGACTAAATAAACGGAAGGGAAGACACAATAAGCTCATTTACACACACGGAAACGTTTAATATATACATAATATACACACAAGAAATATTGAAAAGAATACACTAGCATGTCTCAACAAGTAAGATATGCATATATTGTTCTATGAACAAGCAGTATGTGAAAGGGGTATAAAAACGGAAAAATGCTTACTTGAGATTGATGAGAGTAAAATGGTTATAATTATGCTAGCTTTACTGTATAATGGTAAGGCAAGAGATAATGTCTGTACTGTTCAAAGAACATAAGGAAAAGAGAACGGCAATAGATTTCTTGGGGTTGCCGTGTGACAGTCCACAGGTCACCTAACAAACTCGCCTATTCTCCAAGGGAGATAATTATCTATTGTATCCCTACAGTAACATTAAGAGAGGGTTACAGGAGAAACAAATTTGGATACCAAATCGTGTAACCAAAGAGTTAGAATGTATAATTGTAACATAATGGAAAATTAAAAGCATCAATGATAGTATTAAAAAGTGAGATAAAATTAATAATGTTATCCAGTTTTTAGCTAGCACATACAAAGGGGTCAGCAAGAGCCATGGCTGGTGACCTCCGCCCTATCCTATCTTACAACAAAACTTTTAGTGCCTATATACATAATCCCCTGATTTTTCTGAGAGTTTCTTAGATGTCTATTTTAGTCTTTGTTTGCTAACACATTTAACCAAGCGTCATTTTAAAAGTTTTTTTAGGCGTGTGTGTGTGTGTGTGGGGGGATACGGCGAATATTCAACGCTATTCAGATATCGCACTATAAAACGGTGTCAACAATGCAGTGTCATTGCTCGTCAGGTTTGATCAACCTAGACTTGATATTATTGTGTTTACAATCGGCACAAGGTTGATAAGCAATGGAAAAAATGTATTCGGTGGTTTCGTCACTATGACCGAACTTTCTGTTGGTGGGGCTTAGAATACACAGACTGTAAAGTCTGCAGAGGGGTTACCCTCCTCCAAAAAAGGGTGTCCTGGGTCTGATGGTGAGGCTCCACTTTAGGATATCTGGGGAGTGTGGAGTAATCCTTCATTACCATTACTCCCAGTTCCACTTTGACTCGGAGTGGTAGTACCTGTTAGGATCTCATCTATGGTTTAAATAGACCTGTTTAAAAATTGATAGGACCGTGTGCAAAACCATTTTAAGAAACAACTACGCACAATGAACGCAATTCGTCAACCTCTAGGCATAAAATGACCCTAGACGGCCTGACATAACACAAATAACATGTCCCATTAAGTTTCATACAGTTTGAATGCACTCAAAAAAACACATCACTGTTGTATTTTTGTTTTGAAACAACTTATAGTTCTTAATAATTGGCTCACAGCCAATTCGCTTAGCTTCACTCTTCAAATTCGTCTCTCACGAAAATCTCCCACTTCTTATTCAGTTCGTCTTTTTTTATGATCCCTCTAATCACGGTACTTCAGGTGACATCTCGTGTTTGTCCAGTGCGTAAGGGGTGATACCCAACAGTTACTCAACATCTCTAGCGTAGAAGGAACGATAATTGAGTATTGTTTCCTCGTACGGAGTTAATATATTTAAGAACAATTCATAACGAAATTAATAACAAGTAGACTTTATTGCCCGAGCAAAACAGGTGTAGAATACAAAGCAGGATAGAAAAACACACAGAAGAGCTTATACATATGTATATAGAAGAATGTATTAATAGGATAAGTGTCTTTTATAGGTAAACTCTGGATATGGTGCTGGTAATAGAGTATAATTACATGTAAATCATATAAATGAAGCCGGGGACTCAAAGCCCCTCTATCCTGTAGACAGGAGATGCAATTAGTGCGTATTCTTTTCTCGAGGATAGAAGGTGAAAAGTGCCTTTGACCCCTCCATTTTTATAAGGCTGCTTGGAATGCCACCTTGTGCCTAACAGTAGAACCGTGGGAAGTAAGTAATGTAACCCTTACACTAGAATACATCAACAAGTTTTCACTCTTTCTTGACCCAATAATTCAATACTCTTCATGAAATACGAATTATCTAGGAAAGTAAATGACAGAAACTACACGTTTCAAACACTTTATCTCCTTTACTCCTGTTCTGATTGATGCTGTTTGGTTAATAAAGAATCAACACATCCAATTTATTTATTTTGAATCAAATAATCCATCAGAAATTTTCATGTTCTACAATAAAATTAAGTAAGGGAGTGGTTTAGCTCAATCACTAGAGCAACCACCTAGGAACCACAAGGTTCCGTATTCGATACAGGTCTTCGCCAATAGAGTGCATGAGTAGCATAGGTTGGATATGTGTGGTAAAGCGGGGAGCTGATGTTAGGTGTGGTACTCCATCTCAGACGCAGAAACAATCTCCTTAGTCTAGCGCTAATGAAAAGGGCATAGACTCCCTCGCAGTCCGACTGATACTGAAAATAGGCCAATGTCGGCAGGACTTTACTTAATCCAATAAAATTGCTATTTCCAGTCATTGTAAAAGAGAGATTCTTTCTTAGACAATAGGTGACACGAAAATCCATATAATGAATCTTGAGATGGTGAATACAGAAGCCATTCACGTTATACACACTAGCCATTCCGTATTTCCCTTTTGATGAACACATTTTTTTGATAAATACTTTGTCTGAATTCTCTCTATTATTGTTGTGCACTCGTGATTTTGAAGGGTTACAATCATGATCTTGACATATCAGCCCACTACAAATCCAATTATCCACTGTCTTAATGCTCCATAGCCCGGGATTTGTGATGTGAATCGCAAACTCCTTTGCCATACTAGGGAGACAATAAATAATTGTCTCCCTCGGAGATGGTCATGTCAGTAGCGACAATCACATTACAGTCTTGGAAATTCACTCTAACTCTCTTTTGTCTCTGTTTTTGAATTGTACAGACAGTGTCTTGCCTCGCCACTGAAATTGCAAAGCCATGATGGTCGTAACTATTTTACTGTACACCAATTTCACGTCAGATCTTTTCTATTTTTGTATGAGCATATTTTATCCGTTGGGACGCGTTTGCGTATTCTTTTCAACACTTCTTGTATGATATTATGTATATATCAAATATTTCTGTATGTGTAATTGTGTCTTTTCTTCCGTTTATCCAGTGTTGGTTTATCATAGATATACTAATGCTAATATTGATCCTTGTTGAGTGGGAACACAACTAAAAATCTTCCCTACCTCTGTTGGTTGTAGATATCATTTCCTCAAACGTTATAAATATAGAAGAACAATTCACAACGAAAGTAATAACAGATAAACTTTATTACCAGAACAAAACTTTATAGAAGTAATATAGAAACAGGATGGAGGATACAAAGAACACACGTGTGTGTCGAAGAAATGATCAAGAGGCAAATAGCCTTTGGGTAGTAAAGTCTTAAGGCTGTTGGTAATATAATAAAGGCTCTCAACAATGCACAGAATGCCTAAGGGGACGAATCCACCTGTCCTGCAGACAAAAGATCCGTATTACCTGGTGTGAAGCGAGAGGGTGAAAAATAGCTCTCGTGTGCCATGCACACGGAATGCTAGGGGCTCAGGCACCTGTATTATGGACTGGAAACACAATTGACGTGTTACCTCTGACAGTTTGAGGGTCTAAGTGAATTTGAATTTCGCGCTACTGTCTTTTATATAATCACACCTAGTGTATAATGGAAGAACTATGGAAAGTAAAGGAAATAATCCCAACACAAGTCTTGTAATTATCCACTCTACCACGAGATTTTTCATGAACAATGATGATGGCTTTTGTCTCCTTTTGACATTTAAAGTGATATAAGCGGCCTAAGGTTATGTGTATTGTAGCGTCATCGATATTTGTCGAAGAATGAAGTTGCCTTTTCCATGTTCTAACGTCGTATTGTCGCCATTTTTTAACGGTATTCATTAAATTGAATTCCTTAATTCATTAACTTTAATATATTTTGTCCATTTTTTCTCGATATCTGATTATTCTCCCATCGAGTTCAGCAAATAAAATAGGCGTGAAGTGGTGCAATATATGGATAATGCCGAATATCCCGCATCTCTGGACCTTTTTTTAGAACTAGTCTCGCAGACAATTACTTTTCTGTAATGGGTACTATACTGAGTTCAAGTCTCACTGTGTGCTTTGTACTTATGGGCTTGTACCAGACTAAGCTTAAGTTTAGTAAATACATGTGTGTTTGTGCATGTAATGTCATTTAATTTTGTGATATGTCTGCCCATCTGCCTCTCCCTCTAACATCATCAATTTTGTTTAAGACCATATGCAGCATTCTTGTACAACTCCCATCTAGCTTATTCTATAGGCGCTTCGTTATGGGCCCAAGTGGTGCAGCCGTACAGTAGCACTGACAAAATCACAGCTGGAAAATTTTTCGCTTTAACTTATCTGTGAGATCAGACTTCCATATGATTGATAATCTGTCTACAGCAGACCATGCCTTCCCCATGCGTGCATTAACATATCTTTCTGTGGATAAGATATTACTACCTAGGTACGTGAGCTGGTGGACCAATTTTAGAGGCTTATCGTTTAGTGTGGAGATGCCTTCTTCCTTTTTAAAATACATGAACTCAGTTTTATAGGAGTTATACTTCATCTCTCTCTATAGTCCCACAAAATCAACTCGGTTGTGAGACACTATTTTTTAAATTGTTTCCTTTTATTTTGTTAAAGACTAAAAAAAAGTATAAATCTCTTCATACTCAAAATTCACTGTTCAGGTTACGGTATCCTAACCCACAGCTATTTCTTCAAGCATGACCTTTTTCTCGGTCACACCCTTCAGGATTATAAACACTCTGCCCTCTTTTCAAAATTTCCCTACCAACCCCTATTCAAAACTAAAACCCCTTCTCCTTCATTCAGTTCTTTCATGACAGAAAACCGTTTAATTTAAGCTTAAGGCAGTGAAAAAGAGATTAAATTTTTCTGACACCTTAATTAATTTGCCCTCTTCCCCGACCCTTAATTCATGTAATGAATTCTTATCTTCCTATCACATTCCACACCTACTTACATTCAATCTTTCTCTTATTTCACCTCTTCCACCCTCGTCTTTATCGTTACTCCCACTCCTCTCTTATTCTTATTTACCTTTCTTTCTACCTTTTGTTATGTATTATTGGCCTTTTTACATCCCCATCCTCAACTCTAACATTTATTTTTTTACTCTTTTTAACTTGCTTTTCTACTTTTTACGGGGTCCCCAGTATAAGATAAACCGGTTTATTTTTGGGTAAAACAGAATAATGGAATATTGTTCAAACAGAAATAATAAATGTTGAATTTATTTTTTTGCTTTTATTGTTGATATTTATTGTATCCAGATCGGACTACAAGTAGCAAATTGGGATATTTCTGAAAGCCTTATATCATTGTTGCAGAGTTGATGGTAATATCAAGCCCACAAACGTTTGAAAGAAATAACAGCTAAGACAAAGACGATGTGAAAAAAATCGCCAATTTTATTTGGAAATAACAAATGAACAAATAACAAAAATCTATGACGGAAAAATACAAGTGAATGAATAATACAAATCTTGCATATGTATATGTGTATTGGCAAGTTCTTTTATGGATTAAAATGTCCTTGTATATCTGTTTGATAGAGTAGTAATTTCAAAAAGAAGAGTCGGCTCCAAGTCGTCTGCTTACAAAGTTTCGGTCGGCGCAGAAAAGGATTTGTATGTGGGTGAACTAGTGAATCAGCTGTTAGGACGGTGTGAATTCCAAGAGACTCCGGCAGCACGGTGTAGCTGAGGGTGTTTGATCAACATATTTTGGTTTTGTTACCCGCGACGTTGGGCAAAAATGGATCCAATCGAAGACTTTTGGTTTTAGTGAGAATCATTCTGGTTGGTTAAATAATACAATTAATTTATCAAACTCAATCGGAAAGGGTGCATCGAGCCTCTTTCACACAAAAAAACTCCATTTTTGTGTTAGGTGACACAAAACGTCATTACCTCACCTGTCTGCCAAAATGGTTATGCTAATGACCACAAGAGGACGTGGCGAACGGGTTGGGTAAATACCTACTACAGATGTGTCAATAGTCCAATTAATTCGTGAGCAGCTTTAAAAATAAAATATCTTCTAGCATGGTGCTTCATTTCATTGTAACAAAGACAACGAACTTGTTGGTTTTGCTGTCAAATTCTGCTATTATTTAAAAGAATAAACCGTTTCTCTCTCACTCTTTTTGAGAAGATACATGAATTGGGTGGGACTTGGAGTATTTAGGGCAAGTAACAAAGGATTTCTAAAAAGAAAAAATATTCACCAACCCGTTCACAAGTTTGGGGCATTCGGCGAGAGTTTATAATAGCTAACCATTAGATCCCGACAAAAATTCAAAAACCCTGGAGAAATTAGTTTGGATTGGATCCTTTGTGTAATGCCATATCAACCTTCGTGTAGAAGAACAGTAGTGGTATTAATTTATTCATAGCTGGAGGGAGTTCATACCTTTCCGGAGGGTATTAGTCCGAAAGTGGACATAATAGTGCGACTGGAATTCGAACTCGCTTACTACGATATCGTAGTCTAGAACGTTAGCCACCATGACACGTGGGCTTTCCCAAGAGGAAATACTGGCTTTAAAGAGAAATAATTTGCTGCACATGTAACAAATTGACGTTGGTGTTTGCATATATTATTGCATGTGTGACCAGTTAGTGTTGATGAACGGTGTCAGGCCTCTGAACGGAAGAAATACGATAGTTCAAATAATTATCTAAAGAGGAACGTTGGGCGAAATAAAAAATCTCAAACCAAGATCGTGTAAAAGCCAATATAACAGAAGACATGCAGTAACAAAGCTGATAAGTAACCGTTTTGTTTAGTTGAACATGTCAGTTAAAATAAAAGCTATAACACAACAGAACCTTCATCGTCAAAAACACGAAATTGGCAAGCACACTAAAACAATTTCCGAAAACCAGATCGTAGATTTACACACATTTACATTGATATTGTGGAACCACTCCCCAATGCACACGGCTTTATCTACATACTTACCATTGTGGATCGATTTAGCCGTTATCCTGCTGCATTTCCCATAAGAGATAGTTCCACTGAAACAATAGCCAAATCTTATATTGGAAAATGGGATAAATACATACACACCGTATGTATTTATCCTTCTAGAATCACAACTGACAAACGTTTTCAATTCTTGAAAGAGTTTGGACAGACGTTTCCAATTCCAGTCCACTCTCTTCCATGAATTTGTCAACCTACTCGAACCACTGTCTACCATCCTTGTGCAAATGGAATTATGAAGAAATTCCAAAGGCAATTAAAAACGGCACCAGCAACAAAGGTTGACTCTTATAATTGGGTAGAGGACCGATCTATTATACTACTGTAGATTCGCAACACATTAAAAGAAGAGTTAAACTGCACACCCAGCAGATTATTTTTAAATTTCTTTCAGATTACTCAGTCAATAATTTGAAGTGGATCAAAAATGAAACCTATTAACAGACTTGGTAAAAAATTAAAAGACAAAATGAACCGATTATCTTTCAAAACCTCTAGAATTGTAGCACTTTGAAACACTTCTACATATTGTCGACATGACCTTCTCCAATCTGGGGGAAGTATAGTAGGGATTACATTCCTTACCTGTCACAGTTTTACAATACCTATCGTGTATGCAAATAGTACTGCGAATTGCCATTAGAGGGCGTGATCAAAGCATCATATAAAAGAAGAAGCGCCAAATACATACTCTCTCTTTCGACAATGCCTTGCAATAGACGTTTACGGACGAGGGTCTTGCGTCACAGCAACCTATGTTGTAGTATGGCACACGCTAGCATTGTTTGACTATGTAAATCCTAATCCAACATTTTCATTCTTTATCAACTACACATATCAAGGACTTTACAATTTACTAAAGATTGTTCCTTTCAGATTGGGGCATTCCTTCATACAACTCTGTATAAACTTTGTTCTTATTGTTCATGTCATTCTTGTATTCATTCTACTTAATTTACTCAAGCAATGAGATGTTTTTGTTAATTCGTCATGAATTGATCTTGTATATATATCCACATGAGGATATATGTATTTACTAACACCTTCACACGAGCAGGATGTGGCACAAGGTCAATTTCTTAAGCGGAGTTTAACAGGTTTGAATTCAGAGTTTTCCTTATCATAGACCGGTTGCCATACCAAGGTTAAAGAGCCCAATTTGTTCTACTATTTGCCCATAGATGGAAGGAGAATAGTTTGATTCATACCTTTCCCAAGTACTATGTGAAATGCAAACAGCCTCGTTCAGGATTTGAACTCGTCTCGCCGTATCCATTTCCTACAATGATAACCATTAGTTTGATATATCCTCCATACGAGGATATATTAAACTACACACAGGCTTACCCGACAAAGTGTCTCTTTTATTAAACGCAATCTACGAGTATTAAGCTACGAAAACGAATAGAGTAAAAAATGCAGAGAAAAGCAATAGTGTATCTAATTTTACCGTTTTTTGAACTTAAAAAATAAGACATCCATACGAACAAAAATAGACCGTTATAAAAGATGTAAACAAAATCTAATTCTCTGTAGAATTATCTTTAAAACATGTAAAAATCTTTCACGCGCACCTTCATTAAGGGAGTCAAATTAACAAAATGATTGAGCAGTTGGTGGCAGCACATAGCAATAAGTAAAGTCGACGGGGCAGCCTAAAGTCGGTATCAGACAATCAGCGAGGGGGTCTATCCCCTTTTCAATAGCGCTAGACCAAGGAGATTGTTTTAGCATCTGAGGTGGGGCGCCACACCTATCATCAGCTCCTTACTTTACCGCACAGATCCCTGTGCTACTCATACGCTGAGTTGGCGAGGACCGGTATCGAACTAGGAACCTTGTGGTTTCTAGCCGAACGCTCTACCGATTGAGCTAACCCGACATAGCAATAAAACAATGAAAAAACATGATGCTTTAAGAATTTTGCTTCAAAATTCGAAAATTTTATAAAAATCAGATAATTAGCCGATTTTTTAAGGGTGGGATGGGTGGGTTTTTAATAGCGGTTCTTTAACAGGTGCGTGAATTTGTACATCGCTATAGCTTAGCGTCCCAAATTATCATGTGCTCATTCAAAAAAAAAAAAAAAAAAAAAAGAAAAGAAAAAAGGAAACATTGTATAAAATTTTCATCGTTTAATTTAAAGGACATTATTCCCTAACCAACATTTTATTTTCTGAAAGGCTATTTTCCACCACTATGGTGATAATTTGGGATGCCAGACCTAAACTTCGGTGTAGACCAAAAAGTATTTTTGTATATTCTTTCATAAAAGATGCACATTGTTCCCGTAGTTTATTAAACACTCGAATTCAAAACTAAAACACTGGTTGGTGACGATGACGAACACATATTTGGGGGGAGGGTAAATTGCAACTAGCAAATTTAATTTATGATATTAACTGGATAGCAGGATACTACAGGTCGCATTGTGGTGTAATAGTTAGGAAGTAAATCCATTACTACTGAGTTCAATCCTCGCTTGATGCCCCATATTTGCGATCTTGTGTTACACCCCGAGGCAAATGGTTGGGTAAATGTCTACAGATGAGTCAATAACCCAAATGAAGCATCTTCTACATTCATTTTAACAAAGACAACGATCTGGCTGGTTTTGCTGTCAAATTCTGTTATTAAGGGTTGTGTTAAAACAGTTGGAAAATTCTGATATTTTAGTCACGATACTCATCTTTTTGTCCATTTGTTGAAAAAAAAATTGTTGAGAAAGATCTTTAAAAGAATAAACGTTTCTCTCTCACTCTTTTTAAGAAGATACATGAATTGGGTGGGACTTGGAGTATTTAGGGCACGTAATAAAGGGTTTCTAAAAGAGAAAAAATCACCAACCCATTCACAAGTTTGGGGTATCCAGCGAGGGGTTATAATAGCTAACCATTAAATCCTTTATTTTCTTCATCCCTATTTAAAAAAAACAACAAACAAACAAAAAACAACAAAAACATGAACTGAGATAGAAAAAAGGAGTCCTTTTTCTATCCCAGCTCATCCTTTTTATACTCAGTAATCTCTATTTCCCATTTCTACCTTGTATTACTTCGACACAATTACACTCGCTTCTCTTATGATACTTTTTTCTTTTTGAATTTCTTTTCTTTTCATTTCTCTTAGACTCAATTTATCTTATCTATTCTTTTTAATAACACTCCCAACGTTTCTCAACTTTTTCTTTACTCTTTCTCTCTAGTTGTATATTTCCCTTATTTTGTCCTCTCTTATCATTTCTACCTGTTCCTATCACCAACTCCTACTACCTATTTCTGATTCTCTTTCCCCTCTCCTCTACCTGACAACAGGTGTCGCCACCACTAATTCCAGGTGTAACAACATTTTAACTCCTGCCCAGTATTATTTACCCATAATTTCATGTTGGACTCTTGACACTGGGACGGAAAATACAATTTTTATTACGATAAACATGGGTGAGTACTTCTAATATTGGCCTACTGTTATTTTGATAGATTCATTGCCTAAACGAGGTCTGTAAAAAGAAAAAAAATGTCAAGGCCTATTGTTAATCAGATAAGCTGAAGTTGATAATACCCAAGTTAAAGAAAAAATTTGGATGCGTATCGATACTTACGGGTATTCAGTAATGTTATTTTAACATTGTTAAAATGTTTATTTAGAATTTAGATTTAGTTAAGATCTAATCAAACATTGAAAAGAAATTAAAGTTTAGCGCATATTAAGAGTCCATTTTTAATTTTTTTTACTTTACACACAGGGACTTCTTTTTTAGTTTTGAGGGTTAGAAAGCAGATCGCTCTGACTAGCTGAAAACATCTTTTGTTTTGGGAGAGAAAGGATCTCGTTATCCTGACTCTCCATCTAAAGTTCCTGATTTATTTGAGTGTTTGAAAATGACTTTTATTTTTTAAACTTTTAATACTTGGAAAAACTATTGCTTCAAAAACACCCGGTGTTTTTTCCCCCTTTCTATAACTAATGACAGTTATGTTTATGAAACTTTTTAGATGTTGTGATGATGATGAAATGAAATATTAAAACAAAAGAAGCTTTATTTTGAATCATTTTTAGCTTAATTTTAATAATGACTAATCAAATGTAAACAGCAAGAAAGTGAACCTTTGAAAATTTTAAACGGTGATGTGTTTTTTGCATTGAGAGAAAGTCGTTCGTTGTTTTCTGTTCATACACCTGTCTGCGTGCGTACACACGTACGAGTTAAGCTCATCATCTCAAGGTTTTGGTTCGTAACCCAGAATAAATTATAGAACGGAGGCCAAGAGGTTTATTTGGAGAAAAAAATTACGACTTTTGAATCTAAAAATCAGTTTTTAAATACGAAAAAGATTGTGTGGTAATTGGGAGTATTTTGTCTGATAACTGAAACAAAATAATTTTTAAAAAAGATTTAAAAATAAAAATGCTTAAAAGCTACAATAAAAGACTATGCAAAGGCAATAATAATTAAATGTTGTTCAATTGTTCAAAAATTAAATTTCCTATTTAAAAGAGATCCTTCTTTCTTTTATCAGTTTTTTTTTCTTGCTAAATCTTCAATATCAGTAACTATGTGATTGAGTTTCTTTTGATTCTATTATGTACATAAAGTAAACGTTATAAAACGTTAAAAAGGTGTGGAAAAAAGGAAAAAAATGCACTTCTGATTTGAGCATCATTTTTTTTTCTCCAGAAAAAACTGATGCTGAAGTCGTAACGCTTACTTTTTTATGGACATAAAATCAAGAGAAATTCAATCCAGCTAAAATGATTTAAATGTGCTTTAAAGAAAATTATGCAAAGTAATTTATTAAAAAAACCCCATTAAATATGAATAATAAAAACTAGTCTAAGTGTATATTCTTACTGATTGCTTAAAACCTTTTCTTCTGGAGTAATGAGAATGATTCATAAAACTACGAATAAACAGTTTTTCTCTTACTTCCTGATGTCTACGTAAGCATGGAAAAACATTGACCTTAAAGAGAGATTAAATATCCATTCATTTATCTTTCTTTCCAAGGTAATTTACTTTGATTAATCAAATAAATCTGCCTGTCTAGGATGAGTGCTATTTTAGTAGATCAAAGATTGGATCGTACTTTTTTTAAAACAAGTCATAACATTGTGAAAATGTGGACACATTGTCAAGAGATCACTTCCTGTTCATACGAGCTTTTAACCAAGTTGAATGTAATTTTTGTCAGCAAATAGCGATAGTTTAACCTAATATTTGATTACAATGTTCTAAATATTAATTTATTTATTGATGCCACTTTAATTGTTAGAAATAAAGTAATTATAATTATAAAGAAAGAGAAAATTAAAAGAAAGAAAAAAAAGCATTCACTTCAAATGTACTTTTATTGTTCTAAAATCTAAAGTCAATGAAAACAAAAAATTAAACAATTTTCAAATAAGATTCTGATATTTTAAAAATTATTATAATTATATTATTATTATTATTATTATTATTATTATTTGTTTGAAACGTAAAAAAGTTATTTTATCAAGAGAAAAATAAATATAAATATTTAAAAAATCTCAATTTTTGAGCTACTTCCGATTTTAGGTATAATCGTTAATTCATTTTCCAGTCATTCACACGTTCAACAACAAGATAGTTTTAAAATAGTCATTCATTTTTTTTACTTGATCAATATTTAGTTGATAATCGGAAGAGCTGGCTTTCTTATGCCTAATATTTCTTCAAAATAAATAAAAAGTAGAAGTAATCGAAAATATTGCTAAGTATTAAATGTTTGACACTAAACTGTATCCGGTGGTGAGGCTCCAGTTCTGACTGGAGATTTAGAGAGTGTGGAGTACCCCTTCATTGCCATTACTCCCAGGTCCACTGACCCTACTACTTGTCAGTGTCCCATCTATGGATCAAATAGATTTATTTTAATATTAGATAGGAATATTTGAAACCATATAATCGCTTGTAAATTATTTGTATTAGATAGGAATACTTGATACCATATTACTGTGCAAACAAATATAGGCCCGTATTGTTTAAAAAGAAAAGATTGTAATGGAATGTTGAAAATATAAATAGTTATGATTATAATCAAACATTTACAAATGAATTGGTTTTTGGCATTGAATAAACCATACATTAAGTAACAGGTGTATGTAGTTTGTTTTATGTTTCAACAACTCTGAGCATGAAAAAATGTTTCCGAAAGTCATGGTAGTTGTGCTGTTTTCTGACTTTGAAGACATGCCCATGTGTGTTAGACACATGGAAATCAAAAAGGTGCTCAAGGTTACTGTCTTGCAAGATGGTTAATAACCTTATTAATGTTTACCAAGTCAGTTGCCAAATGTCAGAGCTTCAACTTATCCATGCCCTTGGCAACAAGATGTTCAGAATATAGTAAATGCCTGATGATTGCATGTCTCTGTACAGTTTTCAGGAGGTCAATGTTCAGAGTGAGGTAGGTGTTCCAGACTGGTCATGCAAATTCCAAGAGTGGCTGCACCATAACTATATACAACTTTAAATAGATAGCCGGGGAGTGGCTGACAAAGGTCTTGCTGAGTGATGCCAAGATACCCTCAGCCTTCTTGACAATTTTAGAGATGTGCTTCATCCAACACAAATTGTTTTTGACAGATATGCTCAGGTCACATTTGCAAGGAGATTTCTTGATATTAGTATTGTGAAGGGAGTATGTATATGTTTTTCCTCCCAAAATGCATGGTGGTACATTTGTCTATAGCCAGCTTGAGTTGCCAGTCAATGACCCATTGCTGTATTGTATCCTTCTTTTCATTCCTCTTTTACCGCATTTTTCTTTAATATTTACTAACAACTAAAAACTTTCATCTCTAGTACATGCAACACTGGAATGAGTGAAATTATTTGTGTACAATTTCTGCAAGTTGTAATGTAAGAGAGAAAATATTTATTCATGAATATCATAGAAATCAATATACAATATACTTGTTAAACCGCTTTAAAAAAATGATCTTGTGTTGCATCCTGCTCATGCTGAGGAGTTGGATAGATATATATACTAGTGCCAAAATTTGACTACTAAAAGTTGTTAATACAAATCAAGTATTTCTTATTAACTTCTTCCTTTATTGTTTTGAATTTACTTGGACCTTACTTAGAATTGCATGGAATTTGTTTTCTCTTGCAAGATTTTGCCAAACTTGGGGTTGGTTAGGGCTCAGTTTCACCCTCAAATTCTGCCTCAGAGTTGCAAATATGTCAAAATGCTTTGTGCCCTTTAGCAGTTTGGATTGGCTTCCAATAATGTGCTTCTTGTCTACTAAAGGTTCATACTTTAACAAGTCAACATTGCATCTCTTGTATGCAGATCCTGGGGTAGCCAGCCAAGAAGGCACAGAAGTAGGTGCTACTCTCTTGGAACCTGAGTAGGTACTTATGTGGGGTAGCATTCAGATGGGTGGATAACAATGACTGAATAGAGTGCAATGACTACTTTCCAGTACTCTGCAAGGTAAATGATCAGAAATGATACCTATTCACAAAATATCAGCAAATTTCAATAATATTAAGACAAATTAATGGTAGTTAACGAGACTTCATATTAATAATTCAGATTTTCTTTGAATAGGGTTTTTGGAGATAGACCCCATAATCATATCCATGGTACTTGGATAAGCATATTTCATTTTAATCAAATCTCCAATTAAATTTTTTTCTCTTTGATTTATATAAAATTTAAACTCTAAGTAAATGTCAAGATATGATGCCTATTCACAAAATTTCTGTAAATGTAATATTAAAACACCCTAATGGGGATTAACCCCCCCATACTGAATATTTGGAAGCCTATAACTTGAGTATTGGAACCTCTATTATCACAGGGTTTTTCCATTCACAAATGTATCATAAATATCTATCATAAACCAACAAAAGTAATTACCTCTCTTTAATAGTAAAATGTAGTTTAACTCTAGAAGGAAAAAGTTGAAAAAATCTCCTTACCTTAACAGGAAGAGATGAAAAAGTAAACTAAAATTGAGCAAATATTTTATATGTATTAGATAGGAAATGATGATTGTAGGTGTATGATTGGAGTGACAACATGTATAAAAGATTAAGGTAAGAGACAGTCAAGACTGTTTTTTGTTTTTTTTTTTAACAAAGGCAAATGCAAGCTAATTGTGAGAATAGATAAACAGGACAAACTTGAGAGAAAGAGAAGAGAGAGAGGAGAGAGGGCTGTCAGAGATAGAAAGAAGGACAAAACTGTGGGAGATAATTTTTTTTGAGCTAGTTTAAGATGACATTTGACTAATTTGTACATTTTATCTACAGCAAAATATCACTAGAATTATAGCAACACATATTATTATTATGTGGCAATTAGTAAGTTATATCATAACTAAAACAAGGCAGTTTAATGTGTCACTTAATTATTTTCTCATTGATTTTCTTCCATTCTTTGTTAAACAAATACAATTGATCAATTTGAAATGACTAATCAGAAAATGACATTATTTCTGGAGGGTTTTTATGATAGCATAGATCTCTTTCTCTACCACAGAATACCGTTGTTCATTTTTGTTAGACAGATTGAGAGAAAAATTCCACTGGATGTTGGCTGAATATTGCACCAAAAGATTGTCCAGAGGCATCAGTTTCTAATACAAATGGTATCAAGCCTGTGTAGCTTCAAGAGATTGGTAAAACCTTTGACTGAGTTTAACATCTTAATTTTCTCACTGAAGTAACTTATCCATTTAGAGTAGTATACAAACAAACCAATGACCGTATGCAATGGTGTTTTGGTCTAATATGATGTTAGAGAACACTCAAGTAATCTTCATCTTTGAGATTTTCTTAACCAAAAAGAATTCCGCAGAGCAGACACTATGAATTTTGGATTAAAGTGATGAAGGAGCTATATAACAAAACCAGTAGAAGGAATGATAGATAATTTATATTTTCATTATTTTGTTGTTTTTCCAGTATTCATTTGAGTAAGGATTTTGAGTTCAACCAAAGTCAAGGACAAATGACTTGTTCTGAGATGAGGAGGAGGAGGAGTTCTCAAAGTTGTTTGGACTAATGAGAAGAGAGCTCCTTTGGTTTGAATTCAGAGCTTTCCTTCTAGACAAGTTGTCATATCAACATTTAAGAGTCCAATCTTCCCTAATATTTACCCATAGCTATAGGGAGAATATTTGAATTCATACCTTTCCTAAGGGTATTAGCACTATGGGAAATATATCCAGTTATGTCCAGGATTTGAACTTATCTCGCCATGTCTTATGATGGTAACCATTACAACACATACCTCCAATGTATTGATTAAAGTGTTTCTGGTAACTTTATTGAATGTTGCCTTAATGATAGCCCATAATAAACAACCAAGACAAGGCTGCACTGATAGTGGTTACCAAAGTCAGAGTAGCCACTGACTGGCCATATCAGCAAACTTTATCAAAGTTGCTTCCCCCTCCCATATTTATTGCAACTGAATCTTGCAGGACACATTGGATGGTAATTGAAATTACAGAAGAAACATTTTGAGTAGCTACAACTACAGGACTGTCTTCAGCAGGGGTGGGGTTAGAATATGGTTCACTCACTGCAGCTTTTAATAATGGTACTTTTTAGTTTGAAATTGGGACTTTATGAGGCATTTCAAGTGTTATAGTCTGATCATAAGTTATATTTAAACTGAGAGAAGTGTTTTCTAGCAGCCATATATATCTGACTAGACTGCAGCTCACTTATAAAAGTATCATATCTATCAATCTCTCTCTCTCTTCTCTCTATATATATATATATATATATAAGAGAGGGTCTACTGAAAAGTTCATAGGCTAAGATACTCTCATGAAATATGACCAAATAAGGTTTATTTTTCAATATAGTCCCATTTGAGGGACATGCACTTCTTCCATTGGTGTTGCAGTGGTTGGATCCCATTGGTAAAAAAGTAATCAACAGCAGATAGGGTGTCATCATATGAATTTTTCAGCCTATCCTTGTAGATTATATATATAATATATATATATATATAATATATATATATATATATATATAATTTATAAGGATGGGCTGAAAAATTTGTATGATGACACCCTATCTGCTGTTGATTACTTTTTTACCAATGGGATCCAACCACTGCAACGCCAATGGAAGAAGTGTATGTCAGCCTTGTTCTCAACAAACTTTTAAAAAAGAAAAAAAAAAGAGAGAAATAAGAAATTACAGTTATTCGCCCATTCATAAAGGAGGAGAAGAAGAAAGAGAGGAAAAAAAGGAGAGGAAAAGGAAATAAGAAGAGAAATTATAACCACACAAATAAAAAAACATAAGAACGTCATTTCTGAAAATACACTCTGATGATGAAGCTCTTGCTTTGAAATCGATTAGACATATAAAACATCTTTTTGTCTTTATTTTTTACGCATTGTATTGCCTTCAAATTTTATTATTTTATAATATATATATTATATATTATATATATATATATATAATATATATACACACATATACACACACATACACATTGTGGTTTTCTTCAGCAGTAATAAATCTAAAGAAGGTGTAAAGATAACCAGTATCAAGGCCATGCTACTAAAATCCCAGCTACGCTCTAGGATAAGGAATCATCACCTGGCTAAGGTCACACACTACAGCAAACTCTCTACTGGCCATTGTGACAGAGGGGCACCAAAGAAGCGCTATAAAGACTGCTTGAAAAAAATCCCTTGGTGCCTGTCCCACCACTAACCATACTGGAAGCAACCCTCCTGGTGGGTGGTGTTTGAAAAAAGCTCAGCTCTTATTATTCCCTTTTTGGTGTGTCTCACGAATCCGTCAATAAACCTAAACCATCCTTGTAGAAGAACAGTAGTGGTACTATTCAACCCATACATAGGAGGATGAGGGGTTCATACTGTTCTCAAAGGTTAGTTTGAATATGAATATATTAGCATGAGTTTGAACTTGCTTACTCTGATGCCACAATGCAGTACGTTAGCT
Organism: Doryteuthis pealeii; assembly: GCA_023376005.1. Classification (NCBI taxonomy): domain Eukaryota; kingdom Metazoa; phylum Mollusca; class Cephalopoda; order Myopsida; family Loliginidae; genus Doryteuthis; species Doryteuthis pealeii. The sequence goes on from CM042169.1 coordinate 46,542,791, forward strand.
ACTACACCATGGGGATTCCCCCCAAGAAACATTTATATATGTACAATAATTTATTATATAGTGATGACACTGTAAGATTAAAAGTGATATGTACTTGAAGATACAAACTCCGACAAAGGTTGACAGACAAAACATTTAATATTGTACAACACATGGATATAACAAGATACATAAAGTATAGGTGTACATGAACATACATACATACGTAATACAAAGTTACATGTAGAAAGATAAACATAAAAGCACACAGACATGAGACTAGGAGTAGTCCATGCCGTGTGAATCACTTACAGTAATGTAAGGGGGGGCAAAGCCCCAACAAGAGGGGGGTAGACCCGAGTCTAACCCATAGTGGTGCCTCGTGGGTCGAGCAACCGGAAAAGTTGCAAGAGACGTTCAAATCAACCGCTTAAATATAAACGGACCCTAGCGGCGAAAACAGGCAGACAACTAAATACGCTACAACACCTTTTGATATTTCACCAGCTCCTGTTCAATACTTATATGGCTGATCATTTCAACAACAGCTGGTACTATAAGCAATCATATATCAAAATGACTTGATTTGTCATTAAATGACCTGTAAAACAAATCAACCAACCAGCCAGAAAGTAGTTACCAGATAAGATACACTACACTAATCTATTCCAACTATACATATACTTGAAAATGATTTTGGTACAATACTTTCAATGGGATAGTATTACATTATAATTGTATGTTAATGATATGAAAGAATCAATGATTTACACTTACATACATCTACATCTCTTGCAAAAGTTGCTGTCTTTCCATAAGTTCATGTAAAATTTTATTCATCATGAGTGGAAAACATCCTGCAATTAAGTGCCAAAAATTTAATGTGCTGAGGAAAAGTTATCAAGGTAATATCTCTATTTATCCTTAGGGGTTAGGGGCTGGTTTAGCTAGGTCAGTAGAGTATTTGCCTAGAAATTGCAAGTTTTGGGCTTGATACTGGTTCCTGCCAATTCAGTGAATAAGAAGATAATCTGATCTCTGTGGGTAGGTGTGGCACTCCACCTCAGCAAAAAAAATCTCCCTGGTCTGGTACTAGTGAAAAGGGGATAGACTCCCTCCCTGTCTGGTTGATACTGACTAAAAGCCACACTGCCAACTTTACTTTATAATGACTGTATAGTACTGTTTTGTTTAGTGCTACATTTCTTAGGAATGTATCTATAACTCTAAGGTTTTATTGTTTTGCCAATTATTTTATCAGTTCATTGTTTTATTTTTTCAAAGTGTTTATTTTGTTAATGATGTAAAAATAAAGACCAACTGACCAGTATATTACCACATTAGAACACTGTATTTTAAAAATCTTTTCTAGACATTATTTCATTTTTGTCAGATTCTTATTCTCTGTTCTAGGAGAAGAAAAAATCTGAATTCAAATTAAAGGGTCTACCTTTTTGTTAGAAGAAGTCTAACATTCACCGAATAAGACATGGCAAATTAGGAGAGGGTGTGGGAGAGGGAATATGTCTTTATAAGTGCATATATATATTTACCAACCCCTCCGCACAGGCAGAGTGCGACACAAGGTAAATTTCTTAAGCAGAGTTTAACATGTTTAAATTCAGAGTTTTCCTTCTCTTAGACTGGTTATCTAACCAAGGTTAAAGAACCCAGTCTGTCCAGCTATTTATCCATAGCTGGAGGGAGAATTGGATTAATACGTTTCCCAAGGGTATTAGTGTCATGCGAATAGGTTCGCCCAGGAATTGAACTCGGGTCGACAAGTCCATTTCCCTCAACTCTATCCATTACACCACACGCCTCCAATAGTGCATATATACTTTGACATACAACAATACTGATAGTATAATCTAACTTCATTTGAAATAAGATAGTTTACATGAAAAAAGGGTCCAATTTAGCTCAGTTGGTAGAGCACCTGCCTAGGAATCATAAGGTTCCAGGTTCAATATTATTCCCTGCTAACTCACCGCATGAGTAGCACAGGTTGGATAATCTGATCTGTGTGGTAAAGCATCTGGAACGTTATGGTAGGTGTGGCATTCCACTTCAGAATTGTTTATTTTCTGTTCTTATAAATTTTTGTTCAGAATTGATCAAGAAGATTGAAAAGTGAATTCACATTACTATTTGGAATTGTCGACAAAATAGTGAGAACAATATTTTGCATTTAATCAAATACTTATGAGCGTTATTTTCCATAAGGTAGGGGTCAGTTTAACTTGGTCAGTACAGCATCCACTAAGAAACCACACAAGGTTCTGTGTTCAATACCAGCCCTTGCCAACTCAGTGCATAAGTAGCATAGCTTGGATCTTAAGCAAAAAAAATCTCCCCAGTGTAGCGCTATTGAAAAGGGTATAGTTTCCCTGAGTGACCAGCTGATACAAAACAATAGGCCACTCCACCGACTTTATTACTTACTACATGAAAAAATATTTAAGGTGAAGCAGAGAAGGAAGTGGATTTTCATAGAGGCACACCTAGTTTTATGGGTGGCATTTGTCAATCTTGTGAGATCATAGATTGGCACTTGGATCCTGGCACAAGCCTGGACAAGAGAAGCAGTGCGACTTATCTATAAGCACTCTGGAACTGCAGCACTTGCTTTAGCCTGGAATAAGCAACATTGAGAGGTATATCCATAACTTTATTTGAATTAATGTATATAGATATTTACCCAACACTTCTGCACAAGCAGGATGTGACACAATGTCAATTTTTTAAGCAGAGTTTAACAAGTTTGAATTCAGAGTTTTCTTTCTCCTAGACTGGTTGCTATACCAAGGTTAAAAAATCCAATCTGCCTTACTATTTACCCACAGATGGAGGGAGAATAGACTTACTCTCTCTCACACACACACACACACATATATAGAAATAAGAAAAAACGAAATATTCTTAAAGATAAATCTATTTGTTGATGGTGAAGTTGACATTAAAACATTTCAGTTTGTTATATAACTTTCATCAGGGCATTAAGGTGAGTATAGTGTTGTCTAATTAGTTAGAATTCATTTCAAAATGAATATATATATATATATATATATATATATATATATATATAATCAAGTGCCCTGAAGAAGATCTAATTAATAGATTGAAACACTGCAGTGTCAGCCAATAAACTTACCACCCAACTTATTTATACCTGTGTTTTTTCAATTTTCTTAATATACTACATACCGTCGGATTCACTTCCATCTCTTCACACACAAACACACATACATACATACATATATATATATATATATAGAGAGAGAGAGAGAGAGAGACACACACACACACTGTATTTCTCAGTGTGTATGTTATACAATATCAATATAATTTTAAAATAATTTCTGAAGCAGCACTCCAACAAATTAATGCTACCACTTATGTAGAAGACAAACAATTTCACATACTGCAGGCCTCTTCCTCTTGATGGCACTAATGTTTTTCAAGGAAATTGCCAGGCGCCATAAAAGTTGGCATTAGTTTTGTCACAGGAATTCCCAGAATGAAGTTAAAAACAATGTTAGACTACCTTAGGGAGTCCAGCTCCTAGTTTTGCTATTCCTCCACAGCATCAAGTTAGACTGTCACACCCTGAATTCAAACTCTCTACAGTTTGAATTCAGAGTTTTTTTCTAGATCAATTGTTCTTACCCACACTAGAGAGCTCAGTCTACCCAACTATTTACCCATAGCCGAGAGAGAAGAGATTCATAACTTTTCCAAGGTCATCATTATGCGGTGAAACAAACTGCAGAACTTAATTTTGGCTGAGGTCATTTTCTACAATGAATACTGTTACATCACATGTGCCTCCACAAAACTAGTTTTATAATTTATATATTTGTGCCTTTATAGATTGTGAAAATTTGTGAAGGAGGATGGAAAAAGGGTAGGAGGTACTCGTGGTGTAATGTTTATCATCGTGGGAAATGAACTCAATGACCCTACTTCTAATCTTGGACAAGACAGTTTGTATTTCACCTCTTACTAATACCCTTGAGAAAGGTATGAATCCAACTATTCTTCTTCTAGCTATGGGTAAATAGTAGGGAAGACTGGGCTATTTAATCTTGGTATGGCAACTGGTCTAGAAGGAAACTCAAAATTCAAAGCTGTTAAAAAATTCAAAGCTGTTAAAAAATTTACCTTGTGTCACATCCTGCTCATGCTGAATGGTTGGTGAATATGTATAATGGATCAGCATTTAATCTCTAACTTTCTTGGCTTTAATTTTCTCCTTTCTCTGAATCACTTCAAATTCTTTCACTCTTTTTCAATTCATTTTTCCTTCCAGTTTATTCTCTTCCTCTCCACTTTCTTTCTTCCTCTGCTGTCCTTTCTTCTGTTAAGTACCTGTTTGGGTCCCATCTCTAGGTCAAATAATGAAGAAAAGACTCAATAACCTTTTGCAGACAAAATATCATTTTTGTCACTAACACTATACTAGTAGAGCAACATTTTTGTTATAATCAATAGCTCAATATAAGGAATTTTCCTATTGACTGTTTGTTGAACAATTCAATGTTAATGCATGGAAATATCCCTAAGCCCCCTCCCACTGTGGTTTATGATTGTATAAAGTTTGTTTTGCAAAATCTTATTATAATGGAAATTGTGGGTTTTTCTGTCTGTAACCGAAACTATACTACTACACAAGTCACAATTCCCTTTAGTTATTTACACACATTCTCCATGATTTTATTTTTATTTAAACCTCAATTATTAATAAAATTGTTTTACATCATTAAGACTGTTAACAAAATCTACACACTAATAACATGCAATTATATTTATATATTCAACGAAATAGCGGTTTACAGTGTGAATGGGAAGGCTAATTTGCATATTGATCTTTAAAAATTTGATTTTAATAAATATATGCTTAGTATTATTGATTTCTAATTGTTTGGTTTTATCTTAATAAATATGAGCAAAAATCTCGGGGATAAATCTTAACAGAAATCTATTAACATAATAAGAAATAATAAGAAATAACTGTAATATTATTCTTTACTTCCTATTTTAACTAAATAGTTAAATTAGGGAAATTTACCACTGAAAGACGGGAGTAATGGAAAATGATGGAAGAGTTAGTTTCAAAGTTGTTCTATTTTCCGATTATACCCCCTTTGTTCCAAATATTTTTATCTGAATTCTTATTCAGTTTCATTAGCCTTTCTAATTTAACATGATATTTTATTATATTAAAACTTAAATACTTGCACCCGGAGGGTGCATATATTTGCTAGTATAATTAAAAGTGAGTACTTGATTGATTTCATGTTATTGTACTATGGTACACAATTGCTGATCAAATTATCATGTTTTTTTTAATTTTTTTAATTTTTTTTTTTATATATGATTAATTGGCTTGGTGCAACATAGCCTTGTTTTTTCCAAATTTTCTGAAAATAATTTGCTCACTCTCCAAAGATTAAAAACATTATCTGACTGTGAAAGGGTTAATGTATATATATATATATATATATATAATATATATATACACACACACAGCTCATAAGGCACACAATAGTTCAGAAATATATAATATCTATTAAGAAATATATAATATATATATATATAGTATATATATATAAACAACCGTTCATCTAGTTAAAAGAATAGACCCGTTTCAATAGATTATAACGTGGTACCAACTGATATTAATCGAAAAACTCCGGGATTAATTCAAGCGGAAATAACCTGACGATTCAGACTGAGTGAGAGGACTGACCGAGTAGTTACTTTATATCCGATTTGCAAAAAAGAATATATACAATACTAATATAGAGGCATATATAGATATATGATATATTATATAGGGGTATTATAATTGCCACCACAGCTGTAGAAAGGCATACATTCATGTAAGAAAAATATATTAGAGACAGAAATTTGAGCGGATATTTTTCTACAGAGTATGTTCTGAACCTTACTTTATGAGAGATGTTGATACGACATCATATAAAACTATTAGCGTGACAACTCAGCACTTTGCCTAGTGATAAAAAAGTAATCTAGATAATAGTATAAAAGCAGAAAGGATTAATTCTATAATTCTATATAGCTGATAATAAAACATACCTTTGAGGTGAAAAGAAGTTCACAATGAGACCAAGGTTCCATCAAACTTGACTTATAGCCATAGGAAAGAGAAATAAATATGGCCTGAGACAAAAAAAGGCTTAAATGTACAAACAAAAACAGATTACGTAGGGAAATATAAAATAAATAAAGGAAATATAATATGAAAAACAAGATATAAATGAGAAACTGGAGTTTAATAATAATAATATATAAGAGAGCAAAATAAGACGCACACATACCTTTTAACCACCCTGTCAGCAGGGGCGTCTAGAACTGCACCGACTAACTTGCAAGAGGGAGAGAAGATAGTCGGCGGACATAATGACTTAAAGGATAGAGCCCAGGTGGATGAATAGTCATGACATGCAATACTCACATATCTGAACCATAAGTTATTGGATAGAACGCTGACATACGAAGGGGGGTAAGAGTGCCCCCTCCGATCTCAATCAGCTGTCAGTCCATAAGCGACATATAATGATAAATTTCCCACTCCTATGCCCTTATGGCACCCCACCCCTTTACATTGGTAGCATAAAAGACAAGGATAAGGCTAGCGTCTAACAATGTCTATAGGAGGAATGACGTTATACCGATAAAAAATAAAGATAAAGTGAAAGATAATAGATGGTAGAAGATTCCACAAGTTTATGGAGGTGCGGATATAGTTAGCACTTTCACTCACAATGCTTTTCCTTACTGCTTGTCCACATATTACCTCGGCAGTAGGTCCAACATTCCTCCTCTCTAGAGTGATACCCATATATGGGTTCAAAAGTGGGTAATAATGTTATTTATAAAACAAAATGGATATTACTCAATTTCAGTTTGTACTATTATATTACAATGAATTACATTATCACGCGCATTAAAAATGAGCCTTATCGACGGTTGATATTCACGCTCACAGAAAAAATATATTTTATAGGCAATATTGTTCAATTGTGGAGAATATTTCACAGCCAGATTATCTAAAGAAATACATTTAGTGATTGTTGTTGTCCATAATGATGGTGAATATAAACTTGTGAAAAGAGGATGGAAAGAGGAGAGCAATAAGGAAGGTGCTTTTGGTGAGTGATAATAGGTTATCATCGTGGGAAATTGGCACTATTGACTCTAGTTCAAATCCTGGGCAAGGCCAGTTGCCTTTTCACATCCTACAATTGTTAATGTGTGGGAGAGAAGTCTCTCTCACTCTCTCTCTCTCTCTCGCTATGAAGTGAGGACTGATATTAAGTTTCAAGGGACAACTATGAGCTGATTTCTCTCAACCGTTGATATTGTGACCAGTTCTAGGGAGAAAGGGAAACTCCTGCAATTTGAGAGCGCGAAAGGGTTCCTCTTCTCCTCAGTACTTGCTTTCTCTATACTTCCCTAATATACTATGAGAGATAGGCAAACTTATGACTGATTACATTATGACTCTCGAGTTGGTTATATCTGTTGCTATTAGAAAAACTATATCTTCTACACCAATATCGCCTCTCTCCTAACCACCTCTATTTTTACATGAAGGTACTTCCATTGTAGAGACATTTTTGCGCATGAATAGTAGATGTATGTGAGTGTTGCCTTTGTTGCTTACTTCAACATATCTCATTCCGGTCTCCCAATCATCCATGTACACACCTCAGTAGAGAGGCTCTAATACATTGGGAATCAACTTTGTCACAGTAACGAATCATACTACTCATATAGGCAGACTTAACACAACGGCAACGATTATTCCCATATAACTTATACAACCCACAAGCTCGCAACCAGAACCCGTTTCTCTCATTGAAGGCAAGTATAAAAACGAGATTTCCCTCCAATCATCATGGAAATCTCGGTGGATCTTTGATAGAAAAACAGCAAGAGATTCTTCCAAAGCTGGCCCAGCCATGGCCGAAGTACTACCTGTACTAGGCTACAACCTATTTGGACCATCTTAGGGAAATGGCCTTGGCGAAGAAAAAGAGCCTAGATGGAAACAGAGACGTAGCCCTCTAGTTCAAAGTCCTATCGTAAAAGCTGCTTCTGGTACCCTCCTACCGCATGTGGCAAACCCTAACTAAATTCTTCTGGTGTACGCGAAGAGCAGTGCAGCCTGGACAAAAGAGCAGGCACGTATCTGGCCACTTTGCTCCCACACTTCCCACACACACACTTCCACACACTTTAAAACCAAAGATGAGAATGGAAAGTGCGGGCCTTCGCACCGTTAATGGTTGAATTTAGGACCGATGCATAGGGGGAATTGGTTTCCTAAGGTGGGTCGGGGCTAACAAATGAGAAAATTTGAGTGGTAAAGGGAAGTAACTACTAGAAAACCGCATTAAAAGGATGAACTATGGAACTCTGTCCCTCATCAAGCAGGAAAATTTGTTCTTGACGTCCTGGGTAATGTGTTTACCGGGTTATATATATGTTTGCTATAACACCGGGCCGGATTGTTTAGCTTCCAGTCGGTTAGAGCGTCGCGGCTAGAAAACCCAACAGTTTTCCACTAGTTCCATACCTGGGTCCCTTCGGCCAACCATGCGTATGAGTATAGGCCCAACAGGATCTTGTGCGGGTAAAGTTAAGGAGCTGTATGGAGATGTGGCGTCCACCCTCCCGATTCGCTAAAAACAATCTTCCTCCTTGGCCTCTAGCGCTTATTGAAAGGGGATAGACTCCCTCGCTGACTGGCTGAATTACCCGACTTTAGGCAGCTCCCGGTCGGACTTTACTCTTTTTTACAATTTATTTTATTTTTTTAAAACTTTGATTTTAACAAAACCAATGTTGACCATTTTCTTCTAAAGTTCTGAGATGACGGCTTGATAATTTGTATCATTTGTATAATTTGCGCGACTATTGGTCTCATTTCGGTTGACTGTTAATTCTGTACAACGTCACACTGGGATTGGTCCAACTTGGACACCACTAGCCTAGTGCGATAAAAGGAGTTTAGGTTAGACAGTTACAGTTGGACAGTTGATCTTCTATGATATGCAGTTCAAATCCCTTGTTCAAGGCGGGCATCCCCCCAGTAACATGTTTTAGAATAAAATAATTAACCCACAGGCTTTACATGGGGGTCTGGTACACAAATCGGGAAATAATTTGACGGTGGTAAGGGAATAACTTAGAAGGATAAAAGAGGAAGGAAACTTCTCACAGCGAAAAATTCTTAGGTCTGGATTGCATGTACCGGTTTTAATATATATATATGTTTGTATACACACCGGGGGCCGGGTTTAGGCTTCAGGATTTGGTAAGAGTTGTATTCCACTTGATGTCCAAATTCTGTGACTCTTCCAACCTCAGCTTTTTGCGTCGCGAAAAAACAGTCTAATAAAGAATATTTCCCAAAAGTTCTAAACCGTTTATTCATTTGATTAAACGTATAAACCAATAACTAAGTTGGACATATTCATGAAGTTGGTAATTTGTATATTATCGCCAGTAGTAGCTGGTAGAGTTGCGTCGGAAATTAGCAGGTATGGTTTTCTGAAGCAGTTTCGTTGGTGGATTCTGATGGTAGGTGGAGTAAGCTTAGACTTAGTAGGCTTAGGCGCTATGTACAAAACCACCAAGTTGTCGATTATTTATAGTGACACTGTCCAATCAGATTAATAGTTGAGGCGGGGGTACAAGGTATTTAACATATTCATACATCACTTAGTAACTTAAGTAATTTTTTTATAACTAAGTTAAACTAAATTTTATAAAAACTAAAAGTAATCTAAATTTTAAAATAGAAAAAAAGGTCATCTGTTTTAAAAAAAAACCACCAACTAATGAGGTGTATTATATACCATTATAGTAAATGTATGCTCAGAGTCGTTATAGAGGCATTCGGCTTAGAAACCAACGAAGGTTGCGGAGTTTCGATTTACCGGGTCCTCGCCAACTCCCAGCGAATATATGAAGTAGCACAGGGATCTGATGCCCGGTAACAGTAAGGAGAAAAACCCCGCTGCGGTAAATGTAAAGAAGAAGCTTGACCGCCTAAAAAAATCTCCTTTGTCATAGCGCCAAGTGAAAAACAGGGGATCTTAGACTCCCTGCCTGACTGGCTCGATACGACTTTTTTTAAGGACCGCACAACTCCGTCGACTATTTACTTCTCTTACTTTACTTTTATAACCAACATTTCAATTGTATATGACTATTAAATAGTAAATCACATTCTAATTGTGTCATTTCCATCAAAAAGTAATGAGGCCCACTTAATATCCCTATTAGTTATCAACTTAAATGAATCTATAATAATTATGACGTAATATAAATGGCAGGGTTGTATCTTTATCTAAGTTGTATTAATGATTCTTGACTACTATATATTTAACATAGATCATTCTGTACCAAACCGTACATCAATTTCATTGAGGGTGTTTACATAATTTACTGGTAATTTCCCTAATACTTTTTTTAAGGTACGTGTAAGAACCATAATGAGCGAGGTCAGTCGCAAGCCCACGACAGCCTTTGTAAGATGAGTGCGGCGGCATTATGACTCCCTCTCAACCTTGCCTTCCGGGGATGGATCGTGAAGAACCGGGAAGCATGGGAAACCCTGTACTGCTTGGTTTAAATATAGTAAGTTTCAGAGTCAGTTTAGAAAGGTTAGCAGCGAGCTCGAAGGCGAGTTAAGTCGTGTTATACACGCGGTCCCTTCATTCGGGTTGCGCAGATTGGGTCTTGGGTTGGGGATTGAAATGAAAGTAATCAACGTTAATCGGATAGTTGGGTTATTACCTAAAAACTAACCAAGGACCAACAGGGCTTCTGATAAACGAGAAAATCCACCATAAGAAGATCCAGACCTTAGAAGATATTACCAAAGTCCAACACCCAGACGCGAGGACAGAAACAAAGATTTGATAGAAGATTAGAACCAAAGCCCCATGCCAGAAGCAAAAAGTACGAACCTTAGAAGTTTAAAGAAGTAAAGACAAGGGTATACAAAACTTATTAATACCCGATTTTTATGGTACGGTGTGAAAACCTCAGTATTGGCAAACAGGGTATTATGACGTAAAAGGCATGATCTGTCAGTTTACAGACAGACACCAAATTCATTTTATAATACAAGATTCAATTAGGAGCAGCTTTGTTGCAACAAAAAAAGTTTAAAATCAATCTATTTATTCGGCCAAAAACAATGAAGAGATTATATCAAAACGATGAATTGTTTTTTCCCAAAGGGCACAATAAATGAAGCAAAATATTAAACATACAACAACATGTCTGCAAAAGATTAAACAAACCAAAAACAGACAGGGACAGACCAAATTGTTCTATCCCAATGGCTACATTAAAAAAAATGGCTTTAAAAATGGCTTTTTTCAATTTTAAAGCACCCAAGATTATTTCCTTAAATCAAAGACTTCTAATATGTTTTAAATATTACAATTAAACAAAAGTCACAGATTCCCCCATTCCTATAAGGCATTTTATCAAAACAATGGCTCTAAAAAATGGCCTTTTTTCATTTAAAGACTAACCCAAAAGGATATTTCCCTTTAAATACAAGGGAACTTCTAAAATGTTTTAATTGTTAATATTACTTTAAACAAAAGATTCTGATCCCCAATTCCTATTAAGAGATTTATTCAAAAATGGCTTAAAAATGCCTTTTCATTTTAAAGCTACCCAAGATTAATTTCCCTTAAATCAAGACTTCATAAATATCTAATATTAATTTAATACAAAGGTCCAGATCCCCATGTCCTTTATAAGGGATTTATCAAAAAATTGGCTAAAAATGGCCTTTCACTTAGTACCAAAAGATTTCCCTAAATCAAAGGACTTCTAAAATATGATTAATATTACATTTAAAAACAAAGTTCCAGATCCCTATTTCCATATAAGATTTTATTCCAAAAAAATGCTAAAAAATGGCCCGTTTCACTAAAGCTTACCAAGATATTTCCCTTTAAATCAAAGACTTCTAAATATGATTAATATTACATTTAAAACAAAGTCCAGATCCTTATTCCATATAAGGATTTATCAAAAAAATGGTCTAAAAATGGCCTTTCACTTAAAGCTAACCCAAGATTTATTTCCCTTAAATTCAAAAGACTTTCTAATATGATTAATAGTTACATTTAAACAAAGGTCCAGAATCCCATTTCCTATAAGGTATTTTATCAAAAAGATGGGCTAAATAGGCCTTTTTCATTTAAAAGCTACCCAAGATATTTCCTTTAACATTCAAAGGACTTTCTAATATGTTTTTAATATTACACTTAAACAAGGCTATTGTTGGGGTAGATTAAGAAATGTGGAACTTCTGGCTGGGTGGAATGAGGTGTAATGGAGTTAAAGGTTAATGCTTATCAAAGAGATAAACACTTTATTAAATATACCACATTTTTTGGTTTTTTCAGAGAGATAACTATAACCGCTGGGGAGGCCCATTTTTTTTACAGTTATTACTAAACCTTACTTTGATTTTACAGTAAACTTATCCAATCAACATGGATGCATTTAAAAAGGCAAATTATTAAAATAATGCACAACTTTTCACTCGGAGATAAATTTTTGAGATTTAGGACTTCAACTTACATTCTTACTCTTGAAAAACAAGTAAAATTTTCATACTGAATTTTATGTCCCACAAAAGAAAACAATTCAACCCCTGGCCTAAGTTCTGGCAAAGAGATAAACCAAGGCTTGTTCGGTGGTGGTTTTTAACAGGGCATGTCGCCCTAACTGTGTTATTTTATGCCAAAGGATGTTTTTGTTTTTATTCATTCTAATGGATATTCAAAATTTTTTTAAAACTCATTTTTTATCTATTTAACCCAACAAGATTGGGTTGTTGGTTGGATTTTATAGTATGGCCAACTCTTGTTGGTTATTTTATGGCCTAAAGATATTTTTTAATTTTTAGGTTTTATTTATTTATTCATTTTTTTTTTATTTTTAATTTTTGACATGTCTCACCAGGTGCAGCATATTGGCAACATAGTTGCACCATTTGGACGAAATGGGACAGCCGATATTAAGAATAATTCGTTCCCCACAAACTTTTAAAAAAAAAAGAAAAAAAAAAGAAAAAAAAAAGAGAAATAAGAAATTACAATTTTATTCGCCCATTCCCATTTCATAAAAGGGAGGAGAAGAAAGAAAGAAGAGGGAAAAAAAGGAGAGAAAAGAAATAAGAAGAGAAATTATAACCACACCAAATAAAAAAAACATAAGCACGTCTTCTGAAAATAACTCTGATGATGAAGCTCTTGCTTCGGAAATCGATAAGACAACTAAAAAAAACATTTCTTTTTGTCTTTATTTTTATTACGCATTGTATTTGCTGTCGAATTTTTATTATTTTTATTAGATATTTGTCTTATCATTCTGATGGTAACCCATTTTTCTCTAATTTACCCACAGATGGATCTAACGGTACTACAAGTCTGTGTCAGAGTGGATTCTGGAAGTAATGGCAATGCAGGGTACTCCAAACCACTTCCCAGAGCTCCAAAATTGGAGGAACCTCGACCACTAGAATGCAATTTACAGATCGATTACCAGAAAAACACTAAGGGGCTGGTCGGCCCAACAACCTTCTAGCACATAATAAAAGGGTTGGAGAGAATTGCATTAAGAGGCAATACGGTTGGGACAATCAATAGTACTGGGCTTTTGACATGATCCAAAGCTGATTAAAATTGTCTGTCTAATATAAGACAAGAAATTTCCTGAAGAAGGCCGGAGGGCACATTGGCCGAATTGTTGTACAGAAACAATTGGAAGGGACAAGAGTCTGAATTAATCTAAATTAATACTAAGATCAAAGCACTCATTCTAAAAAAAATTTCAGAGGAAATAGTGTTTAGAACACGCTCGTAACACCAAAAACACACCACAAAAACACTAGAGAACCACTCTTGACTGATAAATTATTTATATTTATTGATCTACTAGAAAAAAGAAGACGGGGTTAGGGTTAGTTTAATGGGAAAATAAATAATTTATCAGTCAAGAGTGGTTCCCCTTTGTTTATGTTAGACTTATAGGAAATAACCTAATTTCATTTAAATATGGAATTGTATATCTATATGTATTTTCTGTTTTTGGCTTTTATTTATTTTATTTTTCGGACCATATTACCTTTTTGATCTCTATTAAGAAAGGACATGTTTTTCATTTACACTGTCAATATCCGGTTGTTTGTTAGGGGTTAGGGTTAGTTTCTAAGTAAAAAAAAATCTAAAAATCGTCTGTTAAAACAACCAGATATTGATGGTGTAAATGAAAAACATGTCCTTTCTTAATCGAGATCAAATAGGGGTGCCTAAAGGTCATATGGTCCTATTTTTCTAGTGATCTTATTTTGATGCTTGGGTGTGGAGTGGGGATAAATTGCATAGATCAATTAAATTTTTTAGTGGAGTTTAATTTTGAAGGAATTTTCTAATGGGGTAAAATATTTTATCTTAATCCTGAAAAGATAACTTGAAAATAAGTAAAAATTAATGTTTTAAAAAAAAATTCCATCAAATATTAGAGTTGCCTCCCTTATACAATCAGTTGTTTGTATTTGTAATAATGATATTAATCTTTAATATGTAAACAGTAATTTTTGTGTGGGTATGTGCATGGTATAAGTTATTGTGGAGGCACGTGGTGTAATGGTCATCGTCATAGGAAATGGATATGGCAAGACGAGTTCAAATCCTGGATAAGGATGTTTGCATTTCACATAGCGCTAATATGGAAAGGTATGCATCCAACTATTCTCCATTCAGGTATGGGTAAATAGTAGAGTGAGACTGGCCTTTAACTGTAGTTAGGCAACACAGGAGAAGGAAAACTCTGAATTCAAATTCTCCACTAAAGAAATTGACCTTGCGTCACATCCTGCTTATGCATAGGGGATGGTAAATATGTATATATAACAGTTATTGTGAGTTTGCCAAACTGAGTTTAAAATCCAGTCAATCCATTATGTTAATTTTTATGCAAATCCTTGAGCTATAGGTTAAATAAAAAACCTGGAAATTCCATAAATCAATGTACATTTTTTAGCCAAGTTCATTTTCTGTTGTGAAAGATTTCAAATGTATATATAAAAATAAATAAATTTTGTTTCTCTTCGTTTCATTTCACCATTTATTTGCATTTTGAGAGAAATAAAATTATAAATCAAATATAAAATACATCTACTAAACTATCTACAAAAATACACCTGTAAAGGAAACTTGATTACCAACTTCTGTCTCGCACTCTAATGATTTGTTTAAAAACTAAATATTTTACCTACAAAATATTCCCTTACAAATCATATATGGCAATTAATAACCCACAGGGTTTGATATGCCAATAAATAAAATAACCTAACCTATAATAATTTTCTTGGAACAGAAAAACTTTTATCAAAATAACCTGAAAAGTGACGATATGCCGTAAAACAAAACAACCTTATTTGCATTTCTTATTTTGTAAATACACACACATACATTTATTAAAGTTAGAAATAATGAAATTTCTGAAGAAATGGATCATTTTATTAGTTGATTTAGACCCACAATCAATTGGTGCTGTAATTTTATGCCTGTGTTGCCCTTACATGAATGGTAAGTTGGAGGTGCGTGAGGTAATGGATATCATCATAGGAAATGGGCATTATGAACAGAGTTTAAGTCCTGGATGAGGCTGTTTGCATTTCACACAACACTAATATCCTTGGGAAAGGTATACATCCAACTATTCTCCCTATGGGCAAATAGTAGGACAGACTGGGCTCTTTAATCTTGGCACGGCAACCAATCTGGGAGAAGGAAAACTCTGAATTCAAACCTGTTAAACTTGGCTTAACAATTGACCTTGTGTCACATACTACTTGAGGGGTTGGGTAAATACATGAATGGCAGGAATGAGAATAGATAGGAAACAGGTTCATTTGAATTCGTTTGATACAGAAGAAACAGTGTTGATGGTGATGAAAACACCTTTCAAAGAAATTGCACCAACTCCTCTAACAAAAGGGAATAATGAGGTGAATGGTGCCACAGAAATTTGTGGCATGAGTTTCTTTGAATGGGAAACAGATCCACTTAGGTTCTTTTGAAATAGAAGAGGCTCCTGCCAAAGCCATTCAAAATGCATCAATACTATCCAGAAAAATGACAGAAAGCTACAACATCACAGCAAGGGTTTTCTGTTTAAAACTTAAGGCTCTTCAGAAAGATATGTTAAAAAAAAAGAATATACCAAAGGAAGGACCTTGTAGTTTTGAAGATATATTTGTGTGGTGGTGACATCTACCTCACTTTTTGAGAAGCAGCTGCAATTAAAGTATTATTGTAGTCACAATACAGGGAGTGTGTCTTTTAAAAGATACCTGGAAACTTGCAAGATCCTTTCATGGTGATATTTTTGCATTGTGTGATTTCCAACCCATTTACCAAGCTATGGGTTAGATAGTACTACTACTAATTTTCTTCTACAAGGGTGTCTTTGACATTAAATAACCCATGAAGTTTGATAATGCCATTAAACAAAGAAACCAAACTATCCACTCCATTTGAATTATTTGAAAAATCGAAAATTGATCTTTCTGAAGATTTTCTGACCATAGGACTCTCTCTGGACCTTGCCATTGATATTTGCTCTTTAATGTATTCATAAAATCCTTGTAAGGCATGGAAAATTGTTAGTAGATTTTGGTCATGAGTTTATTTGGAAAAAATGAAAAACAAGGGAGATAATTGTAGTGGTGTTTATAAGATCTTAAAATTTTCTAAGTTGGGGCACCCAAAAAGTACCCATAATTTGGCTCCAGGTAGCCAAATCAATTCAACCAATTTCCTATCATCATTAAGTAAATCTAGAGGTAACTTATCACTGAAAGGTTCTTGGTAATATGTTCCGTTCTAACAATAATTTAGTTACAAACAAATGCAGAGATTTAAAATTACAATAGATATTTTTACTCCATTTTATTCACACTGTTATTCATTCATTTTGAATTGTTTTATGCTATATGATTTAAGCAGACCACCATTATTATGAGAAAATATAATGAAATTAGATAAAAACAATTTATGCATAGCATTATTTGTAATCTTATGTACAGCATCTTAGTGGTGTCTCTCTCTCTCTCTGTTTTCTCTCCAATGTTGGTTGGTGGGCAATGATTGATTTTAATGGCATGTCAACTTATCTAGGATTATTTTATGCCTAGAGGTTAGGGAATTGTGTTCACATTTATAATTTTGTGTAGTTATTTAAGAATTTTTTTGTGCACATGGTCCATATTTGACCCATAGAGGCAACCCTAATATGTACTACCACACTGGGTGAGAGTGGGCCATGGAGTAATGTCAATGAGGAGTATTCACAATCAGATGCAATTTATTGTTATACCCAGGACACCTCTTTTTGTGGGGGATTTATCCCTCTACAGTGGATACATTCAGAATATTCTAAGCCCTGCAAACAGGGTATTTTTTTTTTTTACTGCAAAGGTACATTTTGTATAAGATACTTTTTATCTAAATGTTAGTCCAATCAATTTTGGTTGAATGAAATCTCACCACTATATAAGAATTTGTGGGTGTTTCAAACCAACAGTAAGTTCTTATAATGTATTAGTGAATCCATAGATGCACTAATACTGACACCCCTGTCAACTGGGGCTTTAGAATACACTGACTGTACCCTGCAGAGGAGTCACCTGTTGGCTATGGGTGGTGACCCATGATGCTTAAGGATAGAATCCTGGTGAATGAGCAGTCCATGACATCCAACACTCCCCTACTTAGGCTAGACAGTCAATCAGAGAGGCCCACTCAATCAATTGGCTGGTCACATCAAGCCCTAGCACCTATATGATTGCCCCAACCCTATTGTCCTTATGGAAAGTTCCAACCCTTTTTATCATATGTATGCTAGAAAGCTAAGTGGGAATGACATTAAACTCTACCTGATGGTGAAGTTCCAATTCTGGAGGTCTGGGGAATGTGGAGCTCCCCTCCATCACCATTGCTCCCTGATCCACTCTGACCCGGGGTAGTAGTACCTGTTAGGGTCCCATCTATGGGTTAAATAGAAAAATGTGTTTATAAAAAAAAATTGAGTATCTATCAAGAATGAATTTATTTCAAAACTTTGTTGGCATTAAATGATCCACTGAGGTTGATATGCCATAAAACAAACAAACAAACTAACACTGAACATTCAGTAAGGAAAGACACACAACCAACTCTCATGAACAATGCACATATGAATGTTTAATGAACATAATATTTAGTAACAAATAACAGAATGCATATGTCCAAACAAATTAAGTGTAAAATGTGTTTCATGAAGAAAGTGTAATTAGTTATAAAAGACTTACAGTGTCTTCCATGGCAAGGTGTAATAAATAGTGATAAAGTTGGAGACTACTTGTCTCTACTCTGCTCTATGAACATAGCTGAGAGATATGTCCTTTTTTCTCAGTCAGCAAGGACTGAAACAAAATATCTGTTGTCCCTTTGAAGAAAGGAGATAAAAGAGAAAGTTTTGAAGGGCCAAATTATCATGTGACCAACTATGCCTACAATCCAATCCAATGTAATTTTAGTATTTTTTTATAAACTTTTAATTTTATCTGAATTTTTTAGATAAGGCTTCATAATTTGTATTATTTAGACTTTTTGTACAGTTGTCTTTGTCTTTATATATATACACAACATTTTGAACTTCTGTGAAGGTACCTGATTATGACATGAAAGCTTCTGAGTTCAACAAGAAACATTGTTATATATATCTTATTATAATGGAGATTGTGTGTTTTTCTGTCTGTAACCGAAACTATATTACTACTAAACTCACAAGTGCCTGTAGTTATTTATGTCACATTCTCAATGATTTTATTTTTATTTAAACTTCAATTATTAATAAAATTGTTTTATATTATTAATACTGTTGACCATACCTACATATCAATAACATGCAATTGTATTTATATATACAACAAAATAGCGGATTACAGTGTGAATGGGAAGGCTAATTTGCATATTGATATTAAAAATTTGATTTTAATAAATATCTGCTTAGTATTATTGATTTCTAATTGTTTGGTTTTATCTTAATGAACATAAGCAAAAATCTCGTGGATAAATCTTAAAAGAAATCCATTAACAAGAATAAATAACTGTAATTTTATTCTTTATTTCCTATTTTAACTAAATAGTTAAATTAGGAAAATTTAGTAATGAAAGATAGGAGCCGTTCTATTTTTCGATTATACTCTCCCTCTGTTTCAAATCTTTATCTGCATTCTTATTTAATTTCATTAGTCTTTCTAATTTAATATGATATTTTATTGCATTGAAACTTTAATACTAGCACCCGGAGGGTGCATATATTTGCTAGTAACAATAAAGATGAGACAACAGTGTGAAAAATTTCAATTTTATATCTTATACTTTTCCAAATAACCTTTGGATTTCCCCACTCTAATCCTAGACAAAAGTAACAGTGATATTTTGATCCTAGACAGTGCAAAGCTACTAAACTGATCCTAGACAGACGTACCTATCCCATTAATAATCTCATCAGAAATAATAAAAACTTTTCTAGTCTTATTAACAAGAAAAAACCTTTTCACAATATTGTAATAATTTTAGTATTGACCATTATCAGCAATTGTTCATGAAGTAGAACTTTATTAATTTTTTTTTCCATTAAAAAAAAAATGAATTTCTTAGGGTTTTTCATTTCCTAATATTATATCGTAGGGAGTAATTTTAGGGATGCATCAAGCCAAAAAGGTTATCTGTGTGCCTTATAATTTATTCTTAAGTAGTAATCAGCTAAAGTAAACTTCTGACCTCATCTGTCTATGATTATAAGTTGTAAGAAGAGGAGGAGGAGGAGTGGTAGTAGTAGCTAAAGGAAACACATTAAGTTTCATTAGCTTTTACCCAGTATATCAAGATTAAAAGAAAAAGGTACATAATCTGTAGTTTTCTTGTTTATTACTTGAACAAAAACTGTTGATACAAAATAGGGAATAATTACTACTACTACTACTACTGACTTTACAGGGTGAGTCACTCAAAATAAAGGACTAAGTTGCAATTTTGGATGAGTTTGCAAATTTTGGACAATGAAAAAAAGAAAAAAGAAATTTGATATCAGACTTGCTGGTATATCACATTGATGAATTGTTGGAGGCATGTGGTGTAATGGTTACTGCCAAAGGACATGGACTTGGTAATGAGTTCAAGTCTTGTTGGCATTTCATATAGCACTAATACCCTTGGGAAAGGTATGCATCCAATTATTCTTCTAGTAGTAGAGCAGATTGGGTTTTTGAACCTTGATTAGGCAACCAGTCTAAGAGAAGGAAAACTGAACTCAAACCTGTTAAACTCCGCTTAAGAAAATTGACTATGTGTCACATCCTGCTCTTGCAAAGGGATTGGTAAATATATATATTACATTGTATACTACAGAGCATTGTCAGAGAGCTTTTAGTTTACTTGTAAACCATAGAGATAGATGATTTGAGCAGCTCACCAAAACAGAAACCTGAATTTGATGAATTAAAATTAGTTTCTTAAATAAAGAATCCACTTATAATTTCTGATAGAAATTGTCAAAATCTTTGTTGTATACTGGTATTGATCAACAACTTGAAATTGGAGTGGTATAATAGTAGTAAATCTCCCAAACTGATGTTTTCTTTTCAATATTCTAAAAAACTTTTTATGTAGGCATATAGATTGTTGTTAAAATTAAAAGAAAATATTAAATGTATCTTGGTAGCTCAATTAACAGCCGAGTTATGACCATTCAAAGTTTGTCAGCAATTGTATTTTATGGGGTAATAAACCAATAAACCAGAAGCCAACTTTAGCATTGTATAACTAAAGATATAGGCTTTAAATAAGTGAAAATTTTTTATAGATGTAATTTCATAGTAAAGTAAAAGAAAGATAATATAAAAGGAATTAATAAATCCTAGTTCAGGCCAGTATGGTTGAAAATCACATTCCATCACAAAACTGTGTGGAAATGATACGGAAAAGAGCAAACTTGACTGTTCATTCAAGTTTTATTTCAGCAGCTAACTCATTGAAACTTCCTATTATGATTCCTGACATGTTAGAGATGAAGCTATTTTTTTTTTCTTTTAAAAAGTCACCAATTAAATCCTATTTGCACCATATAAAAACGGTTACCGACCTAATTTCACAGTTGGGCAAGAAAATGGGTCAAAAGTACACTTCACTGAACATGTTGTAAAAAGACCATTGTTAGTGAATTTGATTCTCACTGGCTGCTCCGTACTTTTACCTTTGGGTTAAACTTAATGAATGATAACTTGAAGTTGGAGTAACCAATATTAGAAGCTTATGATATTAAAAAAAGAGGTACACAAGTTATGTACATTTCAACTGTGTAATATTTATATATATATATATATATATATATATATATATATATGAAATTTAACATTTTGAAAAAACATATGATGTTTGTTATGTAATTGCTGACAGATCTGTTTCGACCAAATCGATAAGTTGGTCTTCATCAACGAGCGACATAGACGGGAAGAAAGATATCCGTTAAAAGACTGTTTACAAAAACGGACGCTGAATTCAACCGCTGAAATTTTGAAAAATGCATGTTCTGTTTTAAAAATAAAATAAATTTTATTTTTAATTTTTAAAAATCAGAAGCATTATAGTTTATAGTAAAACTCAAAAGAGTTTGTTGTAAAAATGATATAAAAAATGTAAAGTGGGTATCAAAATAGTATAGGATATATTTCAGCTGTTAAAAATATACAAGTCCACAGTGTAATTTGAAGAAAGATGTTAGAGTTCCAAAATTTACTTGTGGTGTTGATAAGTCCGTAGAGTTATAAATGAAGGTCTTCAAGGTGTAAAATATATATATATATATATATATATATATATATATACAGGGTGTTCGAGAGAAATATGACAGTTTCCTAAGGAAAAAGAAAAAGTGCTTGGTAACTACAAAATTTAATGGATTGTAAAGAAATTCAACAGGCACAGAAACTACACTGTTGTCAACAAGTTTCACTCGATATAACCGCCATTAGAATCGATCAGTCTCAATCCTGCTCAGGAACCTGGAACAAGCTGATGTTACAGTTTCCCTGGGAAGGGTCTCAAAAAACTACCTTAATTCTGTCGATTAACTGGGTTTTGTAGTACTGGCACGGAGATTGGTGTTTTTCTCAACAGCGCCGTATACATAATAATCCATGGGGTTAAGATCTGGGGACTTCGGAGGCCAAACATTGGGACTGGTGTAGTCATAAAAATTTGCCGACAACCATTTTTGACTTTTCCCAGAGGTGTGGCAGGGGGGCGAATCCTGCTGCCATACATATGGCCTACCATTGGCTACCCTTGTTATCCAGGGCTTGACTACAGTGTTTAGCAACTCCATGTGGGCATTTGAGGGTCCTTCAACACTTTTTTCTGCAGATTTTCAAGGAATTCTGTTGTATGAACGCAATTAGATCGTCTGTTAGTGTTATGTTGCTTTCTTCTAGTCACAGCCTCATAGTCTCCATTGCAATTCTCCAGTTCATGCCTGATTGTTTTTACAGTGTTTAGGGAGCATTGGGCAGCAACCATAATCTCCTTATTTTGATGGCTGGTACAGATCATCATGATACGAGTTGGTTCCAGTCATCTATTCTAATTGTCATCACGTATACACTGCGTTTCAAATTATTAACGAAGTGACATTTTTTCATTTTGTACAAAAAATATCAATTGGAATTTAATGAAATTTTCACAGTATAATTGAAGTATGTGTATACACAGGCTGTATGGAAACTATATTGTTCTGCGCAACAGGAAACAAACAGTGGTCATTTGCATTATCAATACAATATAGAAGTGTCCCAGACATTAAACAAGTGTCATTATACTCGTGCAATTATGGGTCGCAAATGTGACTTGACCCCTTCTGAGAAAGATATCATAACATCTGAACTTTCCAAAGGCAAGTCTATATTAGAAATATACAAAATAATTGGAATATATCACCAAACAATGAAAGGATTTGTTGCAGCTCCTACGAAGGTGCGTAAGAGGGCTGATAAGCGTCACTTGAGGGTTGTTTCCCGACGTTCTTTGTCACGAATGAAACGTGAAGCTGTAAACAACCCAGGCCTGACGAGTGAAGCACTTTTTCAGAAGCATTGGAGAAGCAACAGTGCCCAGAAGTACTCGCTGTCAACTTCTGAAAAAAGTCGGGGCATCAGTGAGACCAGTGACAAAGCCTCGATTGACAAAAATACACATGCAAATACATTTGAAATGGGCAAAGGAGAACATGAAGGTCGGTTTCTCAAAAGTACTGTTCACAGATGAAATTCGTGCAACACTTGATGGCCCTGATGGCTGGAGCAAAGGTTGGATCGTAAATAGACAAGATCCTCATCACCACTTTAGACGCCGACAATGAGGAGGATGTATTATGATTTGGGCTGGTATTATTGTAGGTATCATTGTTGGCCTGTGGAGAGTGCCTGACGGTACGAAAATAACCGCAGATGCTTATATAGCCTTCCTCATAGAGCACCTGGAATCTTGGCCAAAAAGGCAGAGAATCACCTTCAGGAGAACCATTATATTTATGCAAGATAATGCTCCTTCGCATTCAGTGCATAAAACTACTGAGTACCTGCCAAAATTAGGCTTCTGTGGACCTCAGAAGATAAACTGACCAGCCACTTCTCCAGACTTAAACCCAATTGAAAACTTGTGGAGCATTCTGAAGCAACGTGTTTATGAGAATGAACGCCAATTTAGAAGCAAAGATGACTTGTGGTTGGAAATAGTCAACGTATCACGTGAAATTACATCAAAGGAGATCCAGAAATAGACATGTTCGATAGACTAGCGACTTTTCCAAGTCATTTTTAAAAAAGGATCACATATTTCATATTAACTAACTTCACTATCATTTTTTAATTCTTTTTACTTTTTTATTTCAATTTAATTTTATCTTAGTTACAGTATGTATCCATAAAATCTATATAAATCAAACTATAAAAGTATTTTCTTTTTTACCGGGGTTTTTATTACACCTCGCTAATAATTTGACACATGAATAACTTAAGTAAATTAAGTAAATGACCGTAACTTTTGTTTCTTTTAGTAGAACCTTACAAGTAGGTGTACGTAGAGGTTGTCATTATTCTCTGATAATTTCGTTAAATTCCAATCAGTAGTTTGTGGATAGGAGGGAAAAGTGTCACTTCTTTAATAATTTGAAATGCAGTGTATGAATGAAGAAAGGTCCAAGCTTTTAAATGATGTGTAGTGTGCATCAATACTTCCAGCATATGGAGAAAAATAACCAAATATGTGTGTGTCAAATTTATCCTGAACACCCTGTATGTGTGTGTGTATATATATATATATATATATATATATATATATATATATATATATATATAAAAAGTTGTAGTTCCTGTATGTTTGTTAATGAATTCCTACTAGTGTTTTGGAGATAAACCTTCATAACTATATATATTCTGAAACTACATTACCCAGGGTACTTGGATAAGTATATTTCATTTTGATTAAAGAGGGTCCCTGGGGAGTACAAACTCCTGCTGAAAATATTTTTTCCTTCAATTTATATGAAATATAAACCATACGTAAATGATATGATGCCTATTCATAAGATATCAGCAAATTTTAATAATATTAAGACATCCTAATGGGAGTTAAACCTCCTTATAGTGAACATTTTTGAAGTTCATAACTTGAGTACTAGAACATTTATTATCACTGGGTTTTTCTTTTAATCAAACATATATCAACAAAAAAATGATCTCTCTTTTATAGTAAAATTTGTCTAATTTAAACATTTTATCTATAACAAAACATTTCTAGTGGCTACAAACATCATTATTGAATTAGCTTAAAAGCCACTCTGATGGATGGATGGTAATTAAGCTAGTTCCATATAATACTAACAATAAGAAAGGAAAGATTAGGAAATATTACAGAAAGTTATAGCAAGATTCTTAGAATATGTGTGCTTAATTGAAATTAATTCAAGATGCAGTCTAGAAGAGTTCAGTGATTTTTGGTTCAGAGGTGTCTCCAAAATACATAAATATTCCACACTTGGAATTTGCATGACCAATCTGGAACCCCTATCTCGCTAAGAACATTAACCTCCTAGAAACTGTACAAAGATGTGCAACCAAATGAATACTCTCCATCAGACATCTGCCATATTCTGAATGTCTTGCTGCCCTGGGAATGGATTTGTTGAAACTCCAGAGTCTGGCAACTGACCTGGTAAACATTCATAAGTTCATTAATCATCTTAACAACAGCAACCTTGAGCATCTTTTTGATCTCCATGTTTCTAACACACGTTGGCATGCCTGCAAAGTCAGAAAACAGTGTAGCTCACATGATTTTCGGAAACATTTTTTCATGCTCAGAGTTGCTGAGGCATGGAATAAGCTGCCTGTGTCCGTTGTGGGCTGCCGAAACACTGCATCTTTCAAAGCCTCCATGCTTCCTGTAGTCCACCAACACTATACCTGATACCTCCATCCACGCACATATGCACGCACACGCACACATACATGTATATTCTTACTGTACACTGTTCATGTTCCTGATACAAATACATTATTCTGTGTACTAGACATAAAACTTTGATGAGTTCTGGAGCACCTGAGCACTGTACACAATAAATTTCATTATTATTTCATAAGAGTTATGTCTTTTAGATACAGAAGTTTTATGCATACATAAAAGATTACTTTTCTTACAAGTTTTCATGTTTGATTGCAACTTTAAGTGATCTTTTGTTTTATTGTCATTTTTACATACATAATTCTGCATTGCTTAATAAAGCTGTTGGTTGGTCTTACATTGTTATTTAATGCCAAAGTCAGTCTTTGTTTTAGCAATTAATTATACGATTTCAAGTAATTAATGATAATAATTTGTAAACAATTAGAACTTCAAGCAACTATTCTTAACACAAATAATTTGTATGCAATTATTAAGTACTGGCACAGGACCTGTAGATATACCACAGTATAGTAATTTAATTATTACGTTTGGTATGTTTACTTAAGAGCTATGGAAAAATAGTTCAACATGTAAAAAAGTATAATAATCTTGATTTAACTCTCTATCACTCTTTTTTTTTCTTTCTTTCCTTCTTTTCATCATGTTTGATTGAAACAGATTAGTGTTACCGCTTCTGCGCAATCACCCCCCTCTCTATCTTTCCCCTACTCTTTCTTTCTTTTTTTTTTTATATTTTTGGTCTATTATCTAGCTGAGGTGACAACACCTATAAGAATTTGGCGGATAAGCAACAGCAAATAATCAGTATTTACATTTTGCATTTCACCTTGGATGATTTGGACGGTCTCATTTTTAACCAGAGGGTGTTGCCAGATGATAACGGTAATACAATTAAGGAACACAAGTATTGATATATAGATTCTTAACTAATGCTAATAATTTATACACAATTATATAGTTACAAGTAACTATTCTTATTTAATAATAGTAATAATAATAATTAGTAGATTTTGCAGTTCCAGTAGATCACAGGGTGAATGTGAAAGAAAACGAAAAGATAGACAAATACCAGGACCTTGCCAAAGAATTGAAAAATCTGTGGAATATGCCAGTGAGAGTGATACCAATTGTAGTTAGTGCCCTTGGAATGGTCCTCAAGAAAACAGACTGGAGGAATTGGAAATCAGAGGAAGGATTAAACCATCTAGACAACAGCATTGTTAAGATCAGCTAGAATACTCAGAAGAGTCCTAAAGATCTGAGGTGATTTGTTCTCACTTGGACTCCAGTGAAAGACTGCCAGCTTATGCTGGTGTAAAAAATCTTTTGGTATAATTTTGTTTCTCTGAAGAAGGACAATATCATCTATATTGACTTTTTCAAATATATCTTTCATATTATCTGCATTAAAAAAGCATTTTATGATAAGATCAAAATCTCCCCATTCAATGAGGAAATTTTTAACAGTGCAGTGTGTTTGACACATTTCCCCACATTGTTGTGAGATTTTTTTTATTAACACAGTAGTAATAAGATGTTTAATTTAGAGAATAAAACAATTTCTAATGAAATAATATTGTAGAGTTGACATTCATGCCCATCACAGTCAATTTTTCTCCGGAGATAACTAATAAATGCTAATTATAGAGTACTTACTTTTATTTATTTTCAGTTAATTATAATACAAATTTTATAAATAGGATGGGAATTGAGATTAAGATTGGCTGAGAGCTTTTTTCAGTATCAATTTGTACAAATGTTTTATGACTTTAGTTTTCTATCATTATTTTTAATGGAATTTTTTTCAAAAATGCTCTTCAGGCATTAAACTAAAGATCAGTTCTCAGAGTAAATGGAAATGATAATCTTATTCATAGTTACTTTTTTTTTTCAAATTCCTGTAAAAACTATTGTAATTAATCCTTAGAACAGTGATTCTCAATCAGGGTACACACACACACACACACACACACACACACTGCCTTAGAACCTGGCAAGTATTTGTGCTACTATCCAGGAAAACATATCTGGGCAGTCTGAATTCCTCTTGGAGAAGCCCCATTTCTACATTGCTATTGCCCATAAAATGCTATAATCTGTTATTTAACACCCTTACATGTTATAATCTGTTATTTAACACCCTTACATGTTATTTTACATTTATAGCTATTTTTCAGTCTGGACCCAAGAGTGGTAGTTTTTTTTCTCTCAGTGGAATAGCTATGGGGACCCACAAAAAATAAGAGGAAAGGAGGTCCACGGGTTAAAAAAGGTTGAGAACCACTGCCTTAAAAGCTGACTGGTATTTGTGCTGCTATCTAGGAAAACATATCTGGGCACTTTGAATTTCTGTTGGGGAATCCCCACTTCTACATCGCTATTGCCTATAAAATTTGTTATTTAACAGCCTTACATGTTGTTAAATAATATAGTCATCTTATATTTATATCTATTTTTCAATCAGGATCCAAGTGTGGAGGGCCCACAAGAGTGGAGGGGCTCCGGGTTTTAAGGGTTGAAGGCACATATATAAATAGTAGTGAAACAAATATGAAAATAGTGGTTAGTGTATTTTTTAATTTTTTTTTATTGAAGATAATTCTTCTTTTTCTGATTTTTCTCCATTGAATGTTGTCTCCAAATGCAAAATAGGCCAAAAAGATAATCTAATTACTGCATAATTTATTATTATTATAATTGTTCAGTCAGAAAACAGGTTAATCCAACTTTGCTGTTTGAGTGGATATTTAGGATGAACCATAACCTCAAAATGAAATCTTATTTATGCACGGATATTCTTCCTATGATTTCTAATGAGATTATCTATGTGTGAATTATAATTTTGGCTTAGGATCAGAGTGTAGTATCTGTGTTTTCTGCCTAGGACCAGTCTTACATCGAAACAGTGTATAGTATTTACCCATGAAAATGAAATTATTGTGTACAGTGCTCAGGTGCACTACAACTCGTGAAAGGTGCATGTATAGGAAATAGAATAATGTACAAATATCAGGAAAATCAACAGTATATGAGTCATGATATATATATATATATATATATATATATATATATATATATATATATTGAAATGTGTGTGTGTATGGGATTAAGATATCAGGTATAGTGTTGGCAAATTTTAGGTAGAATGGAAGTTTAAAAATTATATAGCATCATAAGAGTAAAAAGATGTATAACATTAACAAAATAATAAATTTATGAAATTAAAATTGATATACTTATACAGCTTCAAATTATTAGTAATCCTGCTTGGTTGATATTTGATAAGACAATTATTTTATTTATAAATAGTCTACTAAGATTATCAGGTTAACTAAAGCAAGATAAAAATACAAAAATATTTATAAAATGTTTTTTTATAGTTTGGCATGAAAAATGATTCCAATTTTGTACATACTTTGAAATAAGCTCTAATTTTATTGTTGAACATGCAAAGTACCCAGTTGATTTATTTAAGGTAACTCTAATAAATATACAAGTTATCTCCCTTGAATTTTAAAAATTGTTTTTTTTTATCAGCTTGTGAAAACTTGCTAATTTACATTCAGCAAGTTCCAAACATTGCATACATAAATAGAAAGTAAATTCATATATATATATATATCTTAGATTAATTCTAAGCCTATCCATCCATCTTTTTTTAATAGAAATGTTATTTTAAAGGCATATTGATATGTATAAAATGGTACAGCAACCCTAACATATATATATATATAGGTTTCACCTAAAAGGGCTTGCTTAGGTGAAAGCTAGGTTGATGATAGATATTATCTGGTTCAATTTAGTTTTCTCTACTTTGTTGTATTGAACACTATTTACACATATTAACTTATCTTGACTCTTTCAATTGCTTTTCCTTTTTCTGATCATTTTGTAGAGTTTGATTCTTTACACACTCTTTGGATGATTCGGCTTTTTTTTTGGGGGGGAGATTTTTTCTCTGATTTCTTGTTAGTAAAATTTCTTTATTTGCAAATTGAACTGTTCATTTTTTTTCTTTTTCACCATTCAAGCCATAAGAATATATATATATAGTTATCCACAGACATGTGTTTCGACTTATCAAGTCTCTTCAGTGTGACTAGACATTTTGTGAGCTACCTACAGTTGAGATAGAAATCCAATCATTTCAGCATCAGTCAGACAGCTTAACCGCTTGGCTATCATCACCCACAGAATGCGAAGGGGATTTTAACTGTTTTAATACACACATCTGTATGTATGTATAGGCCATCATAGAGTGCTCTATCCCTTTTATAGGAGAGCATTGCGTTTACACTTATATATATATAATGTGTGTGTGTATAAACGTTTTTCATTTCTGTTTAATTCTATCTACATGTTTTTGTTATTCTTTTTTATTTATTTATTTTTTTAATAATTTTTTAAATTTGTACATGGGATAAGAGATACTGTTCTATAAATTTAATAGAATTAAAACTTCCCAAATTTATTTTAATTTTTTCTATCTTTATATTAATTATTCTATATTTAAAATAATCTGTACATTATAAAAATGTTATTGCTATGAAAATTTCATTTATTTTTTTATTCTAATTATGTATTTTTAGTTCCTGTTAAGATCAGGTTAAAGGAGTGCATTGGGGTTTATACAAGCCCCAAGTAAAACCCCTTTCCCTTTTTCAGTAAACCAAATTGCAGTGCTTATTGTGATCCAGACCAGAATTT
Source organism: Doryteuthis pealeii (assembly GCA_023376005.1). Classification (NCBI taxonomy): domain Eukaryota; kingdom Metazoa; phylum Mollusca; class Cephalopoda; order Myopsida; family Loliginidae; genus Doryteuthis; species Doryteuthis pealeii. The sequence goes on from CM042169.1 coordinate 46,573,123, forward strand.
GTGTGTTTTAAGTGGATCATTACCCATCAACAACTAAACTGCTGGGTTGTGGGGGGTTGGGTTCACCCACAGTGAATGACTTGTTCTATTTTCAGTGCAGACTCTGTTTATTCATTCATTTATTTATTTTTTATAAACGAGAAAAAGAAGTGACCAATGCAATTTTTTACCTGTGACTGTGTTAATTTTCACATGTCTACTTCTGTTTCCGCTTGATAAGCAACCATGTTACTAACTGCAGTTAGAACAACTACTTATTCAAATGATGTTGGTTATAGTCTTGAATCTACTGAAAATTGCAGTTTACTTCCAGGTTGTACAGAAAAAATTGGAAGCATTCCATTTGCATCATTGATAGCCACCATCCTCTGCTTGGTCGGAATTGGAGTATTTTGTGGGACATTGTACCAGGCATTACACATCTTTCTTGTACAGATTGTTGATGAATTATTTCATTTCAAAGTAGGATGGTAAGTATATTATACTTTTTAGATCTGATTTAGTTAATTTATTTTTTAGTTATAGAAGTTGTGTGTTTTTATTGTACTAACATTTATATGATAATAATAATAAATTATTGTGTACAGTGCTCAGGTGCACTACATCAATGATGCATGTATAGTAAATAGAATAATGTACAAATGTTAGGAAAATTAACACTATCTATAACACTTTGCTGCTTATATATATATGAAATATTATTTTATTATAATAATAATAATATCTTTTCAGCTAGTATATTAGGTCTGAGACCTGTCAGCTGTTCCTTATAAACATTCATTTTAATTCACAGAATATTTATACTCTTTCCACAGATTATCTAACATTGCCATAAAAGAGTTTAGAGATGGGCATTCACTATTGATCATGGTAGTTTATTCCATGTATTCACCACTCTGTTACTAAAATAATTTTGTCTTGCATTTGCTTTACAAAATTTTTTAAGAGTTTTAATTTATGACTTCTGGTATTGATATTTTGAGCAATGTTTAGTAGATCAAAGTTGTACGTCGTCGATAAACCAAACTTGGTAAGTCAATATTACTAAGTCTTTCTTCATACAAAAGGTTTTTAAATCATTCATTACTCTAGCTCTCCTTTGAACTCCCTCAATGAGTTTTATGTATTTTAAAGTCATATTAATATGAAAAAATTGAGGAAAATCTTATGCACAAATATACTTCCTATGAGATTATTTATGTATGGATTATCACTTCTGTTTAGGATCAGAGTGTAGTATCTGTGTTTTCTGCCTAGGATCAGTCTTACATCTAGGCTTTTTTTATTAGAATCAGTGTATATACTATAAAAATACCATTATTATTTATAATAATGAATTATTGTGTACAGTCATGATATATATGAGGTGTTGTGTTGGTGAATTTCAGGAATAATGGAGTTATTGAAGGATGCAGCAAATCATGAAAATCATGAAATCAATAAAAGAAAGTATTAATGCAGTGTGAAAATTAAACAAATTTATTTTATAAAGTTTATTTACATGTAAACATATTCCACTAAAGATGCCGTTTGTTGGCTGGAGCTGAAGAATATGCCAACTGCACATGTGCTGAGGGGTAAGAGCCCCAGCTCCATAGGACCACCTGTTAGCTGTGGGTTGTGACCCATGATACTTAATGATAGAATCCTGGTGGCTGAGCAGTCCATGTCTTACAACAATTCACTTTGGCCTTTACTTGGGCTAGGCAGGAGGTTGATAAAGTTCCCTCTCATCAATTGGCTGGTCATGTCAAGCCCTAGTACCTATATGATTTTCCCAACTGTATTCCTCAATTGCTCTTATGGCACCCCCAACCCTTTTTTATCATATGTGTGCTAGAAGGTAGTGGTTGAGAGTAAGTATCCTGGGTATAACCCTAAATTGCATCTAGTGATGAGGTGCCAATTCTAGTGCTCTGGGAATGTGAAGTATCCTTCATTGCCATTACTCCCAGGTCCACTCTGACTCTGAGAAGTAGTACCATTAGGGTCATCTAAGGGTTAAGTAGATCAGATATGATTTTTAAATAATGTTAAAAAAAGTTTGAATACCCAATAAGAATGAATAAGACAAAAATATCTTTGGCATAAAATAACCCATGGGTTGACATCCGAAAAAAATCTAACCAACCAGCCAGCCACCACTAAAAATAGCCATTTTGTGCGACGGAATGATATCTGTATTTTATGTTAAAATATGCTTTTCAGTGTTTTTAAAAAAAAAGATTTTACAATAACATTAACACATTGTGCAAGTATGCATATTTTTTTTATTAGTAAAAATAGGTTTATATAGACAGTGAAGTAAATGAGAGGGAAAAAATCTGAATATGTGACATTTTTAAATGCAAGTTTTGTTATTAAAATTTAATTTATTAAATAAAGCTCTTTTCTTTGATCTTAGAAAAATGTAATATATATTATCAGTTTCTCTATGGTTTCTTATTAAAGAACCATATGTTTAAAAGTATTATTACCTACTTGAGACCCCCTAAAAAAAGAAAAAAAAAAACTTGTTTATTTTGAATAAAAAGTTATGAAAATGCTCATGGTAAACTTTTAAAGTTTTACAACAATGGCAACAACAAAATGTTTCAGATTTAGGAAAAATAGTCCTCATTATCTTTCTTTTTTAATGTGTGTGTGTGTGTGTGTGTGTATATATGTATATATATATATATATATGTGTGTGTGTGTGTATGAGCTTAGAATGCAGCACCACAGCAAAACCCGTATTCAATGCCAAGGTGCCCTTTAAAAATTAAATTTGTTCATTTTTTCTTTCTTGCTGTTTTTTAATTTTTTTAAATAAAAAATAATTTAAAAAAAAGTTGAAGGCATATATATATTTGTTCCCTGTGTGCTTGTTTCATTTTAACCAAAAAACAGACATCTAATAATGTAATGTTTGATTTCTTTTAAAAAAATGCCCACTGCAATATATCATTACTAATAATTCTAGTCATCATAATCTGTTATTTGTCAATAAAAATATTTAATTTTAAAGATTTTTGTTTATTTTTATCCACTTTTTCATGATTTTACATTAATATTACTTTTTACAAATAAAAAAAACAAATTTTGCAAATTCTAAAAATATTGCTGTGGTACTCTTAGTCATTGTCGTAGTGACCTCCTTTTTAAAGGGTTAACCAAGGCAATTTTTGCCTGCCCCTATCTTAGACTAAACTCATCCATGTATATATTTAAACAGGATTGTGACACAAGGTCAATTCTATTTTTTAAGTGGAGTTTAACAGGTTTGAATTCAGAGGTTTCCTTCTACTCAGCTGATTGTTATACAAAGGTTAAACACCCTACTCTAACCTGGAGTGATAGTACATGTTAGGGTCCCATCTATGGGTCAAATAGACCTGTTTGAAAATTATTATTATGAGAGAAGAATACTTGAGGCCATAAAACTGTGTACAAAGAAATTATTATTATTATCAAATGATTTACTTGAAATGATATAATTAATTCCAAATTATTAGTATTTTATAAGAATCAAAGTAAAAGTAAAGTCGTCTGGGTGGCCTAAAGTCAGTATTGGCCAATCAGCGAAGGAGTCTATCCCTTTTCACTAGTGCTAGACCAAGGAGATTATTTAGCATCTGAGGTGGAGCGCCACACCTACCATCAGCTCCTTGCTTTACCGCACAGATCCCTGTGTTACTCATACGCTGAGTTGGTGAGGGCCGGTATTGAACTAGGAACCTTGTGGTGTTTAGCCAAACACTCTACCGACTGAAACCATATAACTGTATGCAAAGAATAATTACTTAAAGCTACAAATGATTATTATTATTAGCTACTTGAAATCATATAATTGCTTGCAAAAAAAAAAAGAAAAAAGTCTGACTTTGGTATTAAATAACTGTTACATGCTATAAAACCAACCAACCTAAGAATTTTTAATACATTTCTAGGAACAGACATTAATCTTAGTGATGTTTTCAATATAAAAAAAAAGAAAAGCATTTTAATTTTTACTGTTCTCTTTCATGTTTAGTAGTTGTTTGTTATGGGGAAAAACCCAACTAAAGTATAAACAACTAACTGAAGTGCCTGTCTACATTGATAAGAAGTCAAGAGTGGACCTCAATTAGTTATTTCTCTGAATGTTTGAGATGAGGTTTAATAATTACTATTATCTGTGTTATTCGGACTATTATCCTCATCTTCATTGTTATCTGTACAACATTTCGGCCTAGTCTGAAAAGAAGGTTCCCGAATCAAACAAGAAATACCCGAAGAAAGCTGGAAGGCATATCGGTCGAAACATTGTACAGATAACAATGAAGATGAGGACAATAGTCTGAATAACGCAGATAATAGTACTCAATTAGTTATTATACAATTTTTGTTATTGTTTAAAAATTTATATTGAACAGTAATTATTATTTAAATTCAATCTTAAAATTTTCTATGCTTTTGTTGTTCTTCCTCTGATTAGGCAATTTGTTTAAAAAATTGTTAGCAAATCAAATTAGTCAATAGACTTAGTTTTTGAAATCTATCTTGACAGTAAATTTCAAGTTTGAGGAGAAATATTTAAAAAATGTCCACCATAATTAGAAATTTAATTAATTATTTTGAAAGTTTCAATTAAATCATCCCTCATTCTTCTTTCTAGTAAAGTCGTCGGGGTGGCCTAAAGTCGGTATCTGCCAGACAGCGAAGGAGTCTATCCCCTTTTCACTAGCGCCAGACCAAGAAAGTGTTTTTGCATCTGGATGGAGCACCACACCTTCCATCAGCTTCTTACTTTACCACACAGATCCCTGTGCTACTCATACGCTGAGTTGGTAAGGGCTGGCAATGAACCAGGAACTTTGTGGTTCCTAGGTGCATGCTCTACCGACTGAGCTAAACCAGCCCTTGTAACTGTAATCTTTTACTCTTTTTATTAGTTGTGGCACTCTTCAAATCCCAATTTCCATGTCTAGAAACTGGAGCCCAGGCCTGAGTGTAGTATTTTATATGAGCTCTTATTAATATTAGTGTTTTATATATCTTTAAAATAGCATTTGGCTCCCTTGAAACAGAAAGAGATTTACCTATATTATATAATAGGGTGAGTCTAAAGTTTTGCAATATTTTGGTAATGTGAGACACAATTTGGCATCTTTGGAGGCTTTTGCCAAAGTTGTGAAGGTGAATTGTGAACTATACTGGACTGTGAGATGCTGAGCTTGTGTAATACACTCTCAGTGCTACTTGCTGGATTTGCTTCTATGGTTTGGAACGTGAGCAAAATTTCTTGAACCATCTAGTTATTGTACTGTGATCAACTATGCCTTACCTTTCACACAACAAATATTTTTGGTTGCTTCCACAGCATCATGACCCAGTTCAAACTCCTAAAGCATAAGTTCCCAAATTAGACAACATTGCACATCCATCTGTGTGAATTTCAAATCACACACAGAGTGAAGCAATGTGAAATGTGCCAGTGCACCAACTACCATGATACTATCAATTACAGTGGGTAGCTTGGTAAGGCAACCAGTATAAGAGAAGGAAATCTCTCAATTCAAGCCAGCTGTACTCTGCTTAAAGATTGATCTTATATTGCATAAGGTGGATAAATACATTCTACCGCTCTGGACCAGGGTGGATCTGGGAGTTATGGTAATAAAATTGTGACTTCATACTCCTCAGTGCTCCAGAACTGTAGCCTCACCACCAGATGCAGTTTAGTCATAACCAGTATTCCAATCCTAGACATGTGTCCATTTCTCTGTACTAGGAAGGATAAACAATAGTTCCTTTTTTGGTCATGTTTGCTAAAAAGGGACAACACTGGAAGTCATGTGCCAGAGTCAATTTTAGAAATGTCCCCTAATAAATAACGGCTGCTAAGGGAGATAACTAATAGTGAATCTAATCTGTGTAACACAACACCTAGGATACCATTTTTGTAGGGGTTGGGTGGGTGTATTCAGTGTATTCTAGGTCCCACTGACTGAACAGTGTCGTTGTTACTATAAAAGATAAATGTAACAGAAAAGAGATTTACCAGTTATAAAACCAATTGACTCTTTTCCATTATTTCAGTGAGAAGAAATAGATTAAAAGATTCCCAAATATATTTTCTTATTATAGTTATAATTTAAATATAGAAAGAAAAGGCTGAAAAAAAACCTTTAACAGGAAGAGAGAAAAAAGTGAAGTAAAACGTGAGTGAACATTTTATATGTATTAGACCAGAAATAAGGAGGATTGTGAGAAGATGATCGGAGTGACGAGATGTATAAAAGACTAAGGAAAAAGACAGTTGAGACCGTTTTTGAACAAAGGCTAACACAAGCTAATTGTGATCACACACACACACACACACAGAGAGAACAAAACTTTTTTGAGAGCTATTTTAAGATGATAATTGCTACAAGACATAATTTTGTTGATATACTTACCTTAAATTTGTCTATTTGCTTATGACAGACTAAAAAATAAAGTTGGCTAGAAATTGTATTTCTATAAATGTTCTCAAATAAACAAACATTTTTATTTATTTTTATTTTTTAGGCTGGAAGTCCTTCAAGTTGTGTTCATTGTTATTGCTGTTGCAATGGGAGTATTGGCTATATTATTGCTGATATTTGGCATCATGGCTACTGGAGACACTCGAAAGAATGTCTACTCTGGAGCTAAGTGTATCATGGGAGGACGTGTAATGGCTGCATTTGTAAGTATTTGAAACAATTACATAATAACTTGGAAGCTAGTGTGGCTATGGTTGGCTATTTTCTCTTTAAGCAAGTTTTATTATTTTCATTTTGACATTTAGGAAAATTAACCCCACTTTTGGGCTATTTTTTGTCTTGTATTATGGCAGCATTCACTCTGATGGTTGAGCCAGCTCCATCCATTGAATTCAATAGACAAAGTCAAAGATGGAGTATCATGGAATAGGAAGTATGCAAGCGGTCCCTAAAACCCTGCATGTAGACACTTTTGTTTTTTTACAGATTATCCGGCAGATGCAGAGATAAGAGGATCAAAAATAACCACTGGTTTCCAGTGCAGACTCATTCCTTTGGCCACACTTTTTCAACTTGGTCAGTTGGGCCTGGGATTTAGCTCCAAGGACAACCACCACCCCAGTGATAACAGATCTCTTAAAACTATCATTGAAATTTGTCTTTACAGATTCTACCAGTTTATTCAAGTTGGCCTTGTCTTCTTGATTGAAATTGTGTCTATTATAACTTCATGTTTCTAGTATTTAGTTTTAAAATTGTATTGTCAAGCAAGATATTTAGAAAACACTCTTTTTTAATTATCTTGTAACAATTATCAAAAACCATTTTCAAAGTCGCCTTGTTGGCTGGGGCTGTAGAATATGCCAACTGCACCTTACAGAGGAGTACCACCCACTAATGGGGCCTCTTATTGGCTGTGGGTGGTGACCCATGATACTTAAGGATGGAATCTTGGTGGCTGAGCAATCCATGATCTGCAACAATACATCTTGGCCCGTATTTGGCTAGATGGGCTGTCAGAGAGGGCCCCCTCCAATCAATCAGCTAGTAATGTCAAGCCCTAACACCCGACCATAATGCTCTTATGATAAGCCCCCAACCATTTTTATCATATATTTGCTAGAAGGAGGTGGCTGAAGGTCTTAGTGTCCTGGGTATGATGCTGAAATGCTTCTAGATGTGAGGTTCTAATTCTGGAGCTCTGGGAAGTGTGGAATATTCCTTCATTGGCATTATTCCAGGTTTCACTCTGACTCAGATTGGTAGTACCTGTTAGGGTCCCATCTATGGGGTAACTAGATCAAAATATGAGTTAAAAAAGTGTGTTTTAAAAAAATATCTAAATAAAATGTATACCCAACAAGAATGAATAAAACCAAAATGTCTTCAGTATAAAATAATGAAGGGTTGACATGCTGTAAAATTCAACCAAACAATTGAGAATTGTCAAAGAAGTAGAAAATGTTCTTATAATCCAGTTTATTCAGTAATTCTGATAAGATTAATGGTAAATGAAGAAATCTGATTGATTCTTTCAAGAGATTTGGATTGTACTTAATTCTGATCTGATATGATTTTTTATCCTTTGGATTCATATGCAGATTATCTGTTGTCATTATGAGTTGATTTCCACAGAAAAAACTTGCTCATTGGTGTTTAACCACTTAAATAATGAGTTTTTGATGAAGACTTGATGTCTACTGTAGTGGGCATGAAGTATGGTTTTAATGTGTGAAAGTTTGTCAGTTTTGGTTGTTCTTAACATTTTTTAGTTGTAATTGAATAAATCTTGACACTTTGTAGTAACGTCCTGTGTCTAGTAATATTTATCTTTGTGTGGACATATGTACAAAACAATTTACTGTGAATTAACGAGAACAATATTTATTCACTATTGAAATAACAGAAGATAAAAGAAACTTATATATAGTTGTTCAAGGGAAAAGCTTTAATATGTTTAAAGTCTTTTGTATAGACAAAGTTTTTGTTTAAAGAAGAAAGTTAAAAACTTACATGTTTTCTGGTGTGCTTTGTGACAATACTGTAATCCAACCAGGTCAACAGAAATTAAGTTATTTTATCAAATTGTTCAAGTGTGAAGCTTATTAACAAAGTGTGAAATTCTTATATAGACTGACACACCAAAAATCTACATCAGTCAGCTCTGCGGATTCTGGATGCTTTGTGAAGGAACTGTCAAGGGCTATGACTGATACGGTTGTCGAGAGTCATGGGTATTCATGCTATCAGCACAACCTGATAATGATGATAATATATACATTACATTGACTTTTTATAGAATATCTTGCATTTTTTTGTTGAAAGTATAATAGATTATTTAGAGAAATTCTACTCTACAGTATTACTTGCAAACTCACTACACCATCTGTGGACGTTTTTGACATCCATGCATGACTCACCATTCACTTCTATTAATTGACAATGAATTTCAATCATTTTAATGCCTTTTGCATTCTAAAATTAAATAACTGTGTGAACTTCACACTTAGCGGTGGTGTCAATTGGGAACTTCATCAGAAATGACTGCTAAGCCAAGACTGAGTGTAGCAGTGAGGTGCATACAGGGACAGGCACAAACATAACAGTGTTCCCAATAGCTGCAATGAACAGTTTCTCTGCATCCTAGCACTTAGAAGACCTTACTTTTGGGATTACCCTCATAGATATGATTGAACTTGATTATCCTATTATTTTTTCAAACTGTTGTCCTCATCTTTATTGTGGTTTGTATAAACACAACATTTCAGCTGCTGTATCTTCTGGCCTTCTTCAGGTGTTCCCTATCTTTTAGAACATAGCAATGATCCAATCTGGGAAATCATTTTGAATAGTTTAACTGTTAATCAAACAAGGTATTGAAGACCTTTTGAAGATCTCATTCAAATGATGATGTTTTTGCATGTGTATCAATATGAAAAGTGTCACGCTCATTTAAAAAGTTATAATTTATTAGTATTTTCTGCACAATTTGAAGCATAAAATCCAATTGAATCGGTTATTTTCTGATATTTTTAAAGTAATTTACTTTAAAAATAATTTTGTCTAGCCTTTTCAATTGTTGGTTCCCAATATTACATATTTTATATACTAATATAAAGATTAGGACAACAGTCTAAAAAATCAAAATAATACACTTCAGGCCTCATCTCAAAAATTCAGAAAAAATTGGTTGTCCTAATATTCAAGATAGCATTTTATCTAAACAGGAAATAAAAAGTTGTTTTCTGCACTTTAATGTAAGAAAACTATTTAACAAAAGATTAATAATGCACATTTTAATCTGGCTCTTAAAAATACACAATATAACTGTTACTGACAAAATATAAAACCTAAGTATTCTTTAGAATGCCTAGCATTTTTTGTAAAGTATAGAATAAGATTATTTCATTCTAACCTTATATACTTTATCTTGGAGTTTAATAAAATTTCAAGGTATTCTATAGCATTTCTTATTCAAAGTATAATTTAATAGAAGGGAAGTCCCCACGGCATAATGGCTAACGTACTGGACTTCAACATCGTAGTAATTGAGTTCAAATTCCACTCACACTATTATGTTCACTTTCAGACTAATACCATAGGGAAAGGTATGAACCTCCTTATCATTCTAACTATCGGTTAAATAGTACCACTACTGCTCTTCTACAAGGATAGCTTTGACATTAAATAACTCATGAAGGTTGATATGCCATTAAACAAAGAAACCAAACCTAATCTAATCGACATTATAGTTTGGACACTAACATAATGAAATTTATAAATCTAATTAAAAATATAATAGATGAAAGAATTTTTGATAAAGTTATGTAGACTTTTCATAGAATGGCTTGGTATTTTGTTAGTAAAGTACGTGGAGTGGCCTATTTTCGGTATTAGCTGAACAGGGAAGAAGTCTATCCCCTTTTCATTAGTGCTAAACCAGGGAGATTGTTTTTGCATCTGAGGTGGAGCAACACACCTACTATCAGCCCTCCACTTTAATGCACAAATCTTAGCTTTGCTACTCATGCACTGAGTTGGAAAGAGTTGGTATTGAACCTGGAACCTTGTGGTTCTGAGGTGGATTACTGACTGAGTTAAACCATAATAGACAACATAGATGAGAGAATCTTTGACAAAGTATGAAATAACCTTATTTTATTTTGAGCTTATATACTTTTTCTAGACTTTTCATAGAATGCCTTGGTATTCTATAAAATGTTTAATATTTTATTAAAACATTAAAATCTATAAATCTAATTAGAAATATAATAGATAACAGAGAGACATTTTGGTTATTTCCTATAACTCCAACATAAACAAAGGGGAATCACTCTGATTGACTGATAAATTATCTATTTATTTATTTATTGATCTACTAGGAAAAAAGAAGACGGGGTTAGGGTTTAGGGTTAGTTTAATGGGAAAATGATGGGTAGATTAATCAACAGATAAAATTCATTCAGAGTGGTTCCCCTTTTTTATGTTGGAGTTATAGGAAATAACTTACATTTTTATTAGAAAACAAAAAAATTTGAAAGCAACAGTAAATCAAAACTATTCTGACAGACATTGCATCAATTTAGTTTTCTATTTATTGCAACAGTCAGTGTTAGGAGTTGAACATAAAAGCATTATTTGATGCATAAACAAGTTGACTAGACGTGTACTTATCTACCTCTTGAGGTGGGATTAATGTAGTGCAAAATGGAAAGGTCAATGTTGTGAAGCAGCCTTTGATGATAATAGTAAATCAAAATGTTTAAAAGAGAGTGAAGCATGTATTTTACAAAGGAAATAAAAGTTTGACAACAATAGGACAAGGTTTGATGGAGGTGTGTGGTGTAATGGTTACTGTTGTAGGAAATGTTCAAATCCTGGATGAGGCTGTTTGCATTTCACATACTGCTTATACCCTTGGGAACGGTACGAATTCAACTATTCTGGTGTAATGGTTACTGTTGTAGGAAATGGACATGGTGAGATGAGTTCAAATCCTGGATGTGGCTGTTTTCATTTCACATGTTGCTAATACTCTTGGGAAAGGTATGAATCCAACTACTCTCCCTCCAGCTATGGGTAAATGGTAGGGCAGATTGGGCTCCTTAAACTTGGTATAACAATCAGTCTAAGAGAAGGAAAACTCTGAATTCAAACCAAAGAGGCTCTTTTCTTGTTAGTCAAAATTACTTTGAAAGTTCCTCCTCCTATTCCATCTTCATGCAGTTTTGCATTTTCATATATTGCCTAAAATAAACTCACTCAGGTTTTATATATTGAACATAAATCTCTTTGTCTGAATTTTTGAGATGGGGCTTGATAATGTGTATTAATTTGATTTTTTGGACAATTGCAATCATCTTTATTGTGAAATAAACACAATGATGATTCCCGTAATCCATTAGGACAGACTCTGCTCTCACTATATCACAAATATCAAGACTTTGTCTATCAAAGCATAGTGATGATTCAATTTAGGAAATCATTTTAAATGGTTTAACTGTTGTGCAAACAAAGTGTTGAAGAATTTATGATCTCATTTAGCTAATGGAAGTCATTGTTTCTGCACGCACGTCATGATCATTTAAAAAAAAAATGATGCCATTGAATTTTATGCTTGAAATTATACAAGAAATACCAATAAACAATATAATTTAAAAAAAAATGACCATGATGCTTCTCCAATTGATAGACATGCAAAAACAATGACATCATTATCTAAATGAGATTATTATAAATTCTTCAATGTTTTGTTTGGATAACAGTCAAATTATTTAAAATGATTTCCCAAGTTGGATCATTGTTATGCTTGGATAGGCAGTCTTGACACTTGTAGTGGAGTGAGAGCAGTCTTCCCCAATGGATTACAAAAAACACCTGAAAAAGGCTGAAGAGTACATCAGCCGAAACATTGTGTATATATATTTCCCAATAAAAATGAAGACAACAGTACAAAAAAATCAAAATAATACATAAATCTTTTGTCGATTTATTTTGGATAAATTTATTAAATTGAAAATTAATGATAGAAAATTATTTTACATTTTCCTTTAGAGAGATAAATATTTTATATTGGTTTAATATCTGCATGTTTTTAATGAAATATTGAAAAAGTATTATTTATAGAAACCTTTCTAATAACAAATTACCTTTAATGCCATTATGGGAATTGTATAGTTTTTTGTCTGGTAAGAATCTTTCTTCTTTCATAATTCCCAATACCAATATTTCTCTGGGCTGGTCATGTTGGCTGAAATGGAATGAATTCAAGAAAGAACAAAAAATCAAACTTATTCAGACTTAACTTTATTTGTGGTGTTGCAACTACGAGTTGAGACTTTCTCTGACCAAAAATAGTTGCTTTAGCCGCCAAATCTATGAGTGACTTTCTCTAATCAAAAATAGTTGCTTTTACTGCCAAGTCTATCTTGGTTTCTGACTTCTTATTTCTCGCCCGGAAGCCTTTTCTTTTTCTAGACTGCTCAGATCATTCTTCTTGTCAAAGGTCTTTTGGGGACTTACTATTTATTTTATACTAGCTGCAGTACCCGGTAATACCCAGGAAAGGTGAGGTTATTCGCAGTGGCATACTGGATTTTTAATAGTAACCTTTTCTAAATGTGTTTATGGCACTATTTATACACAATAGAAATTGCCATTTATGTAGTAAGTAAGTAGTAAAGTTGATGGTGGCCTAATGTCGGTATCAGCCAAATAGCAAGGGAGTCTATCCACTTTTCACTAGCACTAAACCAAGGAGATTATCTTAGCAACTGAGGCGGGGCATCACACCTACCACTAGCTCCTCATTTTACTGCACAGATCTCTGTGCTACTCATATGCTGAGGGCTGGTATCAAACCTTACGATTCTTTGGCAAGTGCTTTACTGACTGAGCTAAAGCAGCCCTAAAAACTTAAATTTTGCCTTTTTAATTAAAGAAGAAAAGAAAGTGATGTTATTTCATAAAAGATGTTTGTACTTTTAGAATAAGATTTCTTTATATATTGCCTGTATATGTTATTTCATTAAAAAAACTATTTTGATTTTTCAAATAATTCCTCTCACTGTAACTTGAATTTAACTATTTTTCCCCCCTCACTCTTTCTTCCTCCATTGTAACAATGTCCCCAGGGGTTCCATTATTGATTTTTATTGAAATCTAATTAGCCTGTCCTGTTTCTGAATATTAGCTTAACATGTGTGTAAAGTTTCATGATGATCAGATCACTGGTGTAGGCACTAACTGGTTATACACACAGACATAAATTGCTGTGTTGTAGTAGATTTATTTTATTTTTATTTTTTTATTATAGTAATATATTAGTTATGTAATTATTTTAACTAATTGTAGTAGGTGACAAGTTTTGGACCACACTGTATACTTTTAATATAGAAATTTTAAAAATCTATTTATTATTAGTATATTTTGCTAGCTTTATATTTTTAAAATCAAAATACAGCATGGTCTGAAAGTCTTGTAACCCCTACATATTGTTTTAATTTTTATTTTAATAAGTCATGTAGTTATTTATCTCTAAAACAGAATTTTTTAAAATTAAATTATTTCATTGAATTTCGTAATTATTTTACCCAAAAAAAAAAATATGTAGGGGTGATCAATTTTGGACCACCATGTAGGAAGGAAGGCAAAAAATGAATGGAAGCGATATAAAAAAAGAGAGAAAGTGATATGCATATGTCTCTCTGACTATTATGGATTTACAAATAAGTAAAACATGACTAGTAAGTAAGTAAAATCTATAATAGTGGTTGGAATGAGATTAACCTTGTAGATTTATTATGAAGAGACCTGGGAAGGCCAATCTAAGTAATTTGGATTTTACATGTCAATCAAAAGTAAAATCAGTGATTTGGCCTATTGTCGGTATCAGCCGAACAACAAGGGAGTCTATCTTCTTTTTGCTAGTGCTAAATCAGGGAGATTGTTTTTGTTAAGTGGAGCACCACTCCTACCATCAGCTCTTAGATGCTCTACCACACAGATCAGATTAGCCAAGTTGTGCTACTTGTGTATTGAGTTGGTGGGGTCCAGTATCAAACACAGAACCTTGTGATTACCTGGACGAATGCTCTACAGACTGAACTAAAACAGCTTACCCCCCTGAGTATAGATAATTATGACTAATATTAATTGTTGGAAGGTTGTTGACAGTTTAAACAAAAAAAAGTCACCTGTTTTGAAATAAAGAAAAGTTTGTCATAATAAAATTAAGAAGAAGAGGTGTGTATGAAAGAACAAAGACAAATTTCTTTACAGTGGTGACCCCATGGTTCATCAGACTTTTGTGCAGAAAGCTTTTCACTGTTGAGGAGTTGACAGATGACCAACTGACTTTGAAATCTAAAAAATTGGTTCATCAAAATGAGAAATCAGATGATCAACCCCAGGAGTTGAGGAATATGTATTGTTATATGGAGATGAAGCATCAGCAAGGGAACTTCTAGGAAACCAGGATAGAATAAATAACCCCAACTTGAACACAAACTAAGATGTAAATGTAGCCAGCTTGATTACCCCTGTCACTAAAGATTCTTCAATACTTGTTTGAGTCGTCCTCTTTTGAGATTTAACTGTCTCTAACTTAGAAAGCCACTGGTAAGTCTTTAAATATGGCATGATAAATCTCTCTTTTGAAAACATATTACTTTATTGTGAAGAGAAATAAGAGACAAGACAAAATTTCAAACAGAAAACAGAACTTTTCTCATTAATGCTTTCAACAAAATAAAGTGAAAATTATTTTTTTACCAAAATAGAAAATTCAGTAAGCAAAAGAGAAAAAAATACTACAAAAATTAAATCTGATGCTCTAGTTCTTCATTGGACAAAAATACATGCACATGATGGGTGTGTGTGTGTGTGTGTGTGAAGAAGATGAGACAAAAGATGATGGGAGTGAAGGGGATGAGACAAAAGATCATTGGAAGGAGAAAACAAAGTGGGGATTAAAAAATAAAAGAAAAAGGAGGAAGAAATAAGAGGATTGAAATAATATTAATAATAAGTAAAGAAATGAAACCTCTCTGAGTTGTGTATAAAGTAAAACATCTGACAAAAATTTGCCGACTTGTGTATAGATTTTTGCAGATCTTATTCAATAAGGTTGTGGGTTACATGATGGAAATAGATATTGAGTTGGTATTAAATTATTCATATTCTCCCAAAAATAGCTTACATTTTTTACATAGTGCATTATTCTTACTTTAATTAGGATGTGTATATTTTTTCTCTCAAGAATTCCTCTTGATTCTAGATACTTTTGATTTTTAACTTTTCTCATATGTCCATCCTTCATCAGAGCTGTAGTAGACATCATTTTTTTTTGGCTAAATAAAATTTAGAATTTGGCCTTAAGTTATCAAAAGCTATTACATTGAAAATTGCCAATACTTCTAGATTGGAAGAAAACAGTAATGTTGAAATAGAGAACCGTCTGTTTTACAAATGAAATAACTTTTCAGTTTGTTGTATTTTTATTGTTGTACATTCCAATTTCAGTATATAAACTGAATCTTCTATAAACTATGTTAACACGGGATTATTTGTAATAATAACACAGCTGAGCCCACAACAAAGAATTCTGTCATCACAGTTTTATGAAAGATATATTCTTCCTTGCTTTAATCATTTTCTTTTCTTTATTTTATTTTGTTGAAATAAAAACCTGTAAAAATATCACAAGTGGTAAAAAAAATTGGGTATAGGGGCGGGGCTTCCAACTCCTCAGTTCTGCTAATTATTATCATAAATGTACTTTTAAAAGCCCTAAAAAGTGTAAAGAGGAAATTTTGTTAAATACAGTTCATTATTCACTTGTTCTCTAAACTGTTTAATTATATGTTTGTCTAAATGTCGACCAATCAGCACTGAAAATTTACTCATATGACAAAAGTGGGTGGAGTAAGTGTCTGATGAATGTAGTGGAATAGATACCTACAACTGGTAAGTAAATATTTGATGACATGCAGTGGGTGGTGGCTAATAATTAGTGATTGGCTTTTTTGGCAGTAATTGTCAATTTTGTTGATAGTTTTTTTTCTTTTCTTTTTGTGAATGAAAGGAAACGTGAAACTTCAGCAGATAAGAGTTAACAATACTAAAGTTAATTATTTCTAATTTTGGATTTTACATTTAATTAGAATGTATTATCAGTATTTTAGATTAATCAAATTTAGGAGTAGGCCTGTGGTATAAGTAGGTATTTACCAACCTATTTGCCATAGGTAGGTTGTGACACATGTTCGCAAGTATGGGGCATCCAGCAAGGATCAAACTCGCTATTCAGTAGTAATGGATCTGTGAGACATGATGAGATGCCGTTGGTTGGTTGGTTGGATTTTACAGGAGGTCAACCCTTGTAGGGTTATTTTATGCTGAAGACATTTTTTTAATTTATTCTTGATGAGTATTCAGATTTTTTTTAAACATGTTTTTTTAACTCAAATTTTTCTATTTAACCCATAGATGAGACCCTAATAGGTACTACCACTCAATGTCATGTGAACCTGGGATTAATGGTGATGTAGGATTACTCCACACTCCCCAGAGCTCCAAAATTGGAACTTCACCCTTAGATACAGTTTAATGTCATACCCAGGACATAAAGACCCTCAGCCACCACCTTCTAGCACATATATGATAAAAATGATTGGGGTTTACCATAATAGCAATAGGGTTGGTACAATCAAATAGGTGCTAGGGTTTAACGCAATCAGCCGATTGATCAAAGGGGGCCTCTCTGACTGCTTGTCTTGTCTAAGTAAGGACCTAAGTGGAGTGCTGCATGCGATTCCATCCTTAAACATAATGGGTTGCCACCCACGGCCAACAGGTGGCTCCATTGGGAGGATTTAACCCCTCTGCAGAAGTATTCTACAGCCGCAGCCGACAGTGCAGGGGATGCTCTTGCATGAGGTACAAGTATGGTACAATTTTAATGTAGTGGCATTTTTGGCACAAAGAAATAATTATAAAATTACTAGCATAATTCCCATCATAAATTACACATGTATTGGCACTGTAAGGAGACAATAAATAATTGTTTTCCTTAGAGAACTGGCATGTCCACTGGTGCCTTGTGGGATGTCACATGTCAGTCTCAGAAACACATTCTCAACCCTCTTTTGCCTCTGTTCTTTGAACAGTAGATATGTTGTTTTCTGTCCTTGTGAGGGAACAGTAAAACCCATTTTACTTCCCATCATCATGAAGTAAGCCTTTTTCTATTTTTGTCCCCCTTCCACATACTGCTTGTATCATACCTATGAAATGTACATGCTAATCCACTCACCCTACAATTCAACCCATTTAGGGCATTGTTTCTAAGTTTTTTTTTACCCAACCCATTCATTTTTTAAAATTAAATTTTTAAAAAGGTAATTTCTTTCTTGTTTGATCTGAGAACTTTTCACCATCCCCTCATATATAAGTAGATTGTTTGAATAGCTATTATAGCAATTTAGGAGATAATTGAATACCGAGAAATTTATACAAGAACCAAGTAAACAATTTGTTTATTGTCATTTTATGCAGAGGTCATCATCTGATGTAGTTTTTATAATTTATAATTGTTGTCTACATTTTAAATGTATAAATTGAAATTTTTTTATTTCAGTTTTTGGTTCTGTCTTATGTGTTAAACATCGTCTGGATTGCAATTATCTCCCTTGGTGTGATTCCTATTATTATCTATGTCAGTGTCTCTTCCATTTGTAATCATCATGTCTATGGAAAACGGGCAAATAATATCACTTATTGCTTTGATATATCAAATTATGGTAAGTTATTTTTTCATCTTAGCTTTTTTTTTTTACAAAGTTTTCTTCAAATAAAACCATTAACCTCATTTTATATAATTGATCTACAAAAAGATTTAAAGTTTTGTATAAGCAAATGTTTTTCATTTTCAAAAGCCAAAGTTATGCTGAAAAGCATCGGTTCCTGCTGGATCATCAATGTTAAGAAATGATGAGCCTGTTCAGTACTTAATTGGGTGATCATTTAAGCAACCTGGGTCCTTTGATTATGAAAATGACTTGATTCAGCATTAAATGACCCAAAAAGGGTTGATATGCTGTAAAACAACCAAACCAAAATCTTTCTGTAGATCAATAAACGTGCATATAACTTTTAAAGTTTATATAAACCTAAGATCAGTAATTTCCACTCTCAATATATATATATATATATAATCAGAAAGATTATTTATGTATGTAAGTTGAAAAATGGAAATTATTTATGTATGTATGTTTGTTTGTTTTTGCAATGAATAAGCACATGTTCTTTTATAAAGACCAAAGTTCAATAAAATCCACACCATATTTTTGTCTGAGAAGTGGTTAAAAAACTTTTCACCCCTCATTTTCCTTAAAAAAGGTGAAATAAAAATATAATAAAGGTTATATATCAATGATATATTTAAAAAATCAATAAAAAATTATTAAAATATAAAACAAATTATAAATTAAAGGATAAAACAATAAAAAGCAAATAAAAGACAAATCAAAGAAAAAGTAAAAACAATAATAATAAAAATAAACAACTTGAAAATAAAAATATATAAAAATAAAAGATAATAAAACAAATACATAGAAAAAGAATTTTAACTAATCTATTTATATATAAGAAAACAAAGTAGGTGGAGTGGCTTATTGTTGGTATCAGCCAGACAGTGAGGGAGTCTATCCCTTTTCACTAATACTAGACCAGGGAGATTGTTTTTGTGTCTGAAGTGGAGTGCCACACCTACCATCAGCTCTCCACATGTGCTGAGTTGGTGAGGGCCGGTATTGAACCTGGAACTTTGTAGTTCTGATGCCATGGCTCTACCGACTGAGCTAAATCAGCCCACATATATGTGAGATATATTGTGTAGCTCTGTTTGTATTTAATGATATTTATCTAAGTAAAAAATAACTTTAAATCATTGAAAGTTGCATAATGGTGATTACTACTGAGAATGAGAGTGGCAAACTAAGTTTAAATTCTGAGTTTGTATTGACTTTACACTAATGTCCTAAGGAAAGGCATGAATCCATATCTTCTCCCTCAGTTATGGGTAAATACTAGGATAGACTGGAAATTCTAACCTTTGTAGGCAACCAGTCTAGGAAAAAGATGATTAAAAAATAAATCTCTAAGGCAGATTGACATTGTCTTCAACCTTGTTTTTCTGGCAACTTCTATAACAACACTGCTGTTCTATTAGCCCTTGTTGTTCTCACATTAGTAGCATGGAGATGGGAAACTTGCTTCATGGGAAATACCTTATCAGTGGGGCTTAGGATATGCTGATTTTATCCCCTGCAGAAGGGTAAGACCCCCTCCCCTAAAAAAAATGAGGTGTTCTAGGTATGACACTAAACTGGGTCTGATGTTAAGGTTCCAGATCTGGAGAGTGTATAGTACCCCTTCATTGCCATTTCTCCAGGTTCACTCTGACCTGGAGTGGTAGTAACTGCTAGGGTCCAATCTGTGGGTCAGATAGATTTGTTTAAAAATTATTCATATTTGATAGGACCATAAATAAAGAAAAAATACCTCTTAAGAAACAGCAGCACAAAAAATGTAAATCTGAATGTATAATGAAGGCACTTCCCTAACCTCTAGGCATAAAATAATTCAAAGAGTTGACTAGTACTTTCTTGCTGTTGTATGAGGAAGTAATTAACAATTAAAGATGAATATAAAATCTTGTCAATAATAATGATGATAATAGTTGACAATACTTCATCTAAAATTAAAAATGAATAAAACATGTTATTAATAATACTAGTATGTATTTACCAACCCCTCTGTATAGGTCATTTTTTAAAGTGGGGTTTAACAGGTTTGAATTCAGAGTTTCCCTTTTCCTAGACTAGTTGCCATACCAAGGTTAAAGAATCCAATCTACCCTACTATTTATCCATAGTTGAAGGGATAATGGTTGGATTCATACCTTTCCCAATAGTATTAGCACTATATGAAAATCAACCATCTAGGATTTGAACCCATGTCATCATGTACATGTTCTATGACAATAACTTTGGGCAACTTGAATTTATAGGATATTGACAGGATATTAGAACAGTAAGTTTTTTTTAAATATATCACAAATGGGTGCCTATTGGGTTGACTTAATATTTTGGCTTTTATCAATTTATAAAATATATATGATTGAAGATTATTGATTATTAAGATGACTTACTTTGCCAAATACATCTCTAAGATAATGTAGGGTGCATCATCAGTGATGTTCTTAAGTTCATTGGGGGTTTTGGGTCTTTCCAATATCATACCCCATTGTTAAAATGACCCAGCTGAGATTAATTATGTCTCAGCTTGCATCCAACATATTTTTTATCAGCACTTTTTGTGTTACTCTCTGCTAAAAAATGGCTTCAGGTTTTCTCCTTTATACATACTATTATTAATTGAATTAAAAAAACAAACTAAGTAACTCATTCAATATAATTTATCTTTTATGATTAGTATTGTGGAAAAATAATTGACTTGTTTCTTTTGTATTTTTTTTTTGTGTGTAAAAAGTATGAAGTATTGATTGTTTTAATGCTCCACAATATTTTCCAAACATTTGAATTTTTTTCCAAATCATTATCTAATGAAATGTCATTTTATATATATATATATATATATATATATATATATATTCCACCAAATTGATTTTCACATCTTATTTCTCTTTTCTTCTGTTCAATATTTTATCCATTCATCCAGTTATAATCTGATATTTTAATTTCTTGTAGGTGTATTTTTGAAAGATAATAATCTACCAGGTTCACCCAGGGTTGAGTCCAGAATGTGCCCACCCACAAATTTACCCAGATTGTGTGACCTGGTATGTGTGTTATTTATTATTTGTCTGAATCTTTGAGAAAAAAATCAAAATAATAAATAAAATAATACATATAAAATGTATTATTTTGATTTTTGGGACTGTTTTCCTCATCTTTATCATATATAAAAACACAATGTTTCAGTCGTTCTACCCTTCTGCCTTCTTCAGATGTTCCTTGTCTATCCGAGCATAGCATTTAAAAAAAAAAGAAAAGTTTGTGACACTTCTCATATTGATGGATGTGCAAAAACAATGATGTCATTATTTGAATGAGATCTTCATAAGTTCAATGTCTTGTTTGCTCAACAGTCAAACTATTCAAAATAATTTCCCAAGTTCTATCATTGCTATGCTCAGATAGACAAGGGACTCATGAAGAAGGTCAAAGGGTAGAACAGCTGAAATGTGTTTTTATATATCATAATGTGTTGTTTGTTCATAAAAATTGAAGTTAATTGTACTTAAATTACTAAGGGTGGAGGTGTGTATAAATATTTCATCATAAATCTGTTAGAAAATTGTTTATATGAGGGTAATTACAAAGGTAAAGTCTCCAAAATATTTAGAAATCACAGAAACATTTATTTATAGTCAATGATGCTTATTAGTATCATTTTAAAGTATGAACATCTATCTTGGAACGTAATTGCCATTTTGGTAGATGCATTTTTGTAGGTACTGTGGCAGTTTGTGTGTGCCCATGTCATACCAGTTTGCCACCATGTTGTTGAGGCAACATTGAACCTCATCATTGCAAACTCCCTAAACCATGTGTGGACATTTTTGACATCCATGCATGACTTTCCATACACTTCCATTAATCATCGATGATTTTCAATCGGTTTAATGCCTTTTGCATTCAAAAACTGAATAACTGTGCAAACTTCACACTTAGTGGTAGCATCAATTGGGAGCTCCATCAGAAATTAATACCAAGCCAAAACTGAGTGCAGGCACATGCACAACAAACATAACAGTGTTGCCAATAGCCTCATAAATAGCTTCCCTGTGCAGGTGTTTGCACAACAAACATAACAGTGTTGCCAATAGCCTCATAAATAGCTTCCCTGTGCAGGTGTTTGCACAACAAACAAACAGTGTTGCCAATGGCCATGCAAACAATTTCCTGCGTCCCCAGTGATTTAGTTGATTCATTGGTCGGATTGTGTATTATTTCATCCTCTGTCTAATTTGAAAGCCGCACAGATGAATATGTAATTATTGGGAACTTATGCTTTACAAGTTTGAACTGAGCCATAATGCTATGGTAGCAACCAAAAACATTTGTTGTGTGAAAGGTAAAGATGTAGTTAATTACAGTATAGTAACCAAATGGTTGAAGAAATTTTGCTTCGGTTGCAAGAACCTTGATTATCAGACAAAGTCAGGGAGGTCTAAAACTGTGAATTCCAAAGCCATACTCAAGTCATAAAGGCAAATATAATGAGTAGCACTTGGAGAGTATCAGGCGAGCTCAACATCTCACAGTCTAGTGTGGTTTATCACCATGACCTTAGCAAAAACATCTAGAGCTGCTGAATTATACTTACATTACCAGAATATTACAAAACTTTTGACTTAACCTAGTAAAAAAAAAACAACATTTTTATTAGAAATAAAAAATATTAAAATAATTCCAAATGAATAATTTTAATCCTTTGATATATTTCAATTGATTTTATCTCTTTTAAAGGTTGCAGAATCTGGTCAGCTGTTTTGTGTCTCCTATGCTGGATCCATTCTTATCTGTTTGGCTATGGTAAGTATACAAATTTATATGTAGAAAAAGAGATATTTTCTATCATCTGTATTAAGAGACATTCATTTTTTTCTACAGACTTCTTAAGATATATGTATCTGTGTGTATATATATATATATATATATATATATATATATATATATATATATATATCCCATCCTTTTCTCTTGCCCTCCCTCCACCTTTTCAATATATATACACATAGTAGTTTCTTGTCTCAAAAAAAACTTCTGATGAAGCCTTATTAATACACTGGGGTGAAATATTAATTGAATGAAGTTGTTTGTGTTTTATCTGCTTTTATTCCTCAACTTTTAATTACATTTTCTTGGATTTTTACCCAATCTGTTATTTCCTCATATATATATATATATATGGGCAGTATCTTTTGTATTCAAACAAATTTTGTTGAATACAACAGAATTCAAATTGTTTTGCAATTTTTTTTTTACTTTTAATCTTTCTAATGATTTTACTTGATATTATCATCTTGAACATTATCAAGAAGACTAACTTTACATTTATCAGATTTGAGCCCCATATGACAACATTTAAAAAACATTACTGCTCTACTACAACACATAGAAATATTTTAGTTAATAATACAAAAAATACTTCATGCTGACAATAATATAAAACCCACTATTAATAGGATTAATTATGAAACCAGCGATAATAACCTTAAATGACTTGTATAGACCAATAGAACAATTTTTATTCTACATCACGTTGCATACCATGTCACATATTCTTAAAATTGTAATTTAAACCTCCCCCCCCCCCAAAAAAACAGTAGCGTTATTTAGCATCACCTTAGTGACATAAAGAATACAATTGATATAACCTCTTTAAAACACCCTTGATAACGGTTTTAAGGAGAACCAAAAGTACTTGGAAGAATAATTCTTTTAGAATTTTTATAAATTATTTTTGATAATATTCACTAGAAGATTGAAAAGAAGGAAATTTCAGCTGAATGTTTACATTCTGCATTTAACCAAATTCAAAGATTCAGTTGATCTGATGTAGATACCAAAGTAATTGATATTTGGTAAGGTCTGGTATAAGGCCTCCAGGCAAATCATGGGTAAATGCTCTAGGACAAATAATAACAGTTTAAATAGTGTCTATATTTCCTCCTCCTCCTGCTGCTGCTAGGAACAGTCCATTAAGTTGGGAGGGGGGATAATCTTTTTTTTATACCAGTTACAATAGTTAACAGTAATGATTCAGTTTTTGCATTATAATTAAATTGTAGATCAAACCCATCAATAAAAAAAAAAAAACTTCTGAATTTTTAAAACTATTATGCTAAGCATCTACTCAGGGTCCCATTAGTAATCACAAAAAATAATGTTCTGATAGCTCTAGCTGTTCATGGATTATGTGATGATAGATGGACAAAAAAGACATTTGATAAATCATAATAATATTATAGATTGACGTATTCAGACTAGTGTCCTCAAATAAGAACACTATCCAAGCAATTAGTGTGTAATAATGTGTTTCTACATGTGTAACAGTAAGCATTTCAGAATATTTATGTGAGCTTTCAGCCCAGCACCATGACCCTGATGACTGCAAATATTCATCACTCATGAGACATGATGTAATATCGTAAAGGTGAAAGAATTTGACCTCAGCTGTCAATCAAATCTTGAAATCTGGGGAATAACTATTATATAAACAGAATAAGAAACATAAATGGAAGAGAGTGAGTGAGCTAATAACTTGCTGACTTGATATGTGGTAAGAGCTTCCCTCGCCATTCCTACTTGGGTTTACATTTTAACATATTGCAAAGATAAAATAATCTGGATATATATACAAAGTAAAAGTGAGTAATAGTGGAATTACTCATATATATGAATAATTTGGAAGACTTTCTTTATTTTTCCTCTATAAATGGCCAAATGGTTTGATGTAAAAGCTACCTAATTTACAATGCATTTTTATAGTAAAATCATTTCCTATGCATTTATATTAATAATTGGGAAGAGTTTGTCTGTCTGTTCTCTATAAAGATAGAGCTATCAAACTTTGTATACATTCTTATGGGACCCATTTTTATTATTTATACAGAAAAGGACTACTCTTACCAATAAACAACAATTAACAGGAAGTCATGCTGCTAGAAGACCTAACTAATCAATCTGAATTTAAATTTCCAAATAAAAATTAAATTTAGGAGCTGGTTTATCTCAGTCGGTAGAACATCAACCACAAGGTTTCAGGTTTGATACTGGCTCTCACCAACTCAGCACATTAGTAGTACAGCTTGGATCTGTGCGGTAAAGTTGGGAGCTGATGTAGGTGTGGCATTCCACATCAGATGCAAAAATCTCCCTAGTCTAAACTAGTAAAAGGGGATAGATTCCCTTACTCTCTGACTGATACTGACATTAGGCCACTCTGCTGACTTTACTCACCTTTTTTTTTTTTACTATCAAAATAATTATTTACATTTAAAACTTACTAATTAAACATATGGACATACAGCAAAAACCTACATCAATCAGCCTGGAATTCTAGATGCTGCACAGTGGACCTCCCAGGGGTGATGACCAATAGGGATAGTTGGAGAGAGAGACTCGTGGATATCCATGCAGCCAGCACGACCTGATGGTGATGATGAAATAAATTTATAGGTAGTTCCTCAAGCTGAAAGTATAAATGATTATATATCATTGTTGCTGAGTTAAGACAAAAAACAAAAATGTTTAAATAAAAAAATCTTTATTTGTCTGAATTTCTGAGAGGAGGTTTGATATGTATTATTTGATTTTGTTTTTAGACTGTTGTCCTCCTCGTTATTGTAATATATGAAAACACAACGTTTCAGCTGTTGTGAAAATAAGGCATTCAAGAACTTATAAAGATCTTATGCAAATAATGACATCATTATTTTTGCACACCCATCAATCCGAGATGCATCATGATCATTTAAAAAATAAATTTTAAAAAAATTATTGGTTAGGAAGTTGATTTAGTAGGCTATCACAATGTAGATGTAAAGAAAAAAAATAATAATAATATGGTAACAATGGTGTTGTGTGTTAACCTGTATTTTATTCTTGAATTTTCAAGATAAAATCTCTTTTTCTAAAGATCACTGGAACTAAAGTAGTCTAATTATGGCATTTCTATTTAAATGAATTGCCATAACTAGACTACTTTAGTTCCAGTGATCTTTAGAAAAAGAGATTTTATCTCGAAAATTCAAGAATAAAATACAGGTTAACACACAACACCATTGTTACCGTATTATTATTATTATTTTTTTTCTTTACATCTACATTGTGATAGCCTACTAAATCAACCTCCTAACCAATATATACACAATGCTTCAAGCAAATTATAAAACTCTCTTAAAAAAATTATATTTTTTTATTGACGTTTCTTGTATAATTTTTATTATAATGATCATGACACTTCTCGAATTGATAGGCATGTAAAAACAATGACATTGTTATCTAATGAGATTTTCATAAATTCTTCAACTCTGTTTGCTTTATATTCAAAATGATTTTCTAATTTGAATCATTGCTATACTTGGATAGACAAGGAACACCTGAAGAAAGTTTGTGTTTTTATATGATGTAATGAATATGCATACACCTGGGTTCCCCCTCACTGTAATATGATTGGCTGGTGTCAGTCATAAATACAGAGTAATGTAGAGGTACAATGCCTACGACTATGATGTCGCACCAGTACTATTACTTACCTGCTGTACTATACTGTTACTGTGGCGCCCACCACTCTGCTATTTCTACTAAATATATCCCTTCCAGGACATATCATTATATATCACAATAAAGATGAGAACAACAGTCCGATAATCAAAATGATACATAAAAGAAGTCTTTGTGTATCATTTTGATTATTCAGACTGTTGTCCTCATCTTTATTGTGATGTAAACATACACGTTTTGGCTGATGTACCTTCTGCCTTCTTCAGGGATTCCTTGTAATCTATTGGGGCAGACTGCTCTCACTCTGCTACAACAAACGTGTATTTGTATTTCACACTAAATATGAGAACAACAGTCCAAAAAATCAAAATTATTATCAAGCCTTATCTCAAATATTCAGACAAAATATAATTTTATTCTCATCATAATCAGTTGCAATCCAAGTCTTCTTACCCACTGTAATTGGGTACTTCAGCTAGTTTACTATATTCTGTTGATTCGTTTTAGATTTGTTACAAAGATTTTTGT
Organism: Doryteuthis pealeii; assembly: GCA_023376005.1. Classification (NCBI taxonomy): domain Eukaryota; kingdom Metazoa; phylum Mollusca; class Cephalopoda; order Myopsida; family Loliginidae; genus Doryteuthis; species Doryteuthis pealeii. The sequence goes on from CM042169.1 coordinate 46,600,457, forward strand.
TTGATCAAAACTAAGTTTTAAGATGTACAACATTTGTTTTTCTTCATTTATTTCCATTTATTTTAGTTGTAAGCATGTGTATTTAGTGAAGATCAAACTTGTTATTCAGTAGTAATAAATCTGTGAGACTATCTTGTTAACCATTACATTATGATGGGATGCCCTGATGGAAGACCCAGGTATTTACCCAACCCATTCGTCAGTGGTAGGAATTGACACAATTTAGTTGTAATGGATCTGCGAGACTAGATTGATACCATGATCGGATGCCCAATGTAGGTATTTACCCAACCTGTTCGTCACGGGTAGGATGTGACACAAGGTCCCAATTATGGGGCATCCTGTGAAGATTAAACTTTCTATTTAGTAGTAATAGATCTGTGACACTAGCTTGTTAATCATTTCACCATAATGGGACACCCAATGATGATTCTGAAGTAAATCTACTTCATCTATACAATAATAGTTAAAGTTCTAAACCAGGTCAGAGGTCAAGACTTGAATTGTAGATAGTTTTACAATCTTTGTTGTCAAATATTTCCACTAAACAGTTACTAATAGTGATAGGAGAACTAGTAGACTATATTTACCACAGTTTTCAATCAGTAGTACCAACATTATTGAGAACTGGACTTGAATTAAATCATAAATGTTAATTATAATACAAATGATTTTGAGATAAGACCAACAAAAACACGAAAATTATTACTTCACTATATACAGGTGACTTTGAAGAAATATGTCCACATTTTAGAATCACTAATTCTTCTTCCTGTAATCTGATGGGGATTGTAGAATCTAAAGTAAATCAATTGAAAACACATGTGTGAGCAGATTGTGACTGACATAGCATCTTGCTGCCTTCCTCTTGAAGAATTGCTTTGCTATGCTAAAACTTTCATATACTTTTCCCTGTACCCCACGCAAAAACTAGACATCTTGTATCACCAAATTAGGAAATGATAATTGTTTCATTAAAAGATAAATTCATATCACAAAAAAAAAAGAAAAGAGATTTACTAATTGTATTTTTTTGTTATTTTATGAAATAAAATGATATAAAAATGTTGTTATGCTAGCTTAAAAGCCACCCTATTGAGCAGCAATTAAGTTAATTATTCCCAAATTTATAAAGTTATAATGAATTGTTACCATACAAAAAATTTGTTATAAAAAATCACTGAAAACAATTGCAATAATTAAAACTTAGGAATCCAAAATTTCAAGATTTCGGTTATGGATTCTGTCTGGAATATCTTTAATTTGTTCATGGAGATGGCTTGATTCCAAAATAGTATGATATGTTGGTCTATGGCCTCTAGGAGTAAAGTTTTAAAAAATCTGACACACTGACACTGTTACATAATCTATGCATAGATTATTGTCAACCCCCTGTATTTCTGAAGGGATGGCCCCTTTTCCTGTCATGGGCGGTACTTTCCATGGAATATTACAGAAAGCCCGCAAAATACATGAAGTCACGTTGGACCTGGTTGGCTCTCAGTTTCAGCTTGGACGTCAGGCAGATAAGATGTATCTGCTTTAGCTGGAGCTCACTTGCACATGCTCGTTGTTTAGTTAGAGAAATATGTTTAGTTAAGTAAATAAAGGTTTAAATAAATAATATTGTTTTGTGGTTGATGAATGTCTTGGCAACAAGACTGACCTAGAAGAAGAAATGAATCAAGGACGACCAACCAGCAAGAACAGAGACGTTAGAAGAAGAATGTAGGATACCAAAGATGAGCAGAAGAATAATAGAAGTAAAGAAAGGGTATACAACAACACTTGTATTTATTATTAGAGATAAAAATTTTCACATTATTTTGTAGAGAAATATTTTTAATTTAAGTGACACTTGAATAAATTAGGCAACAGCTGGTCATTAATTTGTATTATTTGGATTATTCGGACTATTGTCCTCATCTTCATTGTTATCTGCACAACATTTTGGCCGATGTGCTCTCCGGCCTTCTTCAGGTATTTCTTGTCGGACTCAGGAACCTTCTCAAACTTGGGAACCGCTCCAATTGAACTTGGTAACCTTCTTGTCCAAATAATCCAAATTATTAAGGCTCATCTAAAAAATTCAAAGAAATACTTTTCATTAATGTTTGTTTTATTTCAAGTTGAAAAGATCTTTTTATGAATTGAATGTGTCTTTTAATCTATCAACTTTTTATATTTTTCAGATTCATTTCATGATTATCTTGTCATCAAATTACACACGTATTAAGATCTCCAAAGAACTTACAGAATACAGAGAGACAATAGAACAAGGGGATCTTGAATTTTGTAGTATTGTGAAAAGCAAATCAAGTCTAGGGATGTGAGTGTAGATCCTTGCCTTTATATTGAACAACAGCAATATAAATTTGAAGACACTCATATGCTGATATTGGTTAAACATGGATTCACTTTTTATTTTCTTTTGCATCTGAGAACAAAAACAAACATTGTAAAAATTTTCTTTTATGGAATACATATATTGATTCTTTGAAATATTGGTCATTGTTTAACTGATCTCATATTTTTTAAGAGAACTAAAACCTTTTCAACTTTGAAAAAAAAGCAATATGAAAAAAAAGTCCCTGGAAAAAAACAAAAAAAACATGCTGAAAAATTTGCTATTATAAATGCTCAAAAATGCTGAAAGAAATTCTTTATTTATTTTTTAGTGCAATTGATATAACAACATTTTGTCACAATAAATAAATGAATTTTTTATATATTTGTAGTAACCATCAAATGTTTTCAACAATTAAAAAAAATGCTTAATTTGTTGAAATTTGAAATTAAAAAAAAAATATGAGGTCAGTTAAACATTTTATTCTTTTTATACAAAAGTATGGATTTTTAAAACATTAAAGATTAAAAAAAAGATTAAGAAAGTTTCCTACTTTTCCAATGTAATAAAAAGTTTGTTTTTTTTGTTTACGAAAATGACTTAAAAAAAAAAAAAATGTACATATTTGTTTTATTTTTTCAAGATCTAATTTTTTAAATAGTAAAATTGTCTTTTCTACAGATTTATTTTCTTGATATGTTTTTCAAATACAATTGTGTGCTGAAAATAAAGACAATACCGCAATATCTTTTATTACTAATAACTTTTAATTTTTATATTTCAACCTCGTGTATATATTTTTAAGACATTACTAATATTTACTAGATTCTGAAGACCAAATTTTATGACAACTTTCTGCCAGGCATTGGCTTTACACAAATTTCGATATACTATGCTTTTAGACCTGGTTAAAGAGCAGTAAAAAGAGTCACTCAAAGCCAGACTTTTGTAGACCTTATTTTTCTGATGCAGGTATCATTAGGGAATTAAAAAAAGATTTGGTAAAATGGGCAGAGCCCAGTCTGTTTACCAAAACTTTTCTCGTTCCCCAATGATACCTGCATTGAAAAAGTAAGATCTACAAAAGTTTGGCTTTGGTGACTCTTACTGCACTTTTAACCTGGACTATTGGATAAAATTTATCTATTTTTTAATCCGCCTCAGAACCACAAGGTTCTGGGTTTGATATCAGCACTTGCTAACTCAGTGCACGAGTAGCGCACCTTGGATCTGTGCAGTAAAGTGGGGAGATGATGGTAGGTGCAGCACTCCATCTCATATGCAAAAACAATCTCCCTGGTTTAGCGCTAATGACAGGTTGCCTCACTGTCTGGCTGATACTGACAATAGGTCACTCTGCTGACTTTACAACTACTTCTGCTAATCTTTCGTTTTTTTGCTACTACTGCCCATCCATAGTTTCTTAACACTAATCAGTTTCATTATCACTGATAATACAGCTATTTCTGTATCGGCTGATTACCTTTCATAAATACATTAACAGGTTTAAGCAAAACTGCTGCATTATTTTTGTTACAAAATTAGAAACTAATTTTTATTTTTGGAATATTTTTTTGTGCACCCAAAGCAATAAATCTCTGCTTGTATATTTCAAATATATATTTAAAAAATAATTTTGCAAAAGAAATGTCTTGTTTATTTGGTAAGATGTCTTTGTTATTTAAATCAAAATAAAATAAATGAAACCACTTTGAATTTTTTGATTTTTATTTTATCATTGAATATAATTTTGGATAAATTTAGTAAAGGCCACCTTTTAACAGCTATTAAACTCAATTACATATATTTATAGAATTCATATTATAATTTTTCAGTAATTAGTAATTTAGCATTTAAGTTATTGCACTTGAAAAATTACATTGATCAGGGTGAGCCTGAATGCTAAACCCCTATTATTATTATTATTATTATTATTATTATTATTATTATTATTTCACTCCTTGATAGTTTTTCACACCCACCTTAGCTGGTGGCCTTTCACTGGAGGTTGAGTGACAACAAGTCTTTTGTGTATTCTAGCTAATCTTAACAATGTCTGTATGGTCTTGATTCTTCCTCTGATTTTCAATTCATCCAGACTCTTTTCCAAACCTTTAGGGTCTATTCAAAGGGCACCAATTATAATTGGTACAACCTTCATGTTCCACAGTTTCTTCAGTTCTTTGGCCAGGTCCAAGTATTTGTCTATCATTTGTTTTCTTTCATTTTCACTCAGTGATCTGCTGGGATGGCAAAATCCATGAGATGACAAGTTCTCTTCTTGCTGATTAACTTAGTTAGATTTGGTCTCCTATCTGGATTAAGTGACCTGTCATCATCATTATTATTATTATTATTATTATAAAAATAAGATTAGAAACTGCTTTATTCTTGGAGTTAAAACATTTGGTGAATGCGACTGTGTTAGCAAAAATTGCACATTGATGATTGCTATGTTTATTTTGTGTGTGTGTGTGTGCAATGATAATATACATACAGAAATCTGATCTTAATAATATAGATAAACCAATTGTGTATTAATTATTCAAAACAGCTTTTTTTAGATGAAAAAAGCAATCCTAAATTTGGAAGTATAGAAGAAAAATAATGTGACCATTAACAGCACTCATGAAAAAAGAGAATTCAAGTCTATGAATTCTTGACTTTTTTAAAACAAAAGTTTAATCTTTTCTAAAATCAAGAAAAAGACTTGAATGGTACAAAATATATTTTTTTTATTGCAATAATGTAGTTCAAACAACTTGGAAGCCAATTTGCACACTTTTTGAATTTTTGGATAAATAAATATTGAAAAGTCAAAATATTTGATTTTAATTCTAAGATTTGGAGTATTTTTCTTTGAAAAATCACTGATGATATCTGGGGAAATAAATCTCTTTTGTATATTAATTGAAGAATATGATGATGCAAAATTCATAAAAGATGATATTCTCCTCTCTTAAATGATACAAAATAGTTAAAATCAATGCATGAATATTGCACAGAGATTTTTTTTATTTAATGAAAATCTTTTAATGTTTTCAGGTCAGGGGTTTCAAATAGAACAAAATGAAGATATGAAGTATTGTTCAAGGGAAACAACTCGCGCGTAATAAAAGTCAGTATTCAATATTTTTACAGGTAAACTTGATGAGAAAAACTTCATCAAGATGCTTCAATTACCCAATAGTATCTATTGGATTTTGTGTCCTTCTCCCCTTTATGTGTTAATGTTTATTTATCATTGTGTTTGTTAGATTCTGTTTTGTGATTTAAAAAAAAATGGATATTTGCTCAAATAACTAAGATGATATTTATAAAAACAATGTGAGACCCACACAGACTTTATATTTATAGATCTAGACACTTGTGTTTTCTCAAATGAAGACTAAATAAGAATATATATTGAATTTCAGTTATTTGAAAAGAAAGTTTTTTTTTTTTTTTTTTTTTTTTAAAGAGAAAAATCTGTGAGCTTTCTGAAAATAACTTTAATTACCGATTCAATAATTCTTATTGACCCCCCCCCCAAAAAAAAAACCACTTAATTATTAGGGTGTATGAAAACTATTTTCATTTTTTGATAAATTGAGAATTCATGGAGGACCTCTCAAAAGATCCTGTATTTAAAAGAACCCTCCCCCAAAAAACAATTTCAACAATCCTATCTATATTTTTAGATATTTATTGGCCAGGTTCTCCTTGACTTTTTTAAAAGATCATAATTGGTAGCTTTATTAAAATGGACCATTCACCACACTTACAACTGCTTTTTAGGAGTAGGATCTGATATTTCTATTTTCTTCCATTCTTAATTTCTTTGAGCATTTTCAGAAGCTTTGTGGCCCAGTTTAAAATAATGTTCACAAATTGCCAGAATCTGAGTATTTTTACCAAACATTATACATATTTACCAACACTTTTGCATGAGTAGGATGTGACACAAGTTAAATTTCTGAAGTGGAGTTTAACAGGTTTGAAGTCAGTTTTCTTTCTCCTAGACTGGTTGCCTAACCAATTTTAAAGAACCCAATCTGCCCTACTATTTACCCATATCTGGAGGGAGAACAGATTCATACTTTTCCTAAGGCTTTTCCGAGCACTATGTGAAATGCAAACAGCCTTGTCTAGGATTTGAACTCATCTCACCTTATCAATTTCCTATGATGGTAACCACTACACCACACACCTTCAACATCTGAAACAAAAGTTACAGCTGAATAGTATAATATATCATGATAGTAATGATGTGATGATAATATAGTGTCCTGGGTATGACATTAACTACATTTCTTGAAATCTGGGGAGTGTGGAGTACCCCTTCATTGCCATTACTCTCGGGTCCACTATAACCCAGAGTGGTAGTACTTATGGGCCAAATAAATCTACTTAAAAATTATTTGTATTACTTATGGCAGTATGCAAAAAAAACCCCTCTTAAACAACTATACAAAATATGAACATATAATGAATGTAATTCCCTAACCTCTAGGCATAAAATAACTGTAGACGAGTTGATATGCCATTAAAATCCATCAATCATTTAAGCAGTATACAAAGTCTGTTTGTTTTATACAAAGGTATGGATTTTGCTCGCTGTCCAATAGGCCATTCCACCAAATTTAATTTTTACTATGATGATGATGATATGTTGGAGTCATTAATACACTTATGATATATCCATGAAATAAGCTTAGAAGTAAAAGTCTGTAAAAATGAAAATACTTTTGATACATCATAATATTACCAATTCCCTTTAGATTAGGTATTGGTTATGAATTTCTTTATTTTCATTTGATTTAATTAAGTTTTATTAAGAAAATCCCTCTAAATGTTAACTTTGTTAGTAGACAAGAATAACTTGTATGCATTTATCGTTTTGGAATCATTTGATTGCAATATAAACATGTGTTCCTTCATTAATGTAAAGAATTCTATTTTATGATTTACTCTTTTAAAAAGATTTGGCTCCATTCATTTTCATCTTTGATTATAGAAAATCTTTCATAATTTTTTTTCTCGTATCTGTGTCTGTTTTGATGTCTAATTTTTATACAATTCACAGATATTAGTTTTTATTATATACATTGTAATCAATTATGGAATACTGATAATGACAAAATGTTTGAATAATCAGTTTCAATCAATTTTCATTATCTCCTTTTATATAAAACACATAATGTTAGGAAGAAATGGAAATGACTAGTATTGATGAGGACAACTGTCTGGAATATCAAAATTATTAAATGGAAATGAATCCAACAGTATGTGGAAAAGTAATAAATAAATGTGAAAAATAAGAGTTGTGAAAATGATTTATTGATATTTGAAAATTATTATTGATGTTTAAAACATTTTGATTATTAAATATACATTAAATATATATCAATATATATATATCTACAATCATCATCAGGACATTTAAATATCACCTGGGGGATGTTTGTATGTTTGTTTATAGTTATACTTAATATACATTCAATTATATATATATATTTAATAATCGGAATGTTTTAAACTTTGACAATAATTTTCAAATATTAATAAATCATCCTCATAGATCTTAATTTTCACATTTATTTATGACTTTTTGACATACTGTTGGATTCATTTCCATTTCTTCCTAATATTATATTCATTGTAATCAATTATGTTTGTCAAGCTGTAATTCAAATTTGTGTGCTGTTTATGATAAACTTAAAAACAATCAAATCATTTGCTTTCCTATATAAACAAACTAAGGATCCATTAATGAATGTTTATTCTTACATTAATTAGAATTTCTTTTTGTAATTTTTACTAAAATAATAAAACAGACTGCAAAAGATTTTCAAGAAAGATGGATTCGCTGATTTTTCATGGCATGCATGACTTTTTATAGAATAACTTCAAATATAAAATGATCTTAAATAAATAAATAAAAATTTGAAGACTGATTATGTTTGACCATACTCTAATTTGAAAGCATAACTAGTTAAAAAAACAAAAAACAATCTTTTTCTTATCTTTGTTAGAAAAAAAATTGTCCAATTTTTTGTTGAAAAAATTTATATCATTAATCTTTCCTGACCCTATTACTCATATGGTAAACCCCCAACCATATCATATATGTGCTAGAAGGCAGTGGCTGAGGGTCTTAGTATCCTGGACATAACCACTTCACCATTAGATGCAGCTGTTAAACTCTATCTAGTGATTGAAGTTCTCATTCTGGTACTCTGGGGAGTGTGGAGTACTCCTTCATTATTATTCTGGGTCCACTGACCCGGAGTGGTAATAGCTGTTAGTCCCATAGGGTTAAATAGATCAAAAATGAGTTTTGAAAAAATGTTTTTAAAAAATTGAGTTAAATAAAAATTGAATACCCAACAAGAATGAATAAACACAACGTCTTTGGCATAAAATAACCCAAGGGTTGACTTGCACAACAATAACAATTATTTATCATTTTAAAATCAGTTTTATTTTCTCAATTGTTCTTGAAGTTTTTATTCACATTTTATTCACATTTGTAAAAAAATTAAAAAAGAAAAAAAATTGAAAACTCAATTTTTCTCTAAAATTAAAGATTGTCGAAATTCTATTGCTGTTTTTTAAAATTAAATTTACAATTATTATATATTAAAAAAGATTCGTATTTAAATTTTTTTTTTTATAAAAGTCATTCCTATAAAGATTGTTTGATGAAAAGTTGTGGTATTCCATTTTTCTTGTATCCTTCAGGCCTAATTTTTTCAGTCTGCTCATTTTTACATGTTGCTAAAATACATTACAATTTTAAATTACATATAACTGAGACTCATTGTTATTGGATCCTTTCCGTCCACTAAGGACGATGGTGTAGTGTCCAAAAAATAAAATTTTTATCTGCATCTGCGCAAGTGACTCTGCAGGCCAATTCTTGATTGACAGTCTTTGGTGCACTGAATGCTCACAAAATGTGATGCTTTCTGGGGCTGCTGGCTTTTTCTCTCTTTCTGGCTCTCTTTTCTGTCAAGGCTACTCTCCTCTCTGCCTCACTTTCTCCGTGCCTTGCTTAGCATTGAGGTGCCAGGCCGCTCTATTTTTTGCATCTACCTCCCACTGAGACTTAGTTACATTAATTTAAAGGTCAGTTAAAATTATTGCATGTAAACATCTTGTATCAAATTTGTTTTAATTTCTAAAGCAAAAAGTTTTTTCCCCTGTATTTTCTAATAGTAGCTCTTTCCCTTTATGCATGACATATTGAGTGCCCTGTAATTTAGTTAGAAATGTGAACCACTAGATTGCTTACACAGGTGACTTTGTTCATAGTTGTGAAGGTTTGTGTAAGAGCAACCATGTTTTTTGTTGATAACACAAGAATGGTGCAACAACAGATTCTCTAACAACAACTCCTCAAGTTTTGAATTCATTGCTTTTCCTACTTTTTCTTAAATGAGTTGTCCCATCAAAACTAGAGAGCCCAATCTGTCCTACTATTTTATCCATTTTTGGGGGGAAGAAGAGATAGATTTCTGCTTTTCCCAAGGAATTAATGTCAACTGAATGCAAACTTCAAAAGAAGAAATTATTAGACTTACTAAAATAATTATTTACATTAAACATTATTAATTAGTTGATAGTTATTCAAGCTTTAATATATATATAAAAAATGACAGCGTTATTGCTGAAATTAGACAAAAAGCAAAAATGTTTAAATTGATAAATTCCTTAAATGTCTCTAGACAATATTAATATCTTAAGATAATTGTTTTATAGGTAGTTCTTCACAATAGAGATATAGAATGATAATTATTAGAAGCCAGTTTAGCTCAGTCAGTGGAGCATCCTCCTAAGAAACCACATGGTTCTAGCTTTGATACTGGCCCTCACCAACTCCAAACATGAGTAGCACAGCTTGGATCTGTGCAGTAAAGTGGAGAGATGATGGTAGATGTGGCAATCCACTTTGGATGCAAAAAACAATCTCCCTAGTCTAGCGCTATACTGACAATAGGCCATTCCACCTACTTTACCATTTGTGACTACTTTTTTGTATAAATTTTTAATCGACAACAAAAATTCAAAGTCGTTGTTTAGTAAAATTAGTAGGACTGATTTAGGGTGTCTGCAACCAATGATTTGTAATAAAAGTTTTAGTCTTTTTCATGATTAAATATATCCAGCAGTTTTACATAACTGTAATGAAAAGAAAATCATTGAGGCATCATTTTATTGTTATAATCATCTGTGAACAAAGATCATCTTACCCAATGTAGATGAGTATTTCAACTAGTATAAACAATTTTCTTTTACACTGAATTCTTTGATAATAAAATCATTTTTATTCATTTTTCATTTAAAGTTATGTCACTCTGATTCTTGTACATCTTTTTGAAATATTTTATAATTTTTAAATAAATTGTTCATCTTTGATATATTTTCATGTTTTTTTCTTTTTCTGGCCATTTTTCAATTTTTGATGGTTAAGGAATAAAAAATAACCCAAATTTCTCCTTTTATGTTGTAATAATAATGCAGATTTTTCAAGCCTATGTATTTACTGCTGTGTGAAGCCTGCTCTTGGGTGTAAATGAAAATAGCTAAATACTAAAACCAAAAATATTTTATTGAAATAAATTACAACTGGTATTTTCCACTTTATTTTCATCTCTTTTTTTTTTTAATATAATTAAAAAAAAATACTTTTTCTTACCTTTTTATTTTAACTAAAATGTTATATACATTTAATTATATTCCTCTTAGAAAAAATTATATATAAAAATTCAATTATATATAAAACTTATGATTTTTATATAATTATAACTAATGTTATATATAATGACAATCTATAGAGATTATAATTATATATAATGTTTAATCATATATAAAAAATTATATACATCTTATAAAAAATGTTATCTTTTTACATTTTCACTTAAATGCCATTGTGAACAAAATGGGTATAAAAGGTCTGCAAATTAGCCATGTTGATTTTTAAAATCTTTTTATCTGTTCACCATATTTTTAAAGCTAAGCAACCAAACCTACTTTATGGGCACTTCACATGGTGTAGTGGTTGGTTAGGTCATTAGGCCAGCAGTTTGATTCTCACTGAGTGCCAAAATAGGCTCAGTTAAGTAAATGACAACCAAACATACTTTATGTTAATAAACTTTGCTTGAATCTTAGAAAATCAATGGTTAATTGTTTTGTTTTACAGCATATCAACCTTTTTTGGGTTAGTTAATGCTGAATCAAGTAATTTTGATATTTGGTTTCTTACAGTACCTGCTGTTGCTTAAATGGTCACATCTAAATATTAAACAGGCTCATCGCTGCTTGACCATAAGCCTTAGAAAATTAAATAACTGTATTTTTATCATACAATGTGATACTCTATCCTCATCAGCTGCTGACCAGGGGTGCTAACACAGTTTTGGTGGTTAAGGTAGTACTGCCTCTCCTGGCACCACTAGCAGCTTTTGCTACCAGACAGAATATTGTCTATATATCTAGTTCTGTTATGTATATGAATACTAAGAAATAACAAAAGGTCTTCTCTCTTTTTAACTATTTGTGTATATTTTTTCACTTTGGTATATATATATATATATATATATATATATAATGAATACTTTTATACAGTTTTAATTTATACACCTTTACATTTTCCGGTACTACACAAACTAAAGATTCATAAATTCTTTCTCCTGCCAATATACCAACATTTCATTGTCTCATTTATGGAATGTTTACAAAATAAATCTATATAGATCCTGTCAATGTCCCAAAATATACACAAATTTTTTACATATGATAAATATTGTACCGATCATAAATTGTGTATATGAGCTTTGGCCATTTACCTAAACTTTTCTCATTCCCCAATGATACTTGCATTGGAAAAAATAAGGTCTGAAAATGTTTGCCTTTGAGTTACCCTTACTGGATTTTTAACCTGGACATTATTTTTGGAAGGCTTCTATTTTTTTTCGAAGGCTCCCATTATTCCCCCCCCCATGTTAATTATTAATGAAAAATTAAAGATTTTCACCCTGAGGAATCTTGGCAGGAATTAATCTGGAGCATTTTGACATTTTTTTTATGTCCATTTGTAAAATATAAAAGTAAAAACTCTTATAGATGAATTATAGAAAGTAAATTATGTCTTCTATAACAAATATTCACACACATTCTCGAAAATAAAAGCCAAAAATCATTGAATTTATGCATTTTTAAGTATTCATTGATTTTAAAGTTTGTAATTGTATACAAAGAAAGATATATTTTATGTATATCATATTTTGAACAGACAGATATCTTGTATAACTTCCAGGTTATATATAAAAGTCTTTTAACTATTTTGAATTTTGTCAGAACTCTTGAATCCTGCAACACGGCACTGCCACATTTAACCATTTGTCTTCTTTTTGTTATTCATTTTAATTCCATTGTATAATTCTCATTCAGCTGCCTTTCATCTGAAAGAAATCCAAATATTTCAATGGATGTTTTTTCTTGTATGTTTGTCATTTTGTAATTCTCTAACATTTAATTGTTGTAAATAAACTGTTTAAACATTCACATCTTGTCTCTTTTTATTGTTTTTATTTTTGTTTGTTATCAAGACATTTTTTATAATAAAAGTTACAAACAAATTGATTTAATTTTAGTCTGAAGATGAAGAACATACAATCAATTTATGTTTGCTTTTTATTCTGGTGTACTGAATAAGAATACTCTATTCTCATAAGAATATTATTGAATATATATATATATATATATATATATATATATATATATATATGTTCCATAGATTGAATATTTCAATATATTCAAAGTTCAAGAATCTTGCTATATTTATTGATTTTGGAGGCACATATGTAATGGTTATAGTTTTATGAATGAAACGGACTCAGCAACCTGAATTCAGATTCTGGACAAGGTGGTTTGCATTTCACACTATGCTAATAACATTGGGAAATGTATGCATTGAACTATTCTTCTTCTGCTTAGGTAAATAATAGGGCAGACTGGGCTCTTTAACCTTGGTATAGTAACCAGTCTAAACCTGCCTAATAATTTACCATAAATTTGGTTATTTGTTGAAAAATTTCTCTAAATTTCCCAGTTGATTTGTCAGTTTGATTTGAAGCAGCACTTTTCAAAAGATGACAGTGAAACTTTTTTAAAGCCTGTTTAATATTTCATATCTATAAAATCAATTTATTGCAGATAAGAAATAAAATAAAAGGAGATAAATCAAAATATTTCCATTGTTTTTCTTGGGAAGTTCTCTGATCTTTATCATCTTTCAAAGGAATCTTTTCTATTGCTTTTCCAGTTTTAGGATTTTCAGGTAGAAGATAAAAAAAAATGGCTGGTTGTATGAAACTTTGCAACTATATTAAAAAAAAATCTAATAGATAACAGAGATGAGAAATCAACAGTAAATGAAAAATATTCTGACAAACATTGCATTATTTTATGGGGTTAGAGGGTCAGTATAAAAATGTTACTTTATTGCATATACAGGTTCATTTAAAATTAATGATTATACATATATCAATCTCTCTGTACAAGTCATATGTGATACAAGGTCAACTTCTTTGAATTCAGGGTTTTTCTTCTCCTAGAGTGGTTGCCATACTAAGGTTAAAGAGTCCAATCATCCCCTAACTTGAGGGAGAATTGTTGGATGCATACCTTTCCCAAGGGTATTAGCACTATGTGAAATGCAATCAGCCTTATCCAGGATTTGAACTTGGTTCGCCGAGAATCATTTCCTATGACAATAACCATTATACCTTGTGCCTCCAAACTAAAATCTAGATTCATATACAGATTCACTAGACATTGTTCATCACCATCTTGAAAGATTAACAAGGTGTAAAATAGGTAATCTGAACATTAGCTACATAAATGAGAGTAACCTCCCCTTGTTTCTTTCACTTTCAGGAAGCCATCTGTTTTTGTCGGCCATTTTCATTTCACCATAATCAATACAACTGCATGTTTTAACACGAAAACATCATAAAATGTGTTCTTAATAACAATTAAGTTCATTTTAAATAATGCACAAGCACCATTAAGAACACATTTTATGATATTTTTGTGTTAAAACATTCAGTTGTATTGATTCGAAGAAATTTGTATTTTCAGTGTAGATTTACGGTGAAATGAAAATGGCCGACCAAAACAGATGGCTGATAGTTTGGTCATTTCCCACATTGCCTAAAACAAATTTGCTAATTTTAATAAATGTTGTAGTGAATTTGACATTTTCTATAAAAAGCATTCTGTGTCACATCCACAGTTCATAAGTTGAACAATAAAGAATCTTTGGGTGAAATTCTCTTTCAAATTAGGAAATAAACAAAAAAAAACCTTTATTGATACTTTTCTACTACTACAGGTTTATTGGGAGGATTGTCTTAACTGTATACAAGTGAAGTGAAATAGTGTACACCTCACCAAGAAGAAAAAGGCCCTGTGTCTCCTCATGTGTGGTGGCTGCTGCAAGAAAAAAAACACTCGCAAACTTCCTGTGGTTTATACCAACAACCACCAAACAAAGAAACGGAATTTGAGAGCGAGAACGTCCGGAAGACAATGGAGGGCAAAAGTTGGGGGTGAGCATGTGCACAGGAAGATGACACAGCAGCAGAGTATAAAAGATCCAGGCCAAGTGATGCAGGCAGTGGTGAAAAGGTGTTCTTTGAGACCATACATGGATTCATTTTGACACAACTATGAGGACAGTAACAGAAGGATATTTAATTTTAACAATATCACCAGTATTTGAAATTGGAAAGAAAAAACGTTTATGGACACTTTTCTAATATTACAACAGGTTTAATGGGAGGATTATCTGAGCTGTATAGAATATCACCAATATTTCAAATTGGAAAAAAAAAAGATATTTTTCACTGCCTGATGATTGTGTAATCACACAAAACTTGAGATACATTGAAGAAAGTGAAATATTGTAACCATGTTTTTAATTTTCATATATATATATATTTTTTCATATATTTTATCATATATAATTTTGTATATATATATTTATATATATGAGGGAAAGTAAAAAAATTATCAGTACTTTCACCATAACATTATTATTGTCACATTGCATTCTGCCATGTGTGCTTATACTTGGCATTGTTGTAGGTATCTGATCAAATTTTGAGCCTGATCGTGCCATTTTGCTTGCTGTCTTTACTGTGTAAGCTTGGCTGTTTCATTAGCAGCATGCACTAAGGAAGTGACCTGATTCTTCTGGTCAGAGGAAGCGTCAGGGGCTGCAATTTATCGGAGGCTTTTAGCCCAATACGGAGAGAGTGCACTACCACGTAGAAGTGTATATAAGTGGCAGAGAAGTTTAAGTGGCCAGAGAAGCATGACACATGAAGAGGGAGCAGGACGCCCATCAACCTCCACCAATGATGAGATTCAGCTAGCTCAAGAGATGGAAATGATGAACTGGCGAGTTATCATCGATGAGGTAGCCTGTTCTCTGCAGATTATCTGCATATCAAATCATCCATGATTCTTCTGCTTCTATAAAACAAGAGTGTGGATAATTTTTAAATCACCCTCGTATATACATGTGTGTGTGTGTGTGTATGTGTGTGCACTGAAATATGTATGCATATTTATATACATATATGGTGTGGTGATATGTGTTCTGGATATATCAAATTGCAAAACAAATTTCCTGTGTTAGTTTAATCATTTTTGGAAAATTTCCTTTTAAGACTTCAAAACGTAATGCATTTGATTGTAATAATTTTTCTATTTTGTTTGAAGTTTCTCCCTTCTTTTATTTTGTTTCCTAAAATTAATTTATGAAATGGAAAAAGGCAATTCTAACTATTTCTGGTTGATCATTTTAGGATCCCTCAATATAATAGGTCATTCCTTAAAACAAGAATTTTGACAATTATAAGGTTTTTTTTTAAAGCTTTTTATCTATATATTTTGTTGTTTCATTATGAATAATAAGCAGATTTTTTACTTTTATCTCTCTTTTATTCTTTCTTCTCCCTTTCCTTCTCTTTTTATCTCTTTCTTTTCTTCTCACTCTTTCTTCTTTCTTTCCTTCTGTTTTTTTCTTCTCACTCTTTCTTCTCTCTTTCCTTCCTTCTCTTTTCTATATTTTTTCTTCTTACTTTTTCTCTCTCTCTTTTTCTTTCTTTCCCTTCTTCCCTTTTCTTTTTTCTATATTTTTGTTAGGTGTACCTAACAATAATATAGATAAATGAAAAAAAAAAGATGAAATGAGTAAATAAAATATCTACCAACAGCAAGTTAAAGATGAAGATCTGAATAACAGCTGGTTATCATCATCATCATCATCATCATCATCATCATTATCATCAGGTTGTGCTGACAGCATGGATTCCCATGACTCTCTCTCTCTCTCTCTCTCTCTCTTTCTCTCACCAACCATCCCTTTCAGTCATAGCCCCTGGCAGGTCCTCCACACGGCATCCAGAATCTGCATGGAGTAGGTTTTTACTAGTCAGCCTCCTCTGGTGTGTCCATGTGTAGGTGTTCACAGGAAAATGTCACTTATGATTTCATCCTTGCTTCTCCAGCAATGTTCAGCATATCTTGTTCATCTTACTTGAAAGGTTTGTATGATAGGAGGTAAGTAGCCATCCAGCAACTTTTTTGTGGGGTGCTGCTTCCAAGATTTATTCAGGATAGCATGTAGCATCCTTGTGTAGTTCCCCTGTAGCTTTTTCTCAAAGTGTTGCCATACAGTAGCATTAAAATTCCTTTGTAGTAAAAAAGTAAAGTTGGCAGAGTGGCCTATTGTCAGTATCAGCCGTAGAGCAAGAGAGTCTATTCCCTTTTCACTAGCACTAGACCAGGGAGGTTGTTTTTGCATCTGAGATGAAGCACTACATGTACTGTCAGCTCCCCACTTTATTGCACAGATCCAAGTTGTGCTACTCATGTGCTGAGTTGGCGGGGGCTGGTATCGAACCTGGAACCTTGTAGTTTCTAGGCAGATACTCTACCAACAGAGCTAAGAAGTGTTATTGCCTGACAGACTAAAGATACTGGATTGCCTTGAAAATTCCAAGAATTCTTATAAAAGATTATCCTTTGCAGACATTCTGATGGAATCTTCGAAAAATTTTCATTAAATTTTTCAGCATTATTCAAAACCATGATTATATGCAGATTGATTGGTAGAAATAATGGACTTTTTCAGAATTTTAATATTGTGCTGTAGTCTTCCATAACTTCTTATATGAAGTTGAAATAACAAGAATATTTTATGATATAAGATACAAGGAAGAACTTATACAGAGTTGTATGAGTGAAATGTCCAAATATAAAAAGAATATTTAGTAGGGAAAGTGTTTTGTCCTTGATATATAGCAGGTAGAAAAGGAAAGTGTAAAGACTTACATGTTAAGCATATTTTTGTATTCATGTGACATGAGATTGCTGGGTGTAAAGCCTCCCCCCTCATCCATGAACAGAAAGGCAACTGGTGTTTGTTACTTCTCTCAAAGCCAGAGAGTGAAAAAGAGGATTTAACTTTGCCACTTTCTCTTTTATAATGTTGTTGGGTATGCCACCTAGCAACTACTGGCATACACATGAGGTAATTACCTCTTGTGCCCTCTTTAGTTGAGAGATGTAATCCCAACAAATGTATAAGTAAGAAATTAAACATTATTGAATTTAAGAAAAAATGAGTTACATTATTTGTTAAAAATAGCACAACACATGTTGTTTGAAGATAGACTAATGTCAAAAATCCCTTACACTTATCTTATTTTTTTAAAACAATATCTGTTTTAACTCTCTTTGTTTTTTTTCCCAAATTATTTGTCCTGACAAAAGAATAATGTTATATTCTAATTCTACATCTCCAATGTGAAGAATTACTTATAAAACAATTATCTTATAACTATTGTCCAGTTTCACTTAAGGAATTTATCAATTTAAAAATTTTTGTTTTTTGTCTGAATTGTTAGTCCAGACTAAGGAATAATGTTATATATCATTCTACATCTCCAATGTGAAAAACTATCAATAAAAATTAAATGTGAATAATTCTCAAAACATGACTTCCTGCTGATTACTAGTGCCCCCCCCCCCAGGGCCTGGTTTAGCTTAGTTGGTAGAACATTGCAAAGTTGCAGGTTTTATACTGGTCATCACCAACTCAGTGCATGAGCAGAACAGCTTGGATAATCCAATATGTGCAGTAAAGCAGCATCTGGAAATTGACGGTAGGTGTAGCACTCCATCTCAGCAAAAAAAAAAAATTCCCCGGTCTAGTGCTAATGAAAAGGGGATAGACTCCCTTGCTGTTTTGGCTGATACTGACAATAGGCCATGCAGCCAACTTTACTGTTTTACTTATTAGAGCCCTCCTCTTGATGACCCCCCTTTTCCCATGAGGAACAAATATTTTTTTTTACATTAAAACCTTCCTTAGAATCCAACAAGTATACATGCTAAATTTGGTAGTTGAACATCCAATTGTTTGGTCATCGATTGAGGACAGACAAAGAAACTCTTGTTAATAATTAATATAGATAAAGTACTTTTATATTAATTTATTTATAGTTTTATGGTTCAAGTCTTAAGGATAGCATCATTTTGTTTTATTCTAAAAGTGATCTAATCTTTTCCAAACTTTTCATCTTGGGAATATGAGTAATACACAAATTGGACATAGAATTTTTATTGGCCAAAGTCCAGACATGCTAAAGAAGAAGAAGAAGAAGAAGAAGAGACTGTGATGTTTTATATCATATTGATATTGTTTCACTTAAAACAACTTAAAGCCACAAATATATTAAGTTGACAGAAATCCCCGCAGATTTCTTCACCTTTCAATATTTTCTCTGAGGAAACAATCAAACTTCTCGTTGCCATAGTAACAACTGACTGTTTGGAGAAGGTCAACCTCTGATACAATGTTACTAAAGAGAATGGCTAATTACATTGAACAGGATAGAAGCAGATTTGAACAAACTTGTGGCATACTAAAAGCTATATGGGTCATGTAGTGAAATCATAATTTGCTCACTTTCCTTTATTTTGTGATTGATAAAATATTAATTTGAATGAACATTTGGTGTAATGAGAGCTATATGGGTCATATTGAGAAATCCATTGTTTACTCACTTTGGTTTCTTTATTTTTGACAAAAGTAGACATTTGGTAGACTGAAAACTATATGGGTCATGCAGTGAAATTTATAATTTCTTTGGTTTAGAAGAAAATTAACTTTTCATAAATTTTTTTTGCATCTACTTATTTATAGACATTACCATATGTATTTACCCATCCCCTCTGCATGAGCTGTATGTGACACAAGGTCAATTTTTAAGCAGACTAACAGGTTTTCTTCTAGACTGGTTGCTTTATCAAGGTTAAAAAGCCCAGTCTGCCCTACTATTTGCACATAGCTGGAGGATAGTTGTATTCATATCTATTGCAAAGGTATTGGAACTATGTGAAATGCAAACAGCCTTGTCCAGGATTTGAAATTATGTTACCATGTCCATTTCCCACGGTAATAACAATTATACCCCAGGAATCTCCTCAATCTTAAAAAGGAAACTGAGTCCTAAAAATCACAAAATAATTTTTATATTTTAAAATTAATCTTACAACCAATCATCAAAAATGATGGCCATTTTTAGTGAAAGTTACCTGGAGCCTCTGTTGTTTGACATCCTTCTGTCTACTAAAGATGATGGCATAGTGCTCACCCCTTTTTTTTTATTTGCAACTGCATGAGTGGCTGAACAAACCAATTTTTGAATGGCAATCTCTGGTGCAGTGACTGCAAACAAACAGTGATGCTTGCTGGAGTTGCTGTTGTCTCTTCTTCTTTTGGCTATCTTTCCATGGCAGTTTCTTTCCTCTCCTTTTTTACTCCTTTTCATTCCTTGTTTGACGAGGAGGTGCCAGGTTGCACAGTCTTCTGCACAAGCCTCCCATGTGATGATGTGGCTGGAGCCTCTGAAACTACATAAATACCCCAGATTTGAACAATTCATCCCAGTCAAAGGTATTATTTATAACTAAACTCTACAACACTGAATCTATATAAACAAAAACATGAATATATTTATTCAATTCTATTTTTGGTTACAAAATTGTTCTGATTTTATTTGATAGAGGTGTACATATTCATATTTGATCTATTTTTAGTCAGTTGATTTTGTGGTTGCGGTATCAAACATATTTGGTTGTTGCCTTCAAGAGGTTCAGTATTTCAAGATTATTGCTATGTTTTCTTATCCTTCAGTTTCTCTTTTACTTTTGTCATTTTCTTATTGGAATTTTGCTGAAAAGATTCAGAACATTCAGACTTTATAATTGATGTTGTCTCAGTGAATACATCTTTTCCCTACAAAATAGATCAATCATATATTAGACAGATGCAGAAAATTTCCTGAACATGGATCAATTATATTGATCAGAAACTGATGGGTAGTAAGCTGGGTCCTGATTGATCTAGCACCTATTGACACCCACATTTTGGTGCTGGATATTTTCATTTGAGGTATTTTGATATGCAGATTGGCACAAGCACTTTGGCCCTGTTAGTTTGGGTCTATGAGAATTTAGCCCTAACTCCCACCCTAATATTTCTATTTCTAATTAAAGCAAAAATACAATGAGCATTTAAGGTAGATATTCATTTAGATTCCTACATCTTAATAGGGTTAATCTAGGTAAGAGGTAAATTTTTTTTTCATGAAACAAAAAATGGGATTTAACTAAAGTGCATAGCCTAGAGCTATAAATTTATTTTTTCTTTATAACACCAAAATATCCAGGGCCAAAATATGAGTGCCAAAATCTCTGTTTGACCATAACAGAATATTGTAATGGTCACTAAATTGATCTGTTAGTTATACTTTATTTTTATATAGTTTTTTTTTTACCAATTTAACTACCACCACAATATCTAGCCTTTAGAATAATTGAGTTGAGTTTTTTTATAAATCCTACCTTTATCAGTTGCTGCTGACCCTTAAATCTACTGTAGATTATAAGACTCAATGATGAAATGGGCAAGGAAATCAAAGAGCATATACCATTCCTCCTCTTTTACCACTGCTGGTAGTTATGCTGCTCCATTTCTTAAAAAGTTTGTATAAGACTCACCGTGTTTTCATTTCTATTGAAATGTATTTGTTATCTTTTATTGAATATTATCTATTTCTTCTTCGTACAGTTTTCACTGTGTTTATTGAATAAAATTGATAACATGAGGTGTCAACATTTTCTTTCCACCTGTGAGTTGCACTTAGAGATTATCAGTCCATAGTGGTTTGTCACCTTCATGATCTTAGCAAAATCATCCAGAACTGCCAAATTGTGCCTGGATATTGCAAAACGTTTGACTCACCCTTGTATATGATAGGTTTGCTGTAATACTGAATAAACAGTCTGTATTTGTCTGTAGAAAGAAAAGTTGTCTTTATTCTTTTTTAAGATAAGCAATCCTTTTCTTTTTACTGAGTGAGTTGTTCTCTTTAATTAGAGTGTGATATGTAAACAAAACGATTCCGATGATTTAACAAGAACAAAATGTTTATTACTGAGCTAAACTTAATAGAGAAGAAAATAACAGGTAATGCAGTAAAGTTTATACATTTCTGTATAATTGCAAAATTTCCTAATATGTAGATAATATTTCTGTTGTTACTGGTTATAGAAGAAAGAGTCTTCACTTACATGTTAAACATGAGTTCTTGTGTATAGTGTTATAAGAAATTTTGCAGGCAAGAAGCCCCCCTGTTATGTAGACAGGGGATGCAAAATATATGTGTTACATTGTCAAGTGAAATTTCAAAGAATTATCAGTGTTTGGTGATGAAGGCAGCCTTCTACTACTACTTGGAATGCCACCTAGTAGCTAGCAGGAGAAACACAGGAAGTAATCATTAAAGTAAGGATTGTAATTGCCACAAATTTAGATAAATAGAGAACATACAATTTATCATATAAGTTTAATATATTCAAGGAAAAAAAGCTGCATTTTTGATATTTTTGATCACACCTTTTATACATTATGTAAACATCCTTACTCTTGCTTGATTTGAGCTGATAAAAACAACAACAACAGAGCAACAAGATTTGTTTGTTTCCTTTATGAAACTTATTGATAGATGTTAGCATTAACATTTTTGTTGAGATTTCTTTGACAGGCAAAATCATAAATAAAGTTTATTATATATCATTATTAGATTTAATGAAAGGTTTTTATCTTCATATATTGACTGAATAATTGTATGTTCACATTTAATAAATGGGATTGATGAAAAAAATTGACATTCATTCAGTTTTCTATAAATATTAAATTTTAGCTTTGAAAATAATGTGCAGAAATACAATCTTGAGAGCTCTTTCAATCAACAACTTGTCTAGAGTAAGTCATAGGAAATTTTGGGAGAGACTCATCATGAAAAAAAGAGAAAGAGCAGAAATAGGGTAACTTGATGTGCAGATATAAAAAGTGCAATATTTACTATTTACTAAAAGAAGATTAAAAAAAATTATCGAAAAATCATCTAAGATTGACTAAAAGGCTCAATTTTAATAGGGAGGGGGAGGCGGAAAAAAAATTGGAAATTGGTGAAATCAAATTTCCCCAAGGAGATCTAAATCTTTTATAAAATTCTTCTATTGGTAAAGAGATGGCTTTCTTAATGAGATAAAGACTAACTCCAGAAACTTGAGGTGACTTAAAGAGTCAGATCTGTGTAGAAATCTAAACCATTCAATTTTATAATTTTAGGACAGGTTGGATTATCAACTAAATGTTGACCAATGACTGAATCTATGGTTATAAAAGAGGGGAAGTACAGGCTAGTAAGTTTGCCATGTCAGATTTTAGACAGCACATGTCTATTCATCCGTGTGTCCAAGTGTAAACATGTGTGTTCCACATAACCAGTAGTACATTGGCAAATGAATCAAATACACAATTTAATAAAAATTCCTCCATTTAACTCTTGTAACTCAGTAGATATATTTCTTACTGTTTTCATTTGTTTTTAATGTTATACAAAGAATTATCTAATGCAGAACTTTCCAAACTATGTCAGGACACTTTGCTATTTTATAATCTCTATATATTTTGATTGATTTTAATGACATCTCAACCTGTTTGGGATTATTTTATGCCCCAAAATTAGGGAATTGCATATATTTATATTTGAATTTCCAAAATAAGGGGTGTATCCTGAGTACACAGACATCATATTAATACACTGTTGGTTTGGATCAGTTGGTAGAGCATCCACATAGAAACCACAAGGTTCCGGGTTCAATACTGGCCATGGCCAACTCAACACATTAGTGGAACAGCTTGGATCTGTGCAGTAAAGTGGGTAGCTGATGGTAGGTGTGATGCTCCACTTCAGATGCAAAAACAATCTCTATGGTCTAGCACTAGTAAAAAGGGGATAGACTCCCTCACTATCTGGTTAATACTGACAATAGGCTACTCTGCTGACTTTACTTACTTTTTATATCCTTCTTGAGCATTAAAACAAGTCTGTATTTGGGCATGCACATACAGCTGATATGAGAATTTTTTCTTAAGGGTCCCTCCCCCACTTTTTGGCATACATGTCTGGTACCTAAACTTTGACCCCCCCCCTCTGGGACAGGTACGATTTACTTACAATGTACTGTCTTCCGAAACAAATAATAATAATGAAAATTATAAACAATTATATGGATACTTCAAACAACAAATTGGGGAGGTTGCACATGAAACGACCTGGACATGGTTAAGAAGAAGAAACCTCAAGAGAGAAACTGAGTCACTCATAATTGCTGCTCAAAACAATGCCATAAGAACAAATTATATCAAAGCAAAAATTTTATGAATGTTATTACATTATCACTAGGTGGCCAAAGACTCTGAAATTTTCATCATTATATCAACCACTCCCTGATATGCACATTCAGGTCAACAACAGAATTATCCTTCAGACTGTTGGAATTTTCTTTTATGTCAATTCACAAAGGAAATTTCTTATAAGCATATTACAGATCATAACTGACCCGTCTACTTTATGTCAGTTGGACTTAGAGTGTCAATATTTCTTGACCACTACTGATTAACAACAAAGCATTTCTGTATTGATTTTGTCATCGCCCGCCTCCTTTTTTCTATTGTTTGAATCACAATCATAAAACAGTGCAAATTTATTCAGACATATTGACACAAATACACATTGCTATGATTATTCCCGGGAGTTATTAAAAAAACATGAATAATTCACAACCTACAAGAATTGTCAGTGTTTAGTAATGAAGGTGGCTGAATGTCTTTTGTTGAACTGCATTTTGTTTCCTTCTTTCTTATATTTTCTGATACTGATGATGTTCAGAATAGAAAATTTTTGTCAGCAATCTTCAAAGTTCAGTGATCTACATTTTAACAAACAAACATCCTATCTATATTGTTTGTCTGATACTTAATTGAGTGACCACTTAAGCAAGAGCAGGTACTGTAAGTAACCAGAGTCCTTTGTTTAGGAAAAAGGGTTGATATGCAATAACCAACCAACCAACCAACCAACCAACCAAATCTTTAACGTTCTACATTTTAATTGATAAACAAACATCCTGTCTACACTGCCGTGAAAAGATGTTGTGAAAGCATGTATATAGGTAATTTGTATTAAACAGGACTGGTTCTAGAGTCTCATCCCACCCCTCACTCTACTACATGAAACTTGAAACTATATAACTGTGAAAATTATTGTATTAAGAATAGTTACTTGAAACCACATAATTATTCACAAAAAATAAAAGACTGAATTTGACATTAGATAACCCAACACAGGTTGACATGCTGTAAAACCAACCAACCAACCAACCAACCAACCAACCAACCAACTAACCTATGTAGTTGTTATTTAACTAATTGTTTGAACCAAACTTTTCATGTAAAGTCGTCGGAGTGGCCTATTGCTGGTATCAGCTGGATAGCGAAGATGTCTATTGACTTTTCACTAGCGATAGTCTAGGAAGATTGTTTTGCACCTGAGTAAGAATGAGACACCTACCATTACCAAGATGTATTACTTATGCACAGTTGGCAAGGGCTGGTATCGAACATGGAACCCTGTGGTTCTTAGACAGATAACTTTGTGCAAATTATTTGTATTAAAAAAAAAATATCATTACTTACAAAAATTAGAAGACTGAATTCAACATTAAATAACCCAACAAGGGTTGACATGCAGGAAAACCAACCAACCAACCAACCAACCAACATAATTGTCATTTAACTAATTGATTGAACTAAACTTTTTATCTTTATTTAGTTGATCTTATTTAGTATAAAGTAGACTGTATCCTTTCTATCAACTCCTTATTAATACCAAAGTTGATCATATAATTATCAGAAGAATAAATATTGATTTTTCAATGATTATTGGCCTAAAACCATGTTAAATATCTTTATGAGCAAAGTAATTGAGTAATTGCTTTTGGGGATAAGAAAACATCTAATAGTCTAATCTACGTACAAAACTAATTAACAATTTTTCTGTTGACAAAATATTCTTTTGTACATCACTTGAAAGCATCAAAATCCCAAATAGACACATTTTTCATTTTCACTATATTTTTATTATAAGTTCATACAATAACTATTATTTGCACAGTAGTATTGCTTCCAACAATCAGATGATGACTCTGGGTTCAGGCATGGTTTCAAAGCTGAAGCATCATTACTACCAGTGTCTCCCAGCAGTATCTCACGATACCACCAGACTTTGTTGGATTGTTGTCACTCTGCGGGATTGCCATATCCACCCTGATACAGTTAGAGCCTTATTTTGGATCTTTTCTATGTACTTCCTCTTGTCAGATGGAGAAAGTCCAAGATTAGTCAAAAATGCAGAGGTTGAATTGGTAATGAAACTTTGATAGGAAATACATTTATTATCCAGTCATTTCTGACACATTGTTCTTGCAGATTGTCATATTTGTCCAAGTTATGCTGTTGTGCCCACTTGAAATTTCCTCAAAAGGGACTGTTAATTCAACATTGAAAAACTTTTTCCAACTTAACAGAACAGATCAAAATATCCGGACACTGGGCCATTAACATTATTTCAGTTGGAAATATGAGGTGCTGTTCCAAATCGGTTACAATGTGCCAGTCCATGCAGCCATCAAACAATTATTTATATATTCCATCTTTATTCATATTAATAGTAAACTTTACTATATGTGTATATTTTGTAGATGTATACTTTGTAACTCACCCTGTCCATCTCTCTTTATTCAATCCTCTCTCTCTCTATAAAGTCTATATCGGCAATCATCCATAAAGGACCATAGCAGTTGCTTGTGGATTTACAACTTAAAAGAGGAAGATGATTGTAGAGACTTGTGTAGACTGATCAGTTATTCAACTGTGTTGCAAGTTGAATCTGCTTCTCAGAATCCAGACTTGGTAAGTGGTTTAAATAGCAGCTTGGGCTATTCTACTATGTGGCATGGTCAAGTCTATTTCCAGGATTCTGATTTTTGCTGGTGGTTTTAGTCTGTATATTTTTATCCACATATACTGAACACTTAACCATGTTCTGTCAGTTGCTACAGAGTATATTCGGTTACTGTCTTTTTTTTTTGATTGGTGACTGGATGCTAGTCACAGCCTTTCTGTGAAGGTGGGTATGATGTTCATTCTACAATGATATGCTCATATAAGGCATATCATGGACGAAGTGAATGACTGCCAAAACCAGATTTCAAGTGACCAATTTGTTTTGCAACACAGGAAAATAAACATGGAAGATCAATTTGGTAAGCCCCTAACTGGGGTGAAGTACATTAAATAAAAATTCCCAAGGATGAGATGCAACCATTTTGGAAACTAACCCAAAGTCAACTAAGAAATTCCAACTTCTGAAGATGACCCAATTATCTTAACAAGTACAAGAGAAACCATTATGGAATTTCATCATCTCCAAAGATACAGTTATTCTTGCATGAAACTGAAGAAAATATAATCTGATGTGGAGAAATTCAACTCCAGATATATAAATAACATGCAATAACTGGATTGTGCAAAAACTGAATTACATGTTGCTTCAAGGAACAACATTTCAATGCTTGTCCTGGGTATGACATTAAACTATCTGATGGTTATATATATATATATATATATATATATATATATATATATATATAATTGAGGACTGAAAGAGAATTGCAATCATCTTTTTTTGTATAACAAGATCCAGCTAACTGCATTTTTCTCTTTGTAAATCATGAATATAATTTTGCCCACACACTTACACACATTCCTACAAAGAAATTGTATATCCTTTTATTTGCCTTATCTTTATTTGCTGTTAAAATAAAATTTATTCTTCTTCCAAAACCTCTGTTTGTTATTGATCTCTACCATTGTGCCACATTTATATGTATTTTAGTCTTAAGTCAGGATTATTTTTTTGTAACCTAAGAGGTGATTTTTGACTCCTTTTTGCACCATTCTGTCTTACCAATGTAATAAATACAAATAGACATGGTTATTTATAACAACATATAGACATGTAAAAATCGTATACTTTTTAACTGAAAAAGAATTGATAAAACTTTTCAATCTTAAAAACAAACAAAAAACAGTAAAGCAAAATATTTTTTTTGTGATTTGGATATTTCTGATAGAAATATCAAAATGTTCAATAAGCTCTATAAAGATATTATCAAAGAAATCCCTTATGTCCCTACAATGGAGTATGGGTAAAGAGAGTGACACAGGAAAGTGAATGGATAACTCAGAGGAAGCATGATTTGTGTAACGGTTATGGTTATAGGCAATGGAATGGGCAATTCAGTTCAAATTCTACATGAGGCTGTTTGCATTTCACTTTGAGTCAATGCCCTTGGGAAATATATGAAACCATCTTTTCTTACTTCAGCTATTGGTAAATAGTAGGGAAGACTGAGTTCTTTAGCCTTGGTGAAGCAACCAGTCTAGGAGAAAGAAAATAATTCAAACCAGCTTTGCTCCACTTAAAAATTGACCCTGGTGAAGGGGTTGGGTAAATACAGAATTCAGAGAATTTTGAGCAAAGTGATTCAGATTGGCTGTTCAATATGAATTGGCTAATCAGAAAGATCAATAACTTCATTTCTAGATGAGTATACTCAAAATTTGGACCTGTGTATATTGTTCTGTCTGTTTCTCTGTAAACATGAGCATCGTCTTTTAATGGTAAGCATAAAAGCATCTTGGCAATCTCAACTCTGAAAGCAAACCACTATTCATCAACAAGTTTAATTATGGTCATAAAGGCATTTATGCTTACCGTCAAAAGATGATACACACATTTACAGAGAAGCAGATGCATGCCTTGTGGGACAGAACAGTAAAACGTGATGGTCCAAATTATTGGATAGACTAGTAGAAATAAACAGTAATTTCATTCTCTGATGTATTTCACATAAAATGGGACAATAATGAAAGTCCTGATCTTGTGACAATTTTGAAGATGAAATCTAATTGATAAGGGAGGTAACTAACAAGGAATCTAATCTAATGTGTAACATAAGAAGTCGTCGGGGTGGCCTAAAGTCGGTATCAGCCAGTCAGCAAGGGAGTCTATCCCCTTTTCAATAGCGCTAGACAAAGGAGATTATTCTAGCATCTGAGGTGGAGCGCCACACCTACCATCAGCTCCTTACTTTACCGCACAGATACCTGTGTTACTCATACGCTGAGTTGGCGCGGACTGGTATCGAACTAGGAACCTTGTGGTTTCTAGCCGATCGCTCTACCGACTGAGCTAACCTGGCCCGTTAGCTAATGTGTAACATAACATATATTAAAGTACTGAAATTAAGCATACATGGTAGTGTGGTGCCTGTAGTATTATTGAGTTAGCTTTTATATAAAAGATAAATCATTTGCTATTAATTAAACTTTACTAATTAGGTTCATCAATAGGTCTTCATGCTAGAGATGTCAAATAATTACATAGCATTATTGCATTGTTAGAAATAACAATGCTACTAAAAACAAAATTGTTTTAATCAATAAATTTCTTAAGGTTCACTTATTTATATAAAAAAAAGATATTTCTCTACAAAAGTCTGTGAAATGTTTTACTGAACAATATTAACTTCCTAAGATAATATAAATATCATAATAAGTAATAATTGATTATGAATAATAAAAAGGTGAGAGAGGAGGAACTTTCAAAGTAGTTTTGACTTACAAGAATAGACTTTTGGTTTGAATTCAGAGTTTTCCTTCTCCTAGTCTGGTTGCCATACCTTTTACTGCCTACTGGTTTTCGAAAAAAGCGGACACTTCTGTACTGATGTCAGTAAGTTTATTTAATAAACACCGTGAAACTGTACAAGGAAAAACAAATAGCATTTAATAAACAGATACCAGCAAATACATTTCAAAGAAATACAAAATAACGGATAACAAATACATTTCAAAGAATTAAAAGACTTGAAGAAGGTTGGAGTGCTTACCATGTCATCCATCCTGGCCAATGGCGTAAACTCAAAGAGGCTTTGTATAAGTCTTCCCTTTACCACTTTTCCGGTTAGTGATTCATAGCCCGCAGAAAATAATGGTTGGCACAAAATGGGATTAATAAAACCCACTAAACCTACTCTAAATTGGATACTGTGGTTGTAGTTAATTTTATAAACAAAAAATAACTATATAAAAATAAGATATAATTAACTGGTCAGTTTAGCGGCAGTTACAATACCAAGGTTAAAATAGCCCAGGCTGTCCTGCTATTTAGTTATAGTTGGAGAGAGAATAGTTAGATTTGTACCTTTCCCAAGGGTATTAATGCTAAGTGAAATGCAAACAGCCACATCCTGGATGTGAACTCGTTTCACCATGACCATTTTCTACAACAATAACCATTACACCATGTGCCTCCTCCATGTTATGTGGATTTATCATTTATTCCATTTGTAACAGTTTGCTCTAAATTTTTATTTAACAACAAAGAATGTTGTTCTAAGAAGCTTTGATTCAGATCCAGACTTTATGTGCCCATGGTGTAATGATTATCATTGTAGGGAATGGACATGGTGACAGGAGTTCAAATCTTGAATGAAGCTGGTTGCATTTCACATAACTCTAATACTATTAGGAAATGTATGAATCCAACTATTTTCCCTTCAGCTATGGGTAAATAGTAGGGCAAGACAAGGCTCTTTAACCTTGATATGGCAACCAGTAGGGGCCGGGTTAGCTCAGTCGGTAGAGCGTTCGGCTAGAAACCACAAGGTTCCTAGTTCGATACCGGTCCCCGCCAACTCAGCGTATGAGTAGCACAGGGATCTGTGCGGTAAAGTAAAGAGCTGACGGTAGGTGTGGTGCTCCACCTCAGATGCTAAAAACAATCTCCTTGGTCTAGCGCTATTGAAAAGGGGATAGACTCCCTCGCTGACTGGCTGATAGGCCGCCCCGTCGACTTTACTTTTTACTACTTATTGCATAACCTTCTACTTATTATTCTGTCATACTCATCTTATCTTCTTAGCTGCTATCTTCCATCTCTGCTATGCTACTATGCTGGTTAGATCCTTTGGTCTTTTGTTTGGAACTTCTTGGGTTGGTCTTGGGTTTGTCTTCATATCCATCTTCTTGTTTTTATATATGTATAGACACCAAGGCTTAATCTATTTTAGAAGTCTTTATTCACTCAAATTCCAAAGATAACCATCACATGCTGAGGGGAAAATCGCAGGAGAGACACCGTTAGCGTTTACCCCCTTCACTTGTGGAGCTAACTCTGAATGTTTAACTAATCCATTCTCACAATCAAACTAACCAATCTGAGAACTCCTAAAAAGGTCAGTTAAATGTTAAGTCTTGTCTATCATTATACTGGTTATTTTCCATGACTCTTCTTCTAACGAATTACCAGTTAACTTTTGAATTCAAAATTTTCTACACTTTCTTACATAATGAATAGGCTATTTATCCATTATATATTACCAAACTAGGAGAATGAAAACTCTGAATTCAAACCTGTTAAATTGACCTTGTGTCACATCCTGCTTGTGTGTGTGTGAAGGGTTGGGTATATATAGAAGGTATTTCAGCTAGTTTTGATACTGGATACCAGAATGCATGTAACTATATATATATATATATATATATATATATATATATATATATATATTCAAAACATTGCAAACAAACCAATCACGGTCTCTTTATCATTCTGTAATAAAATTTTAACTTTTCCTTATATCGACAAAAGTCCTGAAGAAGATCTACTAAATAGATTGAAACACTGCAGCATTGACTGAATAAATACCACTCATTTTATTTGAACCTGTGTTTTTTCAATTTTTTCACGATATATATATATATATATATATATATATATATATATGTTACTTTAGAAAGAGATGCTGAAATCCTCACGCAAAAATTCATTTGATACAATATTAATAAATTTAAGAAATAAGAAAATTCAAGAACTGAATTCAAAAGGGAAAATAACTCTTATACCTTTTAGAAAATTTATAAGCTTCAAAAATGATATCCATGCATCATAGATGATGGCAGAAGACTTATAAGATATTCTTGAAAAATAATTAAATATATTAAAGACCCCCCCCCCCCACACACACACGCATGGATATAGTTGGCAGATAATAGTTTAAATCATCATTCAAAGATTTTTTTCCTGCACATATATGCTCATATACACACACACACACAGTTTTCTCTCTCTCATATATATGTGTCCACACATACATGCGTACATACATACTCACATATATATGTATGTATACATATATGAAAGAAAGGCCTTTGAGTGATGATTTAAACTATTATCTTCCAACTGACAGGCATTTATTTGCAGCCAAAGAGATTGCAGCCTGATATTACTATCGATTGTCTGTCACTAAAAAAATGAGTTGCTTTCCTATCTCAGCTGCCCAGATGAATCTTTTCAATCCCCCCCCCCAAAAAAAAAAAAGACAGAAAAAAAAAATAATTCTATGATAAATTCATTTCCTTCATCTGCCAAAATCCTTGGCAAATTAGTCCATTCATCTTCCAAATGAAAATATTCAAGAATAAAATTCTTCCTAATGTATTTTTCCCACATTGTTGAGGGAAAGGATGTGTTTTTGAAACTTGTTAAAGAAAAAGTTAATCAAGATGTAAATTAGTCTTTCCAATAAATGAAAATTAAAGCTAACATTATTCTAATTAGCAATTCTTTTAATTTCTATATTAACAATAAGAGATGCTGAAATTCTCATGAGAAAAATCATTAAAAACGTTAATCAAGATGTAAATTAAAATTGTTAATCAAGATAGGAATTAAAAAAAAGATGTAAATTAAAGTTAATCAAGATGTAAATTAAAAAGATAGGAATTAAAAAAGATGTAAATTAAAAAAGATGTAAATTAAAAAAGAATGAAATAAAAAAGATGTAAATTAAAAAAGATATGAATTAAAAAAGATGTAAATTAAAAGTTGTAAGTAAAAAAGATGTAAATATCTTTTTTTTGGGGGGAGGGTCTGTAGAGTTAGATGTAGAAAACTAAAGTGCGTTAAAAATTCTTGTGTTTTTTGTTTACCAAAACTCATGTTGAAACTATGATGGCCGATAAGTGTCCCAGATTGATAAACAAAAATTACAAAAATCAGAGAATTATCTGATTTTGATAAAATTTTCAGTGTTGATTTTTATAATCAATGACTTTTATAATGCATCTGGTATTTTATTTAAAAAATTACAGATTGCTTTCAAGTTACTTGTGCCTCCACCTTTTGGTGACTAATAACATTCAGGCTATTTTTTAAGGCTATGTCTTTATGTTAAAATTAATAGATTTTAAAATTTATTTATTTTGAATTACAATAAATGCTTTAATTAAAAATAGCAATAAAGAAATGAACCTTTCTTTTAAATTTCTGAATTGTTTCAATCAAACTGATTCAATGGGAATAAATGGAAATTCTTTGAAATAAATATTACTGTTAGAGTCATCCATAGTAGCATCTAGAACCACAATTTATATACCTAATTAATAAATAAGATTCATTTAAAGTATGGTGTGCATCATTTTAAATTTTAAAATTCATACTTTTAGATTCTAATATCAAATAATTATTTAATAATTATTACTTATATTAGGCTGATGTAATAATTAATAGAGAAATCTCAGTTTAAAAGTTAATTCTCCGCCCTTTCAAACAGAACAAATATCAATGTATAATTTTTGTCACTAATAATCTAAAAAAAATATATATTTCATAAACGACAGAGTAAAAAGAATCTCAAAAAACATTTTTTTTTAGTTCTTTTTTTTTACATTTAATTTTTCGACTTTCGGTACTTATTTTCTACCAAAATTGTTTTCCATTTACACCTTAGATCTTTTATCTTTTTATTTATGCAGAAATTAGTTTCAATTATATATAACCCTACCAATATTTTGCACCACAAAAATAAGGGGGTGGGGTCAAAGTTAAGTGACCTGAAATAAATCAGAAAGTTTTTAAATAAAAGGACTGATGCTTAGCATTATCTGTGTTATTCGGACTATTGTCCTCATCTTCATTGTTATCTGTACAACGTTTTGGCCGATATATCCTCTGGCCTTCTTGAGGTATTAAATTAAAAAAAGAAAAAAAAGTTCAATATGAATCTAGGTAAAAAAATCATACATAAGTGAATAGGTAGATATTCTAGCCAAAACAAGACATTAGGTTTATAAGTTCCCAAAATTCATACTGGATTGTCCAATTGGACACACACATGGCCTAGTGGATAAAGGAGTTAGGTTAAGACAGTTCTAAGTGACAGATATCTCTAGTCAAGGGCAGCAGTAACATAGAATAATAATAATTAACACTGCTTAACGCCTCTACCCCATCTATATACAGGGTTCCATGTCCGAAAAGAAGGTACCCGAGTCCAAGAAGTCCGACAAGAAATACCTGAAGAAGGCCGGAGGGCATATCGGGCGAAACGTTGTATAGATAACAATGAAGATGAGGACAATAGTCCGAATAATGCAGATAATACTAATCCTCAAACCACATCTCAAACATTCAGAGAAAGACTGATGCATTATAAAATGTATTCATTGTTAAATCAACACAGAAAATTTCATTAAAATTGGTTGTGCCTGATTTTTAGTATTTTTTTTTTCAATCAGGGGTATAATTTGATTTTGTAAAATACGTCTATGACGTAAAAATTGTTGGTATTGAACAACCCTTGAAACTTGATATACTATATCAATCTTCATGGGTTATTAAATGCCAAAGTTATCCTTGCAGAAGAATAGTAGTGATACTATTTAACCCATAGGTGGAGGGGATGGGGGAGTTCTTATCTTTTCCAAGGGTATTAGTCCAAAAGTGAATGTAATAAGGCAACTGGAGTTCGAACTAGCTTCTTATGATATTAACCATTATGCAACAGAGACTCCCTCCAAATACAATATAGGTATCCGCCATGATACACTAAGAAAGTGCACAGGATAGCCTCATCAGTGATGTTAATGGGGTCACAACAAGTTTCGCGTTTTCCAGTAGCATACTCGTTCTCCCGCGCAAGCTCATACGGCTATTGGTCTTCTAAGTTGTGGGTGACCAATGAAAAATGACTTATGTCACTTCCGTTTCAGTTGTAACGCGATAAGAAAAAGGAAACAACCATTTGCTCGTCTTTTCCGTCTGGATTTAAAACGTTGAAGGATACTTACACGCAACAAACACTTTTCGGTTCAGGATATCACCTAAGAATTTCCAACGCTAACTAATTTGGACAGTAATGTTAATATATAAACCCAAGAAACTTAGTCTTTCATACACACACACACTACAAAAACCCCCAAAAAAACAACAACAACAAAAGAAAAAAAGAACAATTCAGGTTTGCTGGTAGAAATTCTATGATCAGATGCAAAACTCTTGTCTAAAATCCTGCATGCTCTGGGAAAGGTAAGTCCCTTTCTTTTTTGTTTTCTCTCGCTCTTTATAAAAAAAATCCCTTTTTCTTCAGTAGTACCTCAACGCTAGTAGGTCTCTGTCGTTAAGCTCCATGGATCTGATCTTTTAATCCATAACCATCTCGAAACTTTTTCAGTTGATTCTGAAATTGCCTTGATGGCTGATTCTAAAATCGCCTCTCTCTTTTTTCTCTCATCATTCCAAGTCGACTTAAAGTTCCGCATAAAGATCTTCCTACGGGTATTCGGTTTACACGCTGTCACCAGCACTGACGAAGTAAATCGACTTCATTTCAGGCTTAAAACTGCTAGCACGAATTGCAGCGTCCGCTGTATCGGTAATGTCTCCAACGGTACCTAGGACAGGCACTCAGAATATGTTCCTGTGTACCTTTATTGGCAACAAGTGGGCATGATGGTATTTCACTCTTCCCCCATGTAAACAAGTTCGTAGCACATCATACACGGATGGCACAATAAATTTTATCCGACTGGCGTCAGAGTACCAGAACAGTAACTATTCACCACCGTAAAAATTCTTCCATCGTGTCTATGGACCCCGCTGGCTTAGTCCTACCATCTTGCATCTTCTTTCATCCTCAATATTTGCTCGGATCTCTTTATTTCCGTTTCTGCATTCCCCTGGCTATGTGAATTTGGGTGTTAGGGAAGTAGCATAGGCCAGCGTGATACATTGCCACCGTCCATACTAGAGCCTTCTGTGTTAATCGCTCCTCAGCTATACCCAAGACTTTCCCAGCACTTCATTTCCTTCCAGTGCAGACTTCGATGCTAGACTTTTGGGTCTTTAGAGTCCCTGTTTTGAAGTTCTTCTCTCGTCCGGGAGACTATAAATTCTTCTAAGCTTTTAAAGGAGAGTTGTAGCGCATTTGAAGTTCCATATGCGAACGTAGCTGGGTCATTCCATGTCAGTTCACCAAGGCGTTACAACTGATCTATTGGAATCACTCCAACCTGTTTATCATGGAATAACATTTTCACCTGTTAGCTCAGTACAAATAGAACAATAATGTTTGCCTCTAAAACCATCTTTCATTCTTTTTTTCAATAAAAAACATTCCAGTGATGAGGAAGTGAAATCTGTAGTGAAGTGGCTCAAAGAACAGGGATACATACTCTCATTTGAATGTGGAACATTGCTATTGAGAGAAACAGTGACTGTGGGAAAGTAGGGAGGTGATCCACAGAGGACCAACTTCATTTTAATTCATGATACATGTTCCTGTGTCGTTAATTATACCTGTACTAAAATGGCATTACATTTTGACTCACCCTCGTATTTAATTTTTTTTTAATTGATAAAAACAATAGTAGATGTTAAGAAAAAAAATGAAAATTGAAGAGGACATATTTTTGATATACTGACTGTAAGCTACAAAAGTTGTTGATTTTGGAGTCATGCATTTGGGTGGGCAAAATAAAATTTCCTATCAGGTATAGGGTTAAAATAGTTAGATATTTGGATTCTACAGTCCTTATTTGCCTTACATACCAAATTTCAGAAATATTGAATGCATGAAAGTATTTTTAAAATTTTTATAAAAAAACACTGAGATTTTGCGACACCGCACGACCTTAATTTTGAGGCAAAATAGGAAAATCCCCCCCTCTAAAATCAGAACGGTAAGGTTTAAGACAAAATAATTTGGCACACTTTCCTAACTAATGAAGAGGAACATTTGTGCCAGATTTCAGGTAATTCGGTATCGGTGGGTGCAGATTTCAACTTTTTGCTGGTGTTTTGACATGGAATGACCCAGCTGTTAATTCTCCTTTCCATGGCTTCCACTGTTTTCATTGGGGGAGTCAATAAACAAAAGCCAGATAATTTTGGGGAGCATCTATTTCCAGTTTGATGACCCCGGCTCGGGTGGCAGAAGTGTCTCTTAAGGTGTTATTAAAACTCTTCCTCAGACATTTCACGTAATGCTCGGCCAACATGGAGATCATTGTATTCGATATTGAAAAACTGAAATTATCCGGCACTTTTCCCTTCTTCATGACGAACGACTTCGATTTAACCAACCTGAACTTCATTCTCGCCCGAGCAATCGGTTTTTCAAGGCTATGTAGGATCCTCCTGCTCCCGTGACCAAAGCAGTTGTGTCGTCGATATTATACTCTGATCGGAGGCTGTCGCGTTCTTCATCATAGGTCTTCGACACTCGACTTTAGCTGATTTAACTACCATATTTATGGTAAGGGTGAAGAGGGTAGCACAGGTATTACAACCTGTAATAATACCTCTTTAGAGTCTATGTCCGTCTGAAATTATTAACCTGAAAGATATTCTCATTTTGAAGTTGTTGTAATAGTCCAGGATTAAAGGATTAATCTTATTACGTATATGTGGTGTCTTCGTTGGGCTTCCTCTACAAATTTATGCGGAATGGATCCTTATGCGCGGGCAAGGTCCAAACATAATGTTGAGGTTGTCCCTACTTTCTTGGCTTCTCTCAATATCTGCGTGACTTCTCCAGTATATTCAAAACATCTAGGAAACTAGGAATCCCGCCTTTCTGCACTGAAGAATCGATGTAATTATTTCTGAACAAAAATTTAGTCAACCGCCGTGATAGAATACTGAAAAAGATCCTGCTTTCAGTACATTAAAGAAATATTCCTAAATTGATCTAATTCTCTGGAGTTTTCTTCCTCACACCCTCTGCAAATCTCAATTGGTCTGCAACTCTATCTCTGTGTCATATTACTTTTAGGAAATTCCAAAGGAACCAGAGAAGACTCGGACAGCGTTTATAGACACTGTAAGTTAGGCACCAACAATTTTGACATATTCTACAAAATCAAATCACTACCTCTACTGGAAAAGTTTTTTTTTTACTAAAAATCAGGGATTTTAATGAAATTTTCAGTGTTGATTTATCAATGAATAAATTTTATAATGCATCGGTTATTATATCTAAAAACTTCTTGAATTTTTTTCTGGTCACTTAACTTTGACCCTCCTCTTATTATTGAGGCGCAAAATATAATGTTTAAAATGTATTGAAAATTAATTACATATGTAATATTACTCTGCTATTTTTTTTTTTTTTTACTTATGTTACTACTTTTCGACTAAAACAAAAATTTGACCTTAAATCATCGATTTGATTAATTTTAATTCGTTTTTAAATGAAAATCTGCGCTCAAATTGTTGGTGCCTACTGTAAGCAACTTCACTCTTGCATGGAGCAGAGTCTGATCTAGCTGTCTTCACTGCCTCCTTCATCTCCTTTCAGCTTGGTTCGTTCAAGTCAAATTCGGTTGTTGGCTGGTTCGGACTAATAACGATCTCCATATGACTGACTTCTTTGTCTCTTACTAGGTCACTCAGTGTATTTAAGAGATAGGTATTCATATCTTCTGTGGAACATTTTAACCGGCCATTCCACTTGTCTTCGAGCAGTTTCCTAGCAAAGCCAAACGGATCTGCAAGGAATGGTCTCTTCCTAGTTCTTTCATTCCAATACATCTGATACCACTCAGCTTTCCGATTGGATTTTAGCCTCGTTCTCAAGATGTCTATGAGTTCTATTAATGGTTGGTGTTCTTCCTCACTAGCCTGCTTATACTTTTTTTTTCTTGATTTTCTTAATCCCCGCCTCGGGTCCTATATCTTCTCTGCCACCGATTCTTGCTGTAACTTTTCTCTTTTCCTCCTTATATAAACCAAATCTTTATGTTAGTGTCGTCGAGGTCACCTAAAGTCGGTATCAGCCAATCAGCGAGGGAGTCTAACCCCTTTTCACTAGCGCTAGACCAAGGAGATTGTTTTTTTTTGCGTCTGAGGTGGAGCACCAAACATACCATCAGCTCCTTACTTTACCACACAGATCCCTGTGCTACTCATACACAGTTGGTGAGGGCCGGTATTGAACTAGGAACCTTGTGGTTTCTAGTCGAATGCTCTACCGACTGAGCTAACTCGGCCCTATAATAGTTGACAAGATGTGTAACCATATGTCAATGCTGCCTTTTTATTTAGTCAATGATTTTGCTCATGTCCTCGTCAAACTGATGCCACTTGCTTTCGCATTTGATCCCATTTGAGGCAATTGATCTGCTTATGGTTTACTCTGTATATAGTTGGTCAATTGCATTAGGGGACTGGGCACTGTGAGTCCTGGCCGTACAACCCCTTCATCTCACCAAAGGATAAACCTGTGCATAGTGCTTGACCTTTCTCATCCATACATTTCATCCTGGCCTGGTGTATTCTAAGGCCCCGCAGATTCTTACATTCGTTTCTGCACTTACAAAACATTTTTGAAATCATTTGGTCGAAGTCAGGGTTCGGTACCAGAATGTCTGTCCTAGCAAGAATCTCATTCCCCCTCTCTCGTGATTCCTTAGGGCTGTGTCTTGTTACATGTAGTAGAACATATTTAGGATAAATTTTAGACAGAACAAAATTCAAAAGGGTAATGCTAAATAAAAAATCAAGACTTGAATCCTAGATGATTTAATCACAATAAAACAATTCCTTCATAGTACTTATGGGAAATTAGTAAATCTTATTTCTCAGTCTTATTACATAAAATATATAAGGTCGGTTTAGCTCAGTAGTTAGAGCGTCTGACTAGGAACCATAAGGTTCTGGGTTTGATACTGGTCGCACAGGGATCTGTGCGGTAAAGTGAGGAGCTTAAATTTACATACATACATACATGTATATATATATATATATATATATATATATATATATATATATATATTCATATATCGAGTGGAAGATAAATAAATAAATGAAAAACTTAAGATTATTTTAAATTATAAGTATGGGTGTGTCTTTCAACATATAAAAAAAAAAAATACTGAAGGTAAATTAAAAAAAACTACAAAGGAAAAAAACATATTTAAATGATATCTCACACTCTCCAATCTATTAATACCCCACCGAGGTCCTTAATTCTTGACCATTTTGAAATCAGGTTTTAAAAGTCTAAGAGGCTGAAATAAATTTATTGATCTGATAATTTTTCATTTATTATTATAATAATATATATATATATATATAGTGCATGAGTAGCAGAGTTTAGATCTGTGTGGTAAAGTGGGAACTGATGGTAGGTGTAGCACTCCACTTCAGATGCAAAAATAATCTTCCTGGTCTAGAACTAGTGAAAAGGGATAGACTCCTTCGCCGTCTGGCTGATATCGACAATAGGCCACTCTGTCAAATTTACTTATGCTAGAGTATTTTATATAGTGTTCATATCCCAGTATTTAATTTCAAATCCCATTCCAGGTATTATTCATTCTTGTGAAAGTGTCAATTAGAAAACATAATAGTAGAAAAGAAAAAGAATTGTATCATATTACCAATGATCCAAAGGTGAAATCCTTAATTACCAAATGTCCATAATTATCTGACCTTAATTCTTGCTTTTGTTCATTGCTATTGGCAACCAGAATGACTTTCTCTAAGTGATACAGCTCTACAGAGGATTTTATGTCTGAATATTGTTTTATATTTCTTCACTTTCCTTTTTTGGCAGATTATTGGTCTTGATTAATTTGTTTTCACTTAATTTACTGCTGTATTTGAATTCTGCAAAATTACACATTGTGATTTCTGATTAATTTTTTAATCTCTTTTTTTTTTTCATCTGAGACCTTGAAAATTTTAATTGCATTAAAGTCACAACAACTTTGTAGAAATTAGTTTGCAATTAGATGATTATTTTTTCATCATTTAAATATGTCAGCAATACAAAGTGGCTTCAAAGTTATTTTATCGTAATATAATTTCATCAATGCAGTTATATTTCAACTTGAATATGAATTTCAACTTTCATTATTTTATTTTTATTTTTTAAATTTTTATTTATTCATTCTTAATTGAATTTTAATTATTTTTTTCCCGATAAAGTTGATTAACTTTACAACATAATTTTTGTTATTGAAAATTGTCCATATTCAGAAATAAAATATGGCTAAGTAAAAAGAAAATATTTGATTGTACTTTTAATTTATTGGATGAACCAGAATTTAGTTGAAATTTTGACTTGAGAAACAATTTATTTGGCTTGAAATATAACTGTTATTATATAATGTAGAATTTTATAT
The DNA here is from genome assembly GCA_023376005.1 of Doryteuthis pealeii. Taxonomy (NCBI): domain Eukaryota; kingdom Metazoa; phylum Mollusca; class Cephalopoda; order Myopsida; family Loliginidae; genus Doryteuthis; species Doryteuthis pealeii. Next base: position 46,641,877 of record CM042169.1, read on the forward strand.
TTGCAAATTTTTTTTTTTTTTCTGTCAAAATGCAACATAGTTTGTGCAAATCATCAAGGAAATTAATTATAAAGTAATAAGAAAGACAAAGAGACTAATATATATATATATATATATATATATATATAATGCAATGAACACACATGTGAGATCGACTGCTATTAATCGGTGTCTCGATTAATTCAGTGGATTTAACCCTGAAGATCCTTATAGTGAAACTCGAGTAGGTTATCTCTTGTACCCATTTCATAATATATATATATATATATATATAAACGCTGCTAAGGGGGGAGGAAGAACATTTTCCCTAATACAATCTCATCTTTCAGTTTCATTTTGAAAAGAATTCCAACACAACACTATATTCAGCCTAATGTCCTGATGAAGATTTTATAAAAAAGCCGAAATGCTTTAATGTCAATTTCACCATCTATAAATAAATTTATCTTTTGAAATACTTTTTTTCTTATTTGTACATACTATCGGATTTATTTCCATATTTTATCACCCATATACATTTATGTATATATATGCACATGTTTATTTATATATATATATATAGGTATATGACATTAAGTGGTTTTAAAGTGGGGACCTTGAAGGAAGCAATCCTTCTGTAGTGGTGCCAAAAATAGCTCAGATTCATTGTCTTTCCCTTTTTGAGCCACCTCAGATGCCAAGCAATAAACCCAGCTCTTACCCCTTTATATATGAGAACAGGAACTGGGAAGAAGTTATCCTGAAACTGAGCTGATTTTTTTTTAATATACCACCTTGTATGAATGGAGGTAGAGCATTTTATCTTGAGTAGATAGGCATTTTAGAAAAAATGAATTATTGAGGAATTTTGCTGAAAAAGAATAGAAAAATAGACGGAGAAAATGATCTTGACTTTTATCAAATAAAATGTCTAAAAAAGTGTGTGACATTATGACCTAACTCTGTTAAGAACAGAGTGGATCAAAAATTTGATATAAGTAGAGCAGGCTATTGTTGGTATTACCCGGACAGCAAGGGAGTCTATCCCCTTTTTACTAGGGCCAGACCAGGGAGATTGTTTCTGTGTCTGAGGTAGAGCGCTACACCTACCTTCAGCTCCCCACTTTATTGCACTGATCAAAACTGTGATACTCATGAGCTGAGCTGGTGAGGTCTGGTATCAAACCTGGAACTTTGTGGTTCCTAGGCGGATGTTCTACTGACTGAGCTAAATCAAACTTTATTAGCACAATTATATTTTAACTTGCATATATATATTTGAACTTGAATTTAAAAAAAAATCATATTCTACTTTTTAAAATTATTTTCCAGACGATAAGAAATTATGGCAACTGCAGTGCATTGATTAATTTTAGACCAATTTTTGTAATTGAAAATTGGCTATCATCAGGAAAAAAAGAAAAAAAAAAAACAGTAAGAAATAATATTTTAAAAATCATTTCCAAAACAACGTTTGAACAGGATAAACACACACACACACACACCACACACACACACACACACACACACACACACTCTCTCTCTCTCACAACCTCACATACATATATACACACAGACTCACATGTGATGTGATTTTTCATTAATGTAAGTAACCCAAAAAAATAAATAAATAAAAATGAATAAATAGAAATTTGTTTTCCTGTCAAAAACAAATGAACATTTAGAATAAAATTGATCTATAAGTGGATTTTAAAACTGAATTTTGATTAACAATTAAAAGTCAAAATAAAATGGCCTAATATTTCTAAGCGTCTGTTTCTGACAGAAAATATTTGAAATTATGATTGAGATCAAAGAATCAGCTAAATCTAAAAATGGATTAGCCATTTTATGAACATAAACTTTGACCTGCAACTATGTAGATCATTAGAATGGAGATTATAGAATTTGAGGTTATAACCCAAGAGGAGGATAATATATCTAATTATACCTACAAATGTCATGGGGTCTTTGTATTAACAATTACAAATAACTAACATGCAGTATGCTCAGTCACAACATCTAATCTATTAATTTACAGATATACATTATGATTGATTTTTTCTTTTATAAAATTGTGAATAATTTCTCTTTTCTATTAAAAAGATATAAGTAAAAAAAAGGAAAAAATATTTAAATTAGAAAACACTAAAGGATATGAAAGGGGATGGTTTAGCTCTGTTGGTAGAGCATCCATCATGGGACAACAATGTTCAGGGTTCAATACCAGCTCTTGCCAACTGAACACATGATCTGTGCGGTAAAGTAGAGAGCTGATGGTAGGTGTGCTACTCCAACACAGATACAAAACCAATCTCCTTGCAAAAAGGGGACAGACTCCTTTGCTGATACTGACAATAGACCACCCCACCTACAAAGGATGTGAATTATCTATGTTTTATTTATGATTAAAAAGTTTTATTAGTATTTATAAAATAGAAAACAATATAAAATGTTCCTTGCATTAGATTGTTTGATTATAACTGTTTTTTATTTAGAATTAAGCCGGGTATTTATTTGGAATATACCTATAAAAAATGACTGCATTAATGTTTAAAATATATAGTATCTATATATTTATATGTGTATTTATGAGATGAGGTTTGATATGAATAATTATGATATTTTGGACTGTTGTCTTCATCTTATTGTGTATAACACAATGTTCAGGCCACTGTAACCTTGGGTCTCTGTTTTATGTTTTTTATTCATCATTTTAATTACCTTAAAGTCATCTTCAGATTCTTACCCATGAATTCAAATGCAGTTTCAGAGCTTAATCATTACTGCTCACTCATGGGTGTTCCCTGCAGCATTAATGCTACCAGAATTATTGACAAAATTGTGATTAGACATAGAAAAATTGTAACGAGATAATGAAGGTCCTGGCTTTTGTGAGCGAGAACTACTATGTTAGAAAAGGAGGAAGAAGGAAATGAGAGATGATAAAGGTTTAAAAAATAGTGATGAGCAAAACAGGATGAACGATGGTTTGACCGTAGCGTGACCCCGAACGGAGAATTGAGTGTCAACCGGAAGTTTCGGGTGTTGACCAGAAGTCATGTGGTGATGTGGAACAACGAAAAAAGGGACCGGACTCTTTTTGCTTTCGGACGCGTAGGGGAACTGACGGGCCTTTGGTGCCTAGTATGGGGTCACAGTAATCAAGTAGTGTTCTCTCTCTCTTTCTCTCTGCCTTTCCTCCTCTCTAATACGAACCTATGAGACGAGCACAAAAATAAAGGCTAGCAGTTGTAACTACATATTTCTCGTGTTGTAATTTTATCAATAGAAGAATTTTTAGTACCGTGAATATATCGCCGTCGCCACCACCACCCGTTATGTATATCGCTTTGGGTACTGTGACCAGATATACGACAACGTTACAGATATCGTTTTAGTGCCCGGAAAAAAGGGACAACGTAACAAAATTAAATGGAAGAAGTTACTTAATCTAAAAACTGAAATTTTAAATGTTGTAAAGAATGTTTCATTTACCTAACCATCTTAATCTGACTAAGAACATAAAATGAGAAAAAGCTGCCCTGTTGGCTGGGGCGTTAGAATGTACCGACTGCACCTCTGCAGAGAGGTAAGACCCCCCAATGGGGCCACCTGTTGGCCGTGGGTGGCGACCCGTGATGCTTAAGGATAGAACCCAGGTGGATGAGCAGTTCATGACATGCAATACTCCACATTGGACCTATCTTGGGCTAGACGGGTGGAGAGAGGCCCCCTCCGATCAATCGGCTGGTCACATCAAGCCCTAGCACCTATATGATTTTCCCAACCCTATTGCCCTTATGGCAAGCCCCAATCCCTTTTTATCATATGGGTGCTAGAAGGCGGTGGCTGCGGGTCTACATGTCCTGGGAATGACGTTAAACTCTATCTGATGGTGAGGTTCCAGTTCTGGAGGTTTGGGGAATGTGGAGCACCCCTTCATCACCATTGCTCCCTGGTCCACTCTGACCCGGAGTGGTAGTACCTGTTAGGGTCCCATCTATGGGTTAAATAGAAAAATGTATTTATAAAAAAATTGTATTATCCATTAAGAATTGATTTATTTCAAAACTTTATCGGCATTAAATGACCCACTGAGGTTGATATGCCGTAAAACAAACCAAACCAAATTTAAAATGAGAATGTCCCAAAATGCAGCAATTGCATCTTAACACCTCCTACTAAGTAAATGATAATGTTCTTTACAACAGTTTTTAATTTCTTCCATTTAATTTTTTCTATGTCTAATCACAACTTTGTCAATAAGTCTGGTGTCATTTGTGCAGCTTGGAGCTCCCTTGAGTGAGCAATAATAATTAAACTCCACAACTGCATTTGAATTCATGGGTAATCATCTTAAAATGACTTATTTTAAGGTAATTAAGATGAGCGAGGGCGCATGTCTACAAAACAATTAAAAACATGTCTTCAGAATGTCTTTTATTGATTTAAATACAAAAATTCTTATTAAAATCTGATAATTAACTGATTTTTGGTGAATTTTAAAAAAAACTCGGTAGTTTGGCAAATGCACATTTTTTGAACATCCGTAGGTTAAACAAAGAAAAAAAATGACATAAGTTAATCCTAACTAGCTGAAAATTAGCCCTATGACTGGAATTTTAAGCTTGTTCCTCTGAAAGGCTCTGGTCCTATCAGATTGGGAATTTGAACTCTGTATTTATTGAATCATACCTTAGTGAAACTACGTAGAAAAAAATCAATAATTTATCTATAAGCTAAAAACTTGCTCTGACGTCTCATTAGTAAGCATAGAAAATTTGGTAGCCATAGCTCTAGTCATTCTTGAATGACACTACATACAGACCCCCCCCTCCAAAAAAGTTTTTTTTGTGAATTACAATGAGATTTACACACTATACATAGATAATTACATACAAAAATATATACTAAAAAATCATAACAAGGCTAAACTATTACTCAGAGTAGAAAAATAACCATAAAAATTACTTGTTTTCAACCTTGTTGGAATTACATTCCTTACTCTCACAGTAAACTTCACATGTTTCTCCTGTTGGCCACTAGGTGGCGTTCCAAGCACGTTCGATGCAAAAATCAAACTTCTTGACAAATGAATGTGATAGAAAACATTAATTTTTGGTATTTGTTATAAGTTTGTATTGAATTTGTTTATATAAACTCTGCAATCCAAATAACAAAAGTTTAAATCTTATAAGTTGTCAGTTTTGACATTATTCATTTTATATATGTAACAAAATGCTTCTAATATATTGGCCAACATAGCAGTTCCTGCTTAAGAGGGATAATTAATTTGTATATATAAACCTTTATATGGAAGTGCATGGTGTAATAGGATATAGACTTAGCAACCTGAGTTCAAATCCTGGACAATTCTTTTTGCATTTCATATAGCTCTAATACTCTTGGGAAAAGTATGTATCGAAGTATTCTCCCCCCAGCTATGGATAAATAGTAGGGCAGACTTGGCTGTTTAACCTTGGTTAGGATATTAGTCAAGGAGAAGGAAAACTCTGGATTCAAACTTGTTAAACTGCTTAAGAAATTGACCTTGTGTCACATCCTACTCATGCAGAGGGGTGAGAGATATATAAACCTTTATGAAGAAAAAAGTTTGAATAAAATTTGCCAAAATGTGAAAAATATAAATTGAAAAAGGCGGATAAACTGGACACAGTCATATTAATTCAAGGGTAACTTAATATTTTGTCTTTATTTTTGAAAGACTTCCATCAGAATGAATCAACAAACTACAAATTTGAAAATATAGACATTGTAGAATAATCATAACTAAGTTCCAATTACCATCGAATTGGTAAGACAAGACAACAAGTAGCTGTAACCCAATACAGATCTAACCTTGTTTCAATTCTACTGCAGAATGCCAGAGTATTTATGAAGCCTCATAACATCATAGAAACCAATCATAAATACTTTGACACTCTACAGTAAATTGCAACAAGGTTAGATCTGTATTGGGTTACAGCTACTTGTTGTCTTACCAATTCGATAGTAATTGGAACTTAGTTATGATTATTCTACAGGCATTAGGAATGATACAAAGGAATAGGAGAAGAGAAAAAGAAAGGGATAAAGATAGTGAAGAAAAAAAGGGGGGAGGAGAAAAGAGAAAAAAATTGTCTGGGTTTCATTTTGAGTAGAAAATTTGGTTATGTTAAATGTTTATATAAATCTTGAAATTCATTGATAGTGATTTCCATTTACAATCAAAAACTATCTATAAATATGGCAAAATATCCCAAGAGAGATAAGAAAAGAGTGAAAATATTGGTTTAACTGTAAATTATCTGATTAAGTAAAAAGTAAAGTAGGTGGAATGGCCTATTGTTGGTATTGTAGAATAATCATATTAGTTCCAATTGCTGTCAAATTAGTAAGACAAGGCAACAAGTAGTTGTAACTGAATACGGCTCTATTTGATGCAATACTCCTGTAAAATGACAGGTTATTTATGAAGCCTCATAATATCATAGAAACCAAGCAGCCAATCAGGACTCAAGGAATGGAATCACCCAAATACATGAATGGTCTGTTCTTGATTTCCATAAATACCAACTGTCTTGGGCACTGGTTCAGTTGTGCTTAGCCAGTTGCTGTTGTTCAAACCAACAGTATACTGACTGACTTCAATAGGTATCAGCTGGACAGCAAGGGAGTCTATCCCCTTTTTATTAGTGCTAGACCAGGGTGATTGATTTTGCGTCTGAGGTGGAGCACCAAACATACCATCAGCTCCTTACTTGACCGCACAGTTCCCTGTGCTACTCATACGCTGAATTGGCGAGGGCCGGTATCGAACTAGGGACCGTGTGGTTTCTAGCTGAATGATCTACCGACTTAGCTAACCCGTCCCTATAATAGTTGACAAGATGTGTAACCATATGTCAATGCTGCCTTTTTATTTAGTCAATGATTTTGCTCATGTCCTCGTCAAACTGATGCCCCTCACTTTTGCTGCTGTATGGCTGCACCACCTGGACCCTAATGAAGTGCCTTGAGAATAAGCTACATGGGAACTGCACAAGAATGCTGTGTTTGCAGCATCAGCTTCCCACTTTACCCCACAGATCCAAGCTGTGCTATTCATGCACTGAGTTGTCGAGGACCAGTATTGAACCCAGAACTTTGTGGTTCCAATGTGGATGCTCTACTGACTGAGCTAAACTGTCTTTTTTACCCTGTAGAGTCACTAATTTATGAAGACACCCAGTCCTCCAAATCTTATAAACCTTTTAATTTGTTGCCTGTCAAAGCATCAAATGTGTTTTCTTCCATTATCTCAATAATGAGTTTGTAAGAAAAAAAGTTATTTTCTTGTCTGCATTGTTCCATCTATAAAGATGCATAGATGTTACCAGTTAATATTGATTATCTCAATGGAGACAAGTTACTGTAATTTCCCAAGAGACAATGCCAATTAGATGTTATATATGTCATCTAGATGATAGTAAAAAAAAGAGGGAGATAATTATATGCCTTATTCTGTAGGTTATTAATTGAGTTCTTAGGATTTTGATCCAACCAAAAAACACAAGAATATACAAATATCTTACAATGTAAAGGCAGAAAAAAATTATTTGTGGCTCCAAAACGTTTTTGATTGATCAACTGATTTTAATGGCATCTGAACCCATCTCGGGTTATTTTATGCTTAAGTGTTAGGGAATTATGTACGTTTATATTTACATTTTCTTTAGTTTCTTAATAAATTTTGCACATGGTTATATAATATCAGATATTCCTAATACAAATAATCTACAAGTAGATCTATTTGACTCATAGATGAGACTCAAACAGGTACCACCACTCTGGGTTAGAGTGGATATGGGAGTAATGGCAAAGAAGGAGTACTCCATACTCCCAGAACTCGAGCCTCACTATCAGATGCAAATTAACGTCATACCCCTGACACCCCTTTTCTGTTCTTTTTTTACCCCTCTGTGGGAGAGACAGTCTGCATATTCTAAGTCTCACCTTCAAGCATGAAAAACTTTTGATTAAATGCATTTCAATAAATTATGTATTTATATTATGTAGATTTTTTCAGACTATTGTCCTCATCTTTATTGTTATATATACAGTGTTTTGACTGGTGTGTCCACTAGACTTCTTCAGATGTTTCTTGTTGAACTTACAAGCCGTAATGAAAAATCTAAATAATACAAATTATCAAGATTCATTTAAAAATTTAGACAAATAATACTTATATTCTAAATTTTGTTAGGAAGATGTCACCATCTTTCAGTGTTAGATTCCTCCCTAGTTGTTAATGAAATTTCTGCTTATTTGTATTTTATCTCATTTCTTTTTTCTTTCTCTTTCTAAGTGCTACATAATGGATGGGTATCCTATCCATTATGTAAGGAAGTGTAGAAATGAAAAATAATGGTTTAAAAGTAAGAACTCATGCAAGGGTTATAAACAGGTAGAGATCCCTGATTGATCTGGGAGAAGTTCTTTCATTGGTTAGTTTAGTCATGTGACTACCCAGTCCATGAGAACAATTTAAGTTAGAATCAAATTAGTCCCACAGTGGACACAGGCATTTAAGAATGGCCAAACCAACCCAAGTCAATACAGATGAAGAAGATGAAGAACTCAACTCAACCAACATAGAAGATAAAAAAGATAAGTATAATAAGAATAAGAAAGGGCAACATAGGCTCAAGATATTAAAATATGAAATTCGTCAACACACTTATTTTATTATGCATAACTTTATGAAGAGTCATTAATTTTTGTGTTTCACTCAATTAAATTTCTTTTTTATGTTTAGGTTATTATTTGCATAACATTTTGGGTGATTTTACAGCCTTCCTCTTATGTATTGATTGTATGGAAAAGAGATCACTTTTCCAGCAATGAAAAAGAAAACAAAAAAAACAAAAAACAAAAACAGTGACCAACAAATATTTTTTTAAAGCCACTTAAACAACAGTTATTTTAGTCTTTCAGTTTCACATGAAACTTGTTCTGATATTTTATGTGAACATATTCTCAATTTTTTTTTGACAACACTTTGTTTATTGAGCAAAGAAAACCACTTGATGTTTAAATGTGTATTAGCTTGGTTTATAAGTAAGTAAAGTCGACGGGGCGGCCTAAAGTCGGTAGCAGCCTATCAGTGTGGGAGTCTATCCCCTTTTCAATAGCGCTAGACCAAGGAGATTGTTTTGGCATCTGAGGTGGGGCACCACACCTACCATCAGCTCCTTACTTTACCACACAGATCCCTGTGCTACACATACGCTGAGTTGGCGAGGACCGGTATCGAACTAGGAACCTTGTGGTTTCTAGCCAAACGCTCTACCGACTGAACTATACCACTGGCTATTAGATGGTATATGCTCTATCCAACTTCCTTCACTTTCCAATGAGGCACACTGTGGGCCTTATCCTGGAAGGAATCAGTTTGTTTGCATTTGATTCTTTTGCCTTTGATGAGTTTTAGACACATTGACAATATATATATATATAGTTTGCTATATTTACAAGTAAAGAGTGCTCAATATAGAGCATGTATATTTAAGTTAGAGTAGTGTAGGGACCGTGGTTGTTTGGTGAGTGTGTAGTTGATGAGCCGAAGAAGATCCGAGTTATGGGTCCCCACAATTTATATGTATAAGACTACAGAAATATAGTTTCCATAGGTAACAAAAGAAGACAAAATTGATAAAGGAAACAAACTTTATATATATTAATTTACAATTGGTATATTCAATTGTTCTTTCAGTGGTGTTGCAGACTGTATGTGTCTGTACATAGTTGTGTGTGACAAGTGTGACATGTATTGTTTATATTTGTGCGATTGTAGCAGTTTTGTCTGTGATTGAAACTTGTGATTGAAATTTGTTTTTGTTAAGCGAGAGAGATAGAGAATTGAAACGAAAATACGAGACAACCTGATATATGATTTTGTGTCTTCGGGCAGCGACTTCTCCCCATTGTGTCGATGTTGGAGGAGAACTTTCGCTCCTACTGTCGAGTTAGGAGCATCAGCTCCAACTCTGTCGAGTCGGGAAGAGCGTAAGCTCCCACTGTCTGTCTGGTTTTCAGCTCTATGGGCCTTTTTATAATTTTATTTTTGTCATTGTCTATTGGGATCATTAAGCTAAAATATTCATCAAATATCAGGTGATTTGCAATGATGCAATATCGAATGATTTTGGTACATTCCGATGGCGTACATATCTTCCCATGGAATTTAAACCATTGTTTCTATTGTTTCTAAACTAATATTCATTCGATTCTCTTTTGTTTACTCATGACATACAATTATAAAACTAGTTATTTAAGAAAACTTAATTATTTTAATTTGGTCAATTCCAAATGCCGTAAAAATATAGGGGCCAATCCCTATAGTAGTGAAAACATGAAGTTAACGGTGCTTGGTAACTTACAGTTTTTTGCCTATGTGGTTTTCCAACCAAGCTTGGTTTGAAAATTGCATTGGTGAGAAAATGTCAATTATCAAGTGCTGTTAACTTCATGTCTTCACTACCCTAACTTTATATAGATAGCTTTGAAAATAATGTGTCTGTTAAGATTATGTCTTTTAGTCATTTTAGATGATTTTTCAATAGATTATTTTCTTTTTTTTCTAATTTTATTTGAGTAAATAGTAAATTTACTCAAAACAGAGGTGAAGATAAACATTCTCTTTTATTAGTGTAAAATATAAGAAGTTTTTTTATCTCATTAAATGGCAATGGGGGTCCATGAAAAAAAAAGAATAAGAGAAAAGGGGTCAATGGGTTAAAAAATGTTGAGAACCATAATTATAAACACTTGTTGGGAATCAATTAAGTAAATTAAAAGGAAAAACTCAGTTTGCTCTTTGAAAGAATTGCTAAACAAGTTATAGCAATTGTCATAAGTATTCAAATTTATATAAGAAGAATATGGGGAAACTACACTTCAGTATTCTAAGAGGCCTTTTTTTTTATATTGAAATGTCGAAATTGGTATAGTTATGTTGAGAGCTTAATGTATGATAATTGCAGAATTATATACAGAGCGATATATTTAATAAAGAAAATTTAAATATCAGTTATATTAAGTTATGTATTTATTTCCACTGGCATCAAATACAAGATATTGGTGGAAATAAATTTATAACTGCTAATAAACTGATATCTAAGCATTTTCTTTGATATACAGAGATGCTGATAGGTACGTGTCCTGCGTCACTGATGCATAAAAATCTAAAAGGCCGCAATAAAATCGTATCCATGTGTCAGTGTTTTTTTTCTTCCCCCACCATTTCCAGCTAATTGTAAATACATTTTGATATTTTCTTGGAAGCAAATTACACTGTATGGGGTACAAGGTAGGGGTTAGATGGCTTTAGTTGTTCATAAATAAAAACTCTATAATTAAGAAACTTTAGTTGGGACCCATCAAATTTCCTGGGGACTTGTTCAAATCAAATACATGCCTAGGATGCACTAAATTAAAAAGCTATCAGCATCACTGGATATATACATATATATATATATATATATATTCAGAAGATTTTCATGTATGCATATTTTGTTGAAAATGACAGACAAGGATTTGGTGTTTAACTTTTAATGTCTTTTCTTATTAATAGGTAAGATGTAACAGTTGTGGTTGAAGGTTTTGTCTTTAAATCATTCTGGAGATTAAAAATATTTTCGTCTCTCCAGTCTCTCCATTCTTTACCTTTTAATTAAATATATATTTATGTCTGTGACTTTTAATCGTAAAATGACATTTCTTTTGAAAAGTTTAATCTTTTTTAATTTTTAAAATTTACTACACTTAGCATTATATAATAAAGTACGATTCCCCTTATAAGATAGTTTACTTTATTTGCTGTACTAAAATATATATATATATATATATATATAGATGCTGATAGGTATGTGTCCTGTGTCCCTGACACACAAAAATCTTAAAGGGTGTAGTAAAATCATATCCTGGCATCTCAGTGACTTTCTTGTTTTGTCCATCACCATTTCAAGCTAACTGTAAATACATTTCAATAGTTTCTTAGAAATGAATTACACAGGGTAGGTTACAAGGTTGGAGTTAGACAGCTTTAGTTGGGACCTATAAATTTTCTCAGGGACTCATTTAAAGCAAATATGTGCATCCCAGGACGCACAATCAAAAGCTCTCAGCATCACTGTATATATATATATATATATGTATTATATGTATATATATATATATTATAATATATGAGAGAGAGAGAGAGAGAGAGAGAGAGAGAGAGAGAGAGAGAGAGAGAGAGAATTTTATGCATGTATTTATTGTAATATAGTCTTCTATATCTTATGATAAAATATACCTTGAATTTATATTTGTTTATATATAGACTCATAAGAATGCTTATTTATAGATAAACTGTCATAAATCCTCACACACACACACACAACACACACACCATATATATATTATATATATATATATATATATATATATATATAGCCTGTTTACTGAAGAACATAGTATCTTTTGTTTATTGGAGAGTTTTTCTGATAAGGATGTAAATTACTTATAACACTATGAGCCATTTTAGTGGTTGCTCAAACCACTAAAAAGGCTAATATTGTTTGTTTTTGTTTTTGTTTTTTGACACTTGATGCTGGCATTTATCTAATACTGCATGTTTGTTGTGAATTAAACACAAGAGATTGACAGTGAAGTCATGGTCAGACATTAACAGCCTATTATATCAAGCTGCTAGCAAAACATCTAATATGTCTACTATCAGATATTTGAGTCACAAACTGTTATTCTCTACAATTCTGACAAACTCTGAATCTGCTTATTAAAATAAAAAAAACAAGTGAGATGCCCTGGAGGAGAATTAGTCATGGTAGGGGGTTTACATAAACAACATGGTGGGAAGTTTGTTATTCCAGGTTGTACGCCCAATCACACGTTGAAATTCATGAGGTTCCAATTATGCACATTTTGGAACGAATGGTAAAGAATTCGGCAGGGTTCTCTTTGTGGAAGGTAATTCTTTATTTCGGATTTGATGCTGTTTGCTTCAGCAGGTGAAAAGTGTATTGACCCAGAATATTGTGTTGTGATAGAAAAAAAGAACAACAATATAAATATTACATACATAATTATAAAATAACCCCCCCCTCCCATGTATATAAAAAATAATTTTATATTAATATATATGAGTAAATGCGGAAAAGTTAACAAATCAAAAAACAAATGGGCTTTTTTTTTGTTTTTTAATCAAAGTTTCTGAATTTTTAAAAAGGTTAAACAAACTTGATAAAGTGTGCTAATCTGTCAAATGAATATGCGAAATATCATCTTTTAAGTTTCATGCCTTTAGGTCATTCCTTTCTTGGTTAGGCTGAGAACTTTTTGGGTTCCTTTTTTAATATCTATAAACAAAATTTGAAACTTGAATGATAGACAATTAAAAGCTTACACATAGAATAGTTAGAAATGGTAATTGTTGTTAAATATTCCTCCATCTCTCTTTCTCCCTCTCAATCTCTTTTTCTTTTCCCCCCTCCTTATTTTCTTTCCTCCTCTTCTTTCTCCTCTTTTCTTTACCCTCTTCTCTCTCTCTCTTTTCTTTACCCTTTCTCTTTTCTTTAAAGCTTGTAAGTTTAATTTTATAGAAATACTAGAAATCGTGTCTGACATTGCTTCAAGCAAATCAAAACTTTTTAGATGTGAAATTTCTTTTCAAGACAAATTATTTATTTATTTCTAGCAGAAGTACCACTATGTAGGGTTAGAATTCAAAACTTGAATTGGGGACATATTCAGACTAACAGAGAAATATCAAAATTTCTTCTACTTCTTTTCTTTTTTAAAGAATGTTTAATCTATAATCTTTGTTGTTAATTAAATTAATCAATTACAATCTGTTATAATTTGGAATTGTTTCTACAAAAGATATTTTCTATTTTGTATAACATTAAATTTTAAAGCCTATGAATTGAATTTTATAGAAATACTAGAAATAATGTTCAAAACTTGAATGGCAGACATGCTGAGACTAATAGACAAATATTTAAAAAAAATCCCTTTTACTGATTTTATTTTTTTAAACAATGTCTAATCTATAATAGTTGTTGTTTTGTTTTATGGCATATCAACCCTGTTTTTGGGTCATTTAATGCTGAATCAAGTCATTTTGATAAACAAAGGGCTCAGATTGCTCACCATACCTGCTGTTGCCTAAGTGGTTACCCAATAAAGTATTGAACTGGCTCATTGCTGCTTAACTTCAGTGATCTAGTGAGAACTGCTGCTTTCAGCATGACTTGACCATAATCTATAATCTTTGTTGTCAAGTAAATATTTTCATTGATCGGTAACAATCAGTAATTATTTCTACAAAAGATGAAATCAAGATAACAGAAAAAAACCTTTACCATTTATATCTTTATATTATCTTAGAAAGTTAATATTGTTTACTGAAAAAATGCACAGATTTTTGTGCAGAAATATATTTTAATTTAAATGAGACTTAAAAAATTTATGGATTTAAATGTTTTTTGTCCAAATAATCCTTTATACTTATTTTACACATCCAGCTTGAAGAATTAATTATAAATCTAAAATTCAATTAAATGCGAATAATTATTTTATAAGATATAAGTTAGTTGACAGAGTGGCCTATTGTTTGTATCAGCTGTACAGTGAGGGAGTCTATCCCCTTTTTGTTAGCACCAGGCTAGAGAGATTATTTTCTCGAGGTGAAGTGCCACACCTACTGTCAGCTTTTCACTTTACCATACAGATCAGATTACCCAATCTGTGCTACTTATATGCTGAGTTGGCAGGGACCCGTATTGAACACAGAACCTTGTGATTCAGGTGCTCTACCAACTGAGCTAAACTGGACCCTTAGTAAGATATAATTTAATTTTTAAAATGTAAATTTAAATTCTATTGCGAAAATGTTTATGAATATGTATTTACCAACATGAGCAAGATATGACACAAGGTCAATTTTTAAGTAGAGTTTAACATGTTTGAATTCTGAGTTTTCTTCTAGACTGATTACCATACCAAGGTTAAAGAGTCCATTCTGCCCTACTCTTTATCCATAGCTGGAGGGAGACTACTAGGATTCATAGCTTTACCAAGGGTATTAGCACTGTGAAATGCAACCAGCCTCATACAGGATTTGAATTTATCCCATTGTGTCAATTTCCTATGACAATAACCATTACACCACAGATGCTTCCTATAATGAGATGATTATAATCCTGATTAATTATATCTAACATCGCTTTCCAATGCTTATTGTTTATTGTTAAAGAAAACATATATTTTTTCCCCTGTAGTTAGGATCTTTCCATGTGTGGTTTAACCAAGCTGATACAAGTAAACCGTAATGAGAGCTCAATGTGCAAGTGAGTGGACGGACAGAGCAAGATATTCAATAAATGAAGGAAAAAACTTTAAATTTGCTTCATTACAATAATTTATTTCATCTGCATTACATGCATCATCAGGTAATGGTAAAAAACTTGGATCATGTTTTTGCCATTACCTGATGATTTGTAATGTGGATGAAATAAATTATTGTAATGAAGCAAATTTAAAGTTTTTTCTTAATTTATTGTATATATATATATATATATATCTGTAGATGAGAAACCAATAAACTTCTTATATATATGACTAAAAAACAGTAAAGTTAGTGGAGTGAACTATTGTCAGTATCAACCATAGAGTAATGGAGTCTATCCACTTTTTGCTAGTGCTAGACCAGGGAAATTATTTTGCTGGGGTGGAGCGTCACATCTACCGTCAGCTTTCCACCTTATGACACAGATCAGATTACCAACTGTGTTACTAATGCACTGGGTTGGTGGGGACTGGTATTGAACCTGGAATCTTGTGATTCATAGGCAGGTCTCTACTGAATTAAACTGGCCCCCTATTTATAAAGAGTGCTCAATATCAGTGATAGAGAATGTATATATAGATTAGAATATCATAGATATAGAATCAATGTTATCATCAGATCAAGACATGTAAAATAAATACAAAACTATACAATCTTCAGACCAAGATTTGGTCCAATGATTCGCATAGGTGAGAAAATGGCAGTCACTAAGCGCTGTTGTCTCTGTCTATGCTATCCTAACTTATATGCATGTATAAGAATACATGCATTTATGTACTTATAGTATTAATAAGGCTTTGATTAATAAACAGATGGCAGTGTAACTTTAAAGTGGCACCTATACTAGCTATTTTTTTAAACTGGATATTGTAATTGTTACAGTGTTTGTTTAGGAGTGTTTTTGAAAGTAAAAAAAACAAAACAAAATAGCAATGTTGATCATGGCTAAGCAAAAACAGGGAGCCAGACAATTTTATTGTACAATGTATCCATGTGCTTTTTAAAGAATTTATAACTGCAAAGTGCACACGGACTTTGTGGACACTCTATAGAGTTAATTGATAGATGCAAGCACCATCTATAATGAACCCAAGATACTTCATTAATCCTAGATCCTAAAAAAGGTAAGAATAAAACTGGCTAAATGTGTTGATATTAGACAAAATGGTAAATTATGAAATTGCCGTGAACAAGTGTTATCCTGGAAATTTTTAAAAATGTCCTGGAAAATGATTAGAATAGTGGGAACCCTGTAATGGTCTGAGTTTAGTTTGTTGCAAGTCTGTATGTAATCAGAGATAATTGTTGTTCTGCAATTGTAATACTGATATATGATATATTTATAGCCATGCATTTTATATAAATATATCAATATAAACATTTATCTCATGTATATTCATGAATAGTATCATTATGTTATATAATTATTAATATATTATAACACTTGCTTAAAGGCCACTTTCAACTGCTATTAATGTCTATGAAATTATATCTTATTTAGCTCAGTCAGTAGAGTATCTGCCTTGAAACCACAAGATTCCGGGTTTGATACTAGTCCTTACCAACTCTGCACATGAGTAATACTGCTTGGATCTGTGTGGTAAAGTGGGGAGCTGATGGTAGGTGTGGCACTCCACCTCAGATGCAAAAACAGTCTTCCTAGTTTAGTACAAGTGAGAAGGCGAGAGGATTGCTTGCTGTCTAGCTGATACCAACATTAGGTCATTCTGCCGACTTATTATATCATAATTAATTGCAAATAAATAAGGGGAAGTAATCTATAATTAGCATTTAATAACTAACAACCTTAAGATATCATAATGAATTATATAAATGGGATTGCAGAATATATGCTATTATTATTAAGTAGCAAATTGGATTGAAAATTACTTTATTCTTGAGAATAAAGTAATTTATAAGTTAGAGCAAAAAAAATCTAAGTACAATTTACCATTTTTGATGTGTTTTGATGTGTTATATATTAAAAGATCAGATTATTTTGTCACATCCTCATCGTGTAGAGGGATTGGTAAATACATACAAATTTCAATATGCACATAAAAAGGCTTTGCCTGCCATTGACATTGATAGATATTTGATTATTTGGAAATCTGATCTCACTAATAAAGTGAAAATTCTTCCAGGCTGTAGCCGTGTCAATGCTACGATATGGTTGAACCACTTGGACTAACAAAACAATTAGAGAAAAAAACTTGATGGGGACAGTATAAAGATGCTACTTGCTATCTTGAACAAATCCTGGAAACAGATAAATGTTTTTATATGCAATTGAATTGTGAAAAAGACTCTGCTTTATCTTGAATAGAATAAAGCTGTAGAACATGATATAAATTATAATGAAAAGCATAAAATACTGTAAAACCTTCTGTTAGATCAGATAGAATTCTGGAGAATCTATAAAATATTATATGGAATTTGGATTATTCGGACTATTGTCCTCATTTTTATTGTTATCTGCATAACGTTTCAGCTGATGTGCCCACCTCGAACTTGGGAACCATCCCGGAATTTCAAACCTAACCCATTATTCAATCCACGTGGTAGACTGTTTTCATTCTGTAAGAAAGCAATAAATACCTGAAGAAAGCCGGATAACAATAAAGATGAGGACAATAGTACGGATAAACCAAATAATACAAATTATCAAGCCTCATCTAAAAAATCAGAGAAATTATCTGGAATATTTGGCCCCTATCAGAAAAATATCAGTCTTATGCTACTGGTTGACAAAGCAGTGATATAAAAAAAAAAAAATCCGAAAGGTTATTTCCCTAAAGAGTAAATTGGAAGGGACGAACGTATTAATAATAATTACGAGGTTAACCCCAAAAGTAAGGTCTCCAAAGTGCTGGGGGTTTAAAGAAACAGTTAGTACAGCTATTGACAACGCTGTTTTGTTTGTTGTACATGCGCCTGTACCTACCCCTGTGCGCATCTGTCTACCAAGCTCAGATGGAGCTCCCAATTGATGCTACCGCCAAGTATGAAGTTCGCGCAGTTATTCAGTTTTTGAACGCAAAATTCATTAAATCGATTGATTTAAATTCATCGACAATTAACGGAGGTGTATAGCAAGTCGTGCATGGATGTCACAAATGTCTGCAACTGGTGTCGAGAGTTTGCAACGACGACAACGTTCTATGCTTCCGCAACAACACGGCAGCAAGCTGGTATGACATGGGCATACAAAAACTGCCATAGCGCCTACAAAAATACTCGACAGAAATGGCAATTATTTAGAAAAATATATTGATTTTCATAGTTAAAAATGACGTAAACATCATTGACAACAATAAACGTTTCTGTGATTCCTAAATATTTTGGAGACTTTACCTTTGGGATTATCCTGATATTAATAATTACATTGTGTAGAATTGAACAGGGATGGTGTTGCATATTGTCCTGTCTGTAGCGGGATATGGCCGACTAATAGCAAGTTCTTATCTTAATTGCTTTGTTTTTAATGTAATTCAGGATAATGTTCAAATTAGAAGCAGATGTCATCTCCTCTTTATCAAGAAATCCACGCTAAAGGTGCTCCTAACCAAATCGTCAGTGATGTTATCTCAGGAAATTCATCCAACAATATGTGAAAAAGTAATAAATAAAAGTAAAAAATAGAAACGTGAGGATAATTTGATAATATTTAAAAATGAATTGTCGATGTTAAAACGTTTGTTATAGACATATCAAATATTTATCTATAATTAAATAATATCGACTTTTGATGTTGGTTTCGTTTTTAAGTGATACAAGAAATTATTTATTACTCCCCCCCCCATATATATATATATATATATATATATATGCAAAAAGGAAAGTAACTCAACATCGAGTTCCCTCCTTTTTTCAAAATAAATATTAATTTACAATTTAGCAGTTATGAAAGCCTAGATGTGTAAAACATTCCTACAAAAAATGTTACCCGGCGTAGTCAAAACACGCGAGAAAAAAATAACACAACAAAGATACGCGCACTGAACAAGTTGGTTCAAGCCCCAGACTAAAAATACGGATATTTTGAAAAAAAGGGGGGGATAACTTATGTTCCTTTTGTCTTCCATCTAGAAAAAGAACAATCGTTAGTAATGATTTTTTAAATATATAAAATCTTGGAAAATATGTAGCGAAAATTGCACATTTTTAAACTTACATTTTTGTAAAAATAACAGTATACTGGAAAGCCATTTTATTTTATATTGAACCGTGACAGATACAGAATCAAATTTATGGATTATTATAAACAACTTCCCATAGAAAAAACTTTCCCGCTCTGTGACTTTAAGAGAGATGAAAATTCAACACCACAGAATTGGAAAAAACAAAACAAAACCCCCAAAACAACAGTATCCCAATGATAATAGAAACCCACGAAGATAAATGGATAAAACGTCTCCAAACATGACTCCAAATGGCTTTAACATCAAAATAAACCATCATCAAAACATCGCTTTGAAATAGAATGGACAGAGATAGTTTGCAACATAAACATCTAAATAAACAAATATTCAAGTTAAATATCTAATTAAGATAGTTACAGTTAATTTAGAACAAACTTATAGCCACACCTTCGGATTACCTTTCACATGTGGCTTTGTGTATCAGGTGGTCACGGTACGCAAAGATAATAAAACGCTCAGATCCAAACATTTGGATATTAAAAAATAATCCCCTATTTAACAAATGGACATGCTACATTATTGGTTCATTTTTCATTGATTCTTCTGTGGTATATCAACTTTTAAGTGTTTAAAAATGTTTTCTTCGTAAAATATTTTCCTTGAAGACGACATCTGATCGAAATTAGTTAAGAACAATTAAAGATCAAAAAGTAAGAAATATTCTTATTTGTATTATCACTTTTGTTCATCCTATATATATTTTAGTTAGTTTAGTGGCCTAAAGTCGGTATCAGCCAGAGAGCGAGGGAGTCTATCCCCTTTTCACTAGCACTAGACCAAGGAGATTGTTCTTATGCGTCTAAGATGGTGCGCCACACCTACCATCAGCTCCTCACTTTACCGTACAGATCACTATGCTACTCATACGCTGAGTTGGCTAGAGCCGGTATTGAACCCGGAACCTTGTGATCCCTTGTCAGACGCTCTATCGACTAAGCTAAATATACTTTTCTATGTTTATAAATGAAGCGTGCTCAATATCATTGATATAATAGAGCATATATAACTTGGTTTAATGAACACATATACGAGAGACTGACAGTTACCAAGCGCCACTGAGTTATATATATATATATATATATATATGAACGGCCCCTATTTCCATGGAAACTGCAACATATACAAAGGAGCACAGTAACACTGTCAGATATATAAACTTTACAGGTATAAAACAGTACTACTAACTATACATTTTTGCCATTGAACTTGCGTATCATGCTCGTACGATGGTTGCTCCGAAAGTAATGCCTTCTATTTTATCATCTTGTCCTATATCATCAGAGGTGGATTTTGTTGGCATGACAGGAGAGATTGAACCTTTCACCAATAACCACCCACCATAATCTTTTTTTTACTTTGTTATAAATAGCAGCTTGGTGGCAATCGGACAAAATGACGCCTGTCATGAAAGCAGTATTGTATAATTGATTTTCTCGACGCAGGAAAATTGTACTTATTGAACAATTAATCATTTCTTGTCCAGGTCTTCTCGTGTGTGATCTCTCCAGCTTGTCACTTGAAGTATCCGTGTAGTTGTTTTTCTTTCCATTTCTGCTTTGTAGATTTTGTTGTTTCTGCTAGTCAATATATCCCAATTGCTGTAACTGGCTGCTGTAATCAATCTTTCTTTGCTCTTTTTAGTGTATTCTGAGAGTGCCTCTATACAATCTTCAGTTGGCGAGATCTCATCCTCCTTATATAGTCTATATCATCTCTAGGGTAAAATGCCTTATACGTCACTTTTCTTGTCTTTTAGTCCATCTGTCGGAGTTCCTCCCTTGTCTATTTTAAGAATATTTCTATTATTTTTAAATACCGAGTATTGTATAAAATAAGAGAACAATAGAACAGGAAAAATATATATATATATATATATATATGTGTGTGTGTGTGTGATGTAAAGAGTCTGGTTGATAAATCCGATAGTCTGTAAAAAATAAAATAAAAACAAAATATTTATATAGTTTATTATATATGCCAACGTTTCGGTCTCTCAGACCATCATCAGAGCAGTACTTTATTGTCTACTATTTGATCTAAAATATATTTTCGAATGATATATATATATAATATATATGGTGATTGCCACTTCTTCGCAGAATAAGGCCATTTCTACAAGTAGTTTGGTTGTGAGCAAGCAGACGGCCCAAGGATCCAGATTTGTTTTTACGTACCCTATCACATGTGAATCCCTTCCGTCTTCCTCACGTGTGTGACGATACGTGACTGAGAAGCCCAGCCCACGATGGGCAAGCACTGTCACACAGGTCGGTCTTAAATGTAGGAGTTGTGTCCGTGACGTCCGTTATGTGCCGCCTATGTAGAGACCTATTCAGGATGGGGTGCTCAATCCGCCTTACAAACCCCTTACAGCTACCATCAGCCTGCCATTTCAAAAGAAGGTGTTGCCAGCCTCCATTTCTGTTACTTGGTCCTCATCGCTATGACTGTCTTCCGCAAGAGCCTCGATGTCTACCCCATATCAAAAAGTTTGTCACGAAAGTTTGTCACGATTCCAGTTCGTCATTTGGGGTTGGGGTTTTCCAATCGCTCAGGATCGAGATTGTCCGGACATTCCATGTGGCTATTGTTAGCCTGTTTTATGTTGCACTATTTTCTTGTCTTGGCCCTGCTGATGGGAACATTTTGATGGCCAGCTTGATAGGTGAACAAACATTTGTTTAGGCCTACTTTTCAAGACCCTTCCCAGATGTATGGGTAAACAGTGCTACCAAAGGGGCTGCACAGTCACAGTCACATCGCCGAGGTACGTTGCTGTTTAATCGACCTCAAGCATCGACACATGTATATTCACAGTTGTGTGATTCCAGGCCGTCAAACCTGCACACATAACCATTCCTCATCACTGAGGGACTTGTAGAAATATCTGCACATGCTGACATGCTGTGCGCTTGTGCGACACGTACAGCATGCTCTCCTTCCTCAAAGTCTAGTTTCAGTGATAAGCCAAGGCAAGATGACTGGAAAGACTTTGGGGAACGCAGGTGAGTGATCTAATGAGATCTACGGGTCCACCACTCCGGGGACCCCTCCCCAAAACAAAGTTTTAACTTAGTATAAGTCCACAGGTTCTGTTTTCTATTAAATAGGTGACTTTTTATACGTTCCTGTAAAATGAAATTGTGTGTCAGAAGCTTTTTTTTATCGCCAGTAAAAGAAAAATGCATGACAATTTTTTACAAAACATGGGTCTGTTGATTATATATCTAAATAATCATATATATATATATATATATATATATATATATATAATATATATAAATACGATTTAAATACCAAGCCTTTTTTAGTGGTAGCCTAAATACTGTGAATCCACCAACTGAACTTTGCCCCCACCCCAGTGCATTTAAAGAAAAGAGTATAATTAATAAAATAGACAAGAAAAAGTAAGATATTTGGGGAAAAGCTGTGGTGGTGGTGGGTAATCTTTTTTTGTGTTCTCATTTAATTCTTTTCCCCTACCACCTTCCAAAACACAAAAAGAAAAGAGATAAACTACTTTAACTGACTTAGCCATACCCTCTACAACGTATAGAGGGTGCACATGCATGCATGCACCCCCTCCCATATACATGAAAATAATCTTGTATTTCTAGTCATTGACCTATATTCTTCAGAATCAGAACAACATTTTGTATTTGATTCATTTACCTGAAGAAGGTCGGAGATTGACCAAACTGAAATGTTAAAGAAAAAAAAAATATTATCACTAGAAATCTAACCCATCAAAAATCTCAGAGAAAATTTTCATTTTACGAACTTTCTACTCTCCCACACAAATATAAAACAACTAAAAAGCTCAGAATAATAATAAAAAATTGGTATGTGTCTTGTGGTTTCGAAATTAAATATCTAAGCAGAATCTTCTTTTATCTCATTTGAAATGTTTTAGTGGGGATATATAACAATTGGTCTCTCAGATGTAAGTAACTTTTATGAAAAAACTAGAAGCGGCTACCCAGCGACACGTGAGTAAAGGGGGGGGACTGGTGTATTGATTTGTTTACTTTTGAGATTTACATTTTAAAGTAGAATTTCAATGATATTTCTCTGTATATTTGAATTTTTGAACATTTTCGAATATAAATCAAATCTTCGTATTTTTTGCACAGACAGCAAGAAACGATGATCTTTAATGCATATCTATATTTACTTTGTTGTTAATTGTTTTATTTTCGTCATTTCATCTAGACACCAACTGCCTTTTATATATGTATAGATTATTTTAGACTTGAAGATTTTATTTCTATGCTCTGTCTTTTCAAAGAAGTTATAAGAAAAAGGAAGATTTAGCGAGAGAGAGAGATTATCCGCACTTTTGTTTTATGGAAACAGAACTCCTCGTGGATGATCTGTTAGGCAGAACCATGAGTAATCTGCAGAGAACAAACTACTTCATCGATGATAACTCGCCGGTTCAGCAATACCATCTCTCGAACTTGCTGAATCTTCTCATCAGTAGTGGAAGTTGATGGGTATCCTGCTCCTTCTTCGTGCGTCACTCTTGTCCGGACACTTTTGAACTTCTCTATCCATTCATACATACTTCTAAGCGGTAGTGCACTATCACCGTATTGTGCCAAAAGTCTCCGATTCATTTCCGCCTCTGACCATCGCCTTTTAATACATACTGATATATCAGATGGTCTTGCTCTGACACTCCTTCCAATCAGAGAAATCAGGTCACTTCCCTGCAGTATGCCAGTAAAGCGGCCAAAGTTATACTGTAAAGACAGCAAGCAAAATGGCACGATCAGGCTTAAACTTCAATCATGTGATCACTAGAGTGCCAACTATAAGCATGTGTGCACAGAACGCAGTGTGACAATAATAAAGATGTTATGGCGAAAATGCCGATAAGTTTTGACTCTCCCTCGTGTGTGTATATATATATATATATATATATATATATATATATATATTGATAAATAGATGAAAAGATTGACAGATATCAATATATCCATCTGTCTCAATTTGTTCATACGAACATGTTGGAATAGATATAGAGAGATATGATAGATGACACACGTAAATAGACAAATATATTTACATACATAAAGCAGTATACTCTTTCGCTCTCCTATATATATATATATATATATATATATATATATATGAAATAAAATGGAACTTAATCCGACAGTGTGAATTTGATATATTGAAAAAACAAAAGATGTTTACAAATGCATGGGATCATCAGGAGAGAATGTGCAACCGTTTCAGGGCCTTCCTCTCTACGGTTTTAAATATATATATATATATATATATATATATATATATATATATAACTCCGACTCTATAGGATGAAGTGTTGCAATGTGAATAATGGGATAGAAGAAACAATATTACGAGGGGTGGGGCGCTGGAAAGAGAAGGGAATTTTTAGGAAGGGTTAAAAGAATTTGAGAAACGATTTTCCAAGAGTGTTAAACTATGAGATAAAAATGTGGAATAAACCATGTACATTTTAAAACTCTGGGTCATCCGTTTCTTGGTCTGACCAAGAACTTTTCAACACTCACTCGTATGTTAATGTCTACCCCCTTGCTTCTGCCCCAGATACAAATTGATGATGTGACTAAAGTTATGTATGCAAAACATTTATATACACATGTTTAGGCATGTGCACGCTCCAATATATATATATATATATATATATATATATATATATACACACACTACAGTCAAACAGTATAATGTATAATATTACACATGAGTAAGAATATTTGAATTGAATAAAAAATACTATTCAATAACAAATACGTACGAATAAAACATGAATTTTAGACACACATGCCCATTCCGAGATATTCATACACACATAAACATGCATCCACATATATAGGATTTCAGGGATAACTTCACGTGGTGTAATAATTAGTGAGCTAGATTAGCAAACCATTAATGAGTTCGATTCTCACTGGGTGCCCATAATTCTGGCTTTGTACCAAAAACTAAGTCAAGCTTGTATGTGTGTTCGTGTATGAGTGTGTATTTACACGCTCTGTACCGAGTCGCGTGTAAATGCACACACACACACACACACACACACACACGTACCTGAGCATGTAATTCTATAATATAGTGTAATATACACTTAAACTTAAAAATATACACCAATGGAACAAGACCGCTCACATACGTTACACGCATTAAAAAAATTGACACGCTGTTGTTCCATTGAATAATTAGCCTTTCTCTGTTATTTGATAAGTTAGGGAATGGTAAGTGATGGGAAAAGATTCTAGCGGCCCAGAAAGAGTTACTACTAGGGAAGAGACGTCCCTTAAAACACCAAAGTATAAAAAAGAGGGCTTTATCACACGTAAAAAAATAAATAGTATTTGATGCTGCTACTGGTGTTGTTTCTAATGTTATGATATGGTTTATGATGATGTAAGAAGCAGAAGCAAGAACACGGCACCAGAAATAGTAGTACTAATAGCAAAAGAAGAGATAGGAAAGGGAAATCCATTTGAATGTGTCTTTTTACGTTATCTTCTTCTGCTCCCATCAGTGGAACTATATCACTTCAACAACAGTATGCGAGCTTATGAAGTATTCTCTCTACTCTAACGATCGATACATCATCAAACATTCAAGTAAGCCTGGTTCCATCCATTTGAGTGTGGCCCCAGCCACGTTCTCTACTAACACGTATTGCTCTAATAATAAGGGTTGGAAAAGGTGAGTGAGTGACACTCAGGACCCCATAGAAAACGATCACCCACCCAACCCACATTACTTACGTAAGGTTTTGATACACGAGGATCTAAGTTAGTGTCGTCTCTTGTTGGTAAAACATAAAAAGATAACGAACAATACAAACTATTTGGACTTGCGTAAAAAAAAAAAAAAAAGAAAAGAAAAATTGGAGCAGAGAAGCGACCTGCATTTAAAAAAAGGAAATTTTGAATCTACACAGCAGTTCTGAAGAACAAGAATGTATATCAATATGCACTGTGTGTTGCGGATATAGTCTCTCTCTCTCTCTCTCTCTCTCTCTCTCTCTCTCTCTCTCTCTCTCTCTCTCTCTCAGGAGAAGCATGTAATCCTACTTATTTTTTATAAGGATAAAGACAAGCACGTGCGGGATGTGAATTTTCTTACTTCTTACTTCTTAGCATTTCAATGTTCTTCTTTATTTAAATCAACGAAAGGGGGAAAAAAGGTAAGAGATCACGAATTAATTCAGTTTACTGAATACATTTGGATAGGTGTGACACGAAAAAGGTAAAATCCGCAATTTTTATTTATTTTTTATTGAAAGAGTGCTGTGTAAGCGCATGAATCTCCTATTTTGACGAACCCGTGGACCTTTACGACTCATCAAGCAATTTCGTGACAATTTGAGACGGAGCTAACCACTCAACTCCCTTGTGTCTCCTGTTGCTATGGTGACTTTTGAAATTGACAACAATAACAAACAATAAAGATAAAAAATCAAACATGATATTTAGCAAACAAGCAGGCAGTGAATAAATTCTCAGGTAAAAAAGATTTACAACGTTAATTGGATTTTATTTACCTGATTTCAATGGAATTTAAAGGGCAGGTAAACTTAGTTATGTAAAGTTATATTCTTATTTTTAATTTTTTGCGTGGGAAGTTATGGTGCTAAATTTAGCGCATTTAAATGAAGAAAGTTAAGTTATCATCCTTACGGATCATTACGGACAAATTTGATTTGAGGGGTCATTGATTTATTTTCAATTTTGTGTCATTTCGACTGGAAATTTTAATGAAATTATTGTTTTAGATTCTTTTATTATAAAAATTGAAAATATACACCCAAACCAAAATAATCTCACAATAGTAAAAAAAAAAAAAAAAAAAATGTATAAGATGAAGAAGGATCCTGGGACTAACTCTAAAACTTTGAATAATAAATATTAATGGTAAACCCCCAACCAACCAAAACAATAACAACTAAAAGCAGCAGCAGCAGCAGCACCATAAACAACAAGTTCTAAGAGATGCTGTAGCCAGAGTCTACTTGTAAAATTCGTGACTGCAAAATTAGAAAAAATAAGAACAGTCTTGGACTTGAATGTTAAAAGATACATGGTTTTTATTTGCACAAAGCATAATATTTGCGGATCACTGAAATTGTACTGAATTCTTTAAGACCAGTTCATGCCTTTAGAGCTGTCCACAAAGCACTTGTCATTACAAAAAGGTTAGTAGCCCCTTTTTCTTTTCTTTTTTGAAAAAAACAAAAACAAAAAAAAAAAAAAAACTTTTCTAATATAAGGAAAAAAATATTTGTGTACACACCAGTATTATGAATGAATGAAAGGTGAAATTTTCTTTTATTTTCAATTTGACGATGACATTTCGTTTGTTTAACAAGTCCACTGAACACCAATTTATTTAGATTGTTGTCAATGAAATGGAAATTATGAATGAATGAATTTGTAACTGCTTTCTTCATTCATTCTATATATCCCATAGTTTCTCCTAATTTACGCAAGTTTATTCAGTTTCATACACTTTTTACAATTATAGTGAATGTTAGAGAAGAGAGTGTGACACTTCAGGTTAAATACTTTCCCCCGGAACTCTCATGTACGTTTTTTTCCAAGTAATTGGAGCTAATAGGCATGGGTTCAAGCCCGGAAGGATCTTGGTGGGTAATATATTCAAATGACTGTGTAATCGTTGTGCGGACACTAGATGCCGTAACGAGAGAGAGAGATCGAGTCTAGAGAGAGAGAGAGAGAGAGAGAGAGAGAGAGAGAGAGTCCGAGTGCTGTCAACACACCTTGGTGATGATGTGTTTCGTTTATTAATTTTTTGTGCACTTTCATAATTCGTGAATAATCATTTACATTTTAATCCAAATATCAAATGAAATAGCACAATCTGACTTCTGTGGTCCCGTTCGAAATATGTCTACTTGACGTTTTGGCTACGATCATAAAGTAGTATCTCTTTATATCAGTTGATGAGATTAGAGTTTTGGTGATGTATTTAAAGTCCCTATATCAAGAACGTATCATATACTAAGGTGATAAGAACAGATACTATACTTTGAATCTCATTTCAAACGAGAGAATAGAAATCGGATCGTATTCAAAATAATCACGACAATGTTTTGGGTATTTTTTTTTTATAAACAAAAATAAAGAGTATTATTATTATTATTATTATTATTATTATCATTATTCATGAGACTTTGGTAAGAAAAACTGATAACCTATTTGTTTGGAGTGTACTTATAGTTCCTGATTGCGTGTAAGATGAATCCATTACAAACAAACATTATTGAAGTGTTGAAATTTGTGTCACATACATATATATATATATATATATATATATATATATATATATATATATAGCCATTACTCAAGTTTCATGCATATAACACAATCTTCAGTCAGAAACCTATTAAAAAAGTGGCACCAATTTTGACTATTCTCCCGTCTGATGATTGTGTTATGCACATTATGCACATGAAACGTGAGTATCGGTAATGTAGTATTCCTAATTTCACGTCTCAGGTTTTAAGACTGCTCTGCTATTATAGCATTGAACACTCTTTCTATACATGTACTTTCCTTATTTGTTGCCCTTCATTATATCATCTCTCTCTCTCTCTCTCTCTCTCTCTCTCTCTCTCTCTCTCTATATATATATATATATATATATATATATATATATATATATATATATATATATAGAGTGAGAGAGTGAGTGTGTACAGTAAGATATAAAGCCCTGACGAGATCTTAACTGATCAAAACCACGGTAGACCTATATATTTTTTTACATTCATCATCATATATATATATATCAGTGAAGCATTTTAAAATATTTGATACTGTGAGTGGCGACAATAATCTAAAAAGAAATAAGGGGACTTATTAATTAAAGTTGTAGATGAAATAACAATGTATTTAAACTGAGGAATACACTGCTGAGCAGAGTAGGTCAATATTATGTTGTTGTCATTCACATTATTGATTGAATGTATCACAGCATCAACAGTTAAACAATAGCAGACTAAAACAACATTACACACCAGTTTCTCTAAATGTTTCTATATGAAGATGTGTGTGCATAAAAGAAGCATCAAAATCAAAGATAGATCACCAAAGTTAAGCAGCAATGAACCAGTTTAATGCTTAATTGGGTGACCATTTAAACAACAGTAGGCACTGTAAGCAACCTGAGTCCTTTGTTTATCAATATGACGTTTCGGCATTAAATGACCCGATAAAGCTTGATATACCGTAAACAACCAACCAACCAATTCTCTCTCTCTCTCTCTCTCTCCGAAGTTAAGCAGCAATGAGCCTGTTCAATACTTAATTGGGTGATCACTTAAGCAACATCACATACTGTAAGTAACCTGAGTCCTTTGTTTATTTAAAGTGACTTGTTTCGGCATTAAATGACCTGAAAAGGGTTGATATGCCGTAAAACAAACCAAATAAACCAAACAAAAACCAAACATTGAAATTTAGATAAAGATATAGAGAAACCAAATTGGAGGAACAAAAAATCACGCGCCAAACAATTATATAATTGATTTTAACAATCATTTAAAAAAATGTATCAAGTCCATTTTTTTTTTTACTTTATGAACAAACATTAAACCCATAATATACCTTTTCTCTTGACTCAGTCTGTACGTAAGTATTTACATTGCAAAACATTTACGTACTGAATGTTTACATTAGCTTGTAAATATTTATTAATCCTTGCACACACACACACAGAAGAAAGAAAACAAAACTGTGTGGGCGGTCAGGTGTCCCTGTTATATGTGTACTAACAAGGCAAGAATACACGTGCAAATTGTATACAGATGATTTGGTTAATCGTGATTTGTATGTTTGTGAATTTTAAAATGATTTCTTTTAGTCTTTAGAAAATGGAGTTAATTAGTAAATAGATCATCGATCTGAAAAAGAAAGTGTTTTCTTCTTGTACATTTATTCATTTGTGTTGTTCATTCTTTTTCTTAGCAATGTGGTAAATGATTGAAACATAAAAATACAACTCATCTAACGGGATGAAGTGGGGGGGGGGTATAGTTTACTTACCCCGTAAATAGTTTATTGAATTTGATGAAATTACATTAATGCTTCACCTTTTATCTGATCTGGTATAATTTTTTTTAATTTGAAACAGTCATTTAGTAAATAGAAAATAAGCCTAATCTACTTTAGAAAAAAGACTGGCTAGAAAAGGAAAAGAGAAAATACAGAAGAAGAGAAAAGAGTGAAAGAAATAAAGGGAAGGGAAATGAAATGGAGAGAAATGAAATAGTGAAAGAAATAAAGAAAGAAACAGAAAACTCACAAGAAAGAAAGAGTGAAAGAAAGAAAAAAAGGAAGGGAATATGAGAAAAGAATGAATGAAAGAAAGGAGGGAAATACACTGATGAGAAAATAAAGAAAAGAGAAAATACCCCCCCCCCCACAAAAAAAAGAAAGAAAGAAAAGAAAGCGGAAGAAAGAAATTGAGAAGAAAGAAAGAAAGAATGAAAGAAAAAAAGAAAAGAAAATTATGCTGGAAAGAAAAGAAAGAGCGAAAGAAAGAATGAAAAAAATATTACGAAAACATTTTTTTTTCATTTCTGAGAAGCAAAGAAAAAGAATAAAACGACCATGCACCAAATTAAAAGTTTCGGGAACAACAAATGTTTGAATCAATAATTTTAAATTAAATTTAAATTTAGGTTGTTCCACGTGGGTAAATTTGGATGTCAAAATTTGGTTACATAGAGTTACTTTGTAGACGTTTTGATTTAAAATAGAGAAACAGTTACTTCCTTGTGCGTTTTTTTTACGAATAAGTCATATTTTTATGAAGAAGTTATTTTAAGTAATAATTTTCGTCTCTTTGAGCTAAAAGGTGGCATTATTGATATTATTTATCCTTTTAAAAATACATATTTAGTTATTTTTATTTTTCAAAAAGTCCATGTGAGGGCTGGTACGGAATTTTGTTTGACTTATTTTTTTATATAAACGGATTAACAAGTGAGAGAAAATGGATCAGATAAAGTTTTTAGAGACACGCATGCGCGTACTTAAAATGCACATGTGCATATTGTTAGATTGTTGTTGTTGAATTCTTGAGGTTCTGTGAACATTTTTCAGAGTTGCATTTCTTTACCTGTTGCGCTATTAACATTAACATAAGACTGCATGTATCGCTTATCAGTGAATTGTGGCTTGGTTTCTTTGTTTAATGGCATATCAACATTCGTGGGTTATTTAATGTCAAAGGCCCCTTGTAGAAGAACAGTAGGGGTACTATTTAACCCATATCTGTGCGGATGAGGAGTAGGTTTTCCAAGGGTTTTAGTTCGAAAGCAAACATGACTGTAATACGAACTCGCTTACTACGATGCCGCAGTCCAGCGCGTTGGCCACTACGCCATAATGACTTGTGAATTTTTACAGTATTTTTTCTTTCCACAATTTGGGGTATATGTCTGAAGAGGTGGTCCCAAGTTAAATGTGGTGACGTCAAATGTATTGAAGTCAAATAGACACCACGACCAATATCGGCTTTCTTTTCATTTCTGATTGAACAACAAGCTTATTCCTCTCATTCAGAAGTTTATTCTATCTGGAATTACAGAACATTCTGACCAGAGGCAGTTTATAATGACGTTGGAGGCGTGTGGTATAATGGTTACCGTCGTAGGAAATGGGCGCGGCGAGACGAGTTCAAATCCAGGACGAGACTGTTTGAATTTCACATAGTGCTAATATCCTTGCGAAATGTATGAATCAAACTACTCTCCCTCCAGCTATGAGTAAATAGTAAGACAGACTGGGCTTTTAAACTCTGGTTAGGCAACCAGTCTAGGAGAAGTAAAACTCCGTATTCAAACAATTCTGCTTAAGAAATTGATCTTGTTTCACATCCTGCTCATGCTGAAATGTTGGTAAATATAACAACGTTACTAACCTTCTTTTTTTACCCCATTATAAGCAACCCATACAGCAATTATCAATCAAGCCAAACTTTCATTTATTAAGTTTAATGTGAAATGAATATGAAAGAACTGAAAGAAAAATCAGGCTATCATATTATGAGTAAAATATTAGCGTTATATTTATGTGAATTCATGCACTGACAGGAATATGGATATTATAGATGCTTTTGATAAATTATTGCTGCATACTTTTCTCTGGTATATACATATATTCCTGTTGAATATTCTTTATTATTCGTATTATAATTGTCTTGTATACATCTTCTATTTTCTATGCTGATCAGATTGGGTTGAGTTGAGTTCTTCATTTATGTCTTTTGTCTTCTTAGGTTGACTTGGGTTAGTTGGGGTTTTGTCTTGGGCTGTTGAATTTCGGCGTGTCCGCCCCTTGTTCTTATTAACCGACACGAATTCATTGTATTTTCTCTGTATATATATATATATATTCCAAGAATATGGAATTAGTCATTGTAACAACTACAACTGTTTGTTGCTTTAAATCTTAGTAAAATAAGCTAGGCGTAATTTTAACATTATTTATTGCATTTAAAATATCTCCATTAAAAAATACTGTGACACCAGCACATGCGTCACCACATTTCACTTATTGTTGCATAGCTTCTTTTTCTTTTTATTATAACAATTTTGTATATATCTTATTTTCTTTCTAACCTTCTATGCTAGCCATATTGGGTTGAGTTTTTTGTCTGGGTCTTCTTGGGTGTTTTTGGGTCTCGTCTTCGTGTCCATCTTCTGTTCTTTCTTATTTACGAACACCAAGATACAGTTCAAATTTGACGTCTTTTATTTTCCCAAGACCCATAACCTCACGTGTCAAGAATAGCCAGTACATGTCTGTTCACTTCGACGCCTGGGACTAATCTGACTAAATCTTTCTCACAGACTGGGTAGTCACATAACCAATCCAACCAATGAGAGGTCAATCAGGGATCAAATACTTGTATATCATATCCATATTAGCTTCTGTGTGAGTTCTTAATTTTAACCGTTATCTTTAAATTCTACATTTACATTACAAAATGACAAGGCTATTCATTGTAACATTATGATCATATCTTCCAACAAATCCCCAATTTGTTATGAAGGTACAAGCATTGCCGCACTTTTTAACTACTTGTTGCAAGGATTCAACATTCTAAACTTTTATTGGAATAACTTTTGCTAACTTCTAGATACATTTGCATCTGCAGATATACTATTAAATGTTGGAGGTGCGTGGTGTAATGGTTATCGTCGTAGGAAATAAACTCGTTGGCCCGAGTTCAAATCCTGGACAGTCTGTTTACATTTCATATAGCACTCATACCCTTAGGAAAGGTATGCATCCAACTATTCTTCCTCCATCTATGGGTAAATAGTAGAGCAGACTAGGCTCTTAGATGTGGTATGGCAACCAGTATAGGTGAAGGAAAACTCTGAATTCAAACATATTAAACTTCGCTTAAGAAATTAATTTTGTGTCGCATCCTAGGGAGGGGTGGGTAAATAAATATATTCTGTTAAAGATAAAAGACAACCTTTCGGCCACTGTGCCCTCCGGTTTTCTTCGGGTGTTTCTTGTCAAACTGGGGAACCTTCTCGTCAAACTGGGTAGCCTTTACGGAACTTCGAACCAAACCCTTCACCGTGCTAGACTGTTCTCATTCTTCTAAACATGACTGGGTACAAGTGTTAAGCTATGTTAAATATCATATGTTATTATCAC
Organism: Doryteuthis pealeii; assembly: GCA_023376005.1. Taxonomy (NCBI): domain Eukaryota; kingdom Metazoa; phylum Mollusca; class Cephalopoda; order Myopsida; family Loliginidae; genus Doryteuthis; species Doryteuthis pealeii. The sequence goes on from CM042169.1 coordinate 46,676,160, forward strand.
CCGTGGTCAGGATTGAACCTACAACCTACAGATAATTGTCATTTAACCAATTATTATATCCGTTGCGCAATGTGTCCAAATAGTTAGAAGACTGTATAACAATAAGATGAGGACAACAGTCCGAAAAATGCAAATAAAGCAAATTATCAAATCTCATCTAAAAAATTCAGACAGATAGTAAAGATAAAAAAGTTCTTTAAATTTTCATACCAAATTATCCTCTTTCTGTTTTCATTTGGCGAATGAATCTGAATTCTTGGCTGAATTTCCTTCATCTGCATTGATTAAAAATTTGAAGCAGCAGGTTGTCAGTTGAAATGTTTAAGATTCTTTTATTGGGGGCGGAATGAGAGAGAGAGAGAGAGAGAGAGAGAGAGATGAACCTAAGAAATTATTTAATTGAAATCAGCGCAGACGTCCTCAAGAAAAAGAAGAGCATACACGCACTTCTATCAACATATAAATTTGACTTAAATGTAAGTGCAAGCGAACTCTCTCTAAATGAAAACATAATAACAACAGTAAAGAAGTAATATTATCTTATTGTTTATTATTACTTGAAACATTGTCAATTATTATTATTTAATAGTTTTTCACACCAGCGTTAACTGATGGCCTTTCACTGGAGTTTGAGTGACAAGTCTCCTCAGGTCTCCAGGATTCTTTTGAGTATTCCAACTGATTTCAACAATGCTGTTGTCTGAAGGGTCTCAACCCTTCCTCAGATTTCCAGTTCCTCAAGTTTTGTTTTCTAAGCTTTTGGGGGCCGTTCCTAGTGCCCCAACTACTATTGGTATCACTTTCGCCCTCATGTTACACAACTTTTTCAATTCTCTTGCGAGGTCTATGTATTTCACTATCTTTTCATTTTCTTTCATCTTCACCGTGATCTACTGGAACTCTAAATTATACCAGTTCTCTTTATTTTTGGTTAATAAATTCTAGGTTTGGTCTTCTGGTTGGGATTAGGCGATTCGTCTTTATCTCAAAGTCCCAGAAAATGTATGCATTATTATTATTATTATTATTATTATTATTATTATTTCACTTCCTGAGAATCTTTCACACACGCCTTACCTGGTGGTTTTAAACTGGAGGTAGAGTAACAGTAAATTTCCTTAGGTCTCCAGGATTCTTCTGAATAATATAGCCGAGCTTAACAAGGCTATTATTTGGATGGTCTCGATTCTTCCTCTAATTTCCAATTCACCCAGACTCTTTTCCAGACGCTTGGAGACCGTTCAAAGGGCACCAATTACAATTGGTATACCTCTACCTTCATGTTCCACAGGTTTTCCCAGTACTCTGACAAGGTTCAAGTATTTGTCTATCTTTTCGTTTTCTTTCATTTTCGCTGGGATCCACCGGGATGGCAAAATCCACGAGATGACAAGTTCTCTTTTTCTTGATAATTAACACTAGGTCTGGTCACCTAACCGGGATTAGGTGATCCGACTGTGATACCCATAGATTTGCCCGGTGATGAAATCCTCGTGTGTTATTTAATGTTAAAGCCATCATTGTAGAAGAACAGTAGTGGTACTATTTAACCCATAGGTGGGGGAATGAGAAGGTTAATACCTTTCCCAAGGGTATTAGTTCGAAAATGAAGTCATGACTGAATTCGAACTCGTTTACTACGATATCGAAGTCCAGCACGTTAACTACTAACGCCACAGTTACTCAGTTCTATGTAAGAAACAAAAACAAAAAAAACAAACAAACAAAAAATATATAACTAAGTATTTGAAGTAATCAATTTAGAAAAGAAATATATGGAACATTTTTTACTATACTGTCATATGTGACGTTATTTCTTTCGCTCGGTTAACGTCGGGTAGCCGTTCTAGTTTTAACAATACAATTAACATCCTACAAGTTTCAGGCGCTTTTATCAGCACATGTCGTGTTGTGTGTCAAAACTGTATCGGAAGTGCCTGAATTTTACATTTCAGTAATCATGTCATTATGTATAAAACTTTCATATATCTGGAATTGTGATTTGTGAAATGAAAAATGAAACTCTATGGAATCGCCCAATGTCAATGAGGAGGTTTATGACGTCACGATTTGTTTTTGTTCGACAGATGTCAACGGCAACCGATGTATCATAGAAGAGGCTAAGCACACAGTTCAACATTCTGGGTGGGGTAGTGGTCCAATAAAATAATGCACCCAGAAAGTTCCATCAATGTCATGGGAAAAAGTTAAAAAGAAAAAAAATGACCAATAAAAATAAGGACATTCGATTTTTATCGCATAAGTAAAAAAAAAGTTGTTGAACAATTGTTGGTTGAGTATCGCTTTCTCGTACGGAGTATATATATATATATAAGAACAATTACAGTAGAAAGTAATAACAATTAGACTTTACTTGCCTGAGCAAACTTTTTAGAAGTACAATATAAAACAGGATAGAAGAATACAAATGTGTAAAAAAATTGTCCTAATAGGAGTAAAGTCTTCAGGCTACTAGTAACACTAAAGTATAACAATTACATGTAGACATGTTCTCGTGTATCATGCAGTACGGGGTTGGGCTCTAAAAACCCCTCTGGTTTGTAGACAAGAGATGCAACTGGTAAATGTTCTTCTCTCAATGACAGAAGGTAAGAAAAGAGACTTTTGACTAAGACCCCTCCACTTTTACATGGCTGATTGTAATGCCACCTAGCGCTAAACGGAAGAACCGTGGCAAATAAGGATGTGATCCCTACAAAATTATTAGAATATTGTTGAAAAGGCGCCATTAATTATGTGCCAAAGGGGCTACTGTTCTCCTTCTGCCCATTCTAGGTACGCCAATAGACACGGGCACAATAATATTTTGAAATAAATGGTAAGCTATTTAAGAAATAACAATGTTAATTCAAAAACAGAAGCAGCAGAATTGTTGCTATGGTTGTGACTTGTTGAAAGATGATTTTATTTTTATCTTATGGATTCATCAAGAATTTGAACGCACAGATGCGTAAACTCAAAATTTATTCAACAATATTTTCTTTTTATCTCCACTGTATTTTATGCTTTGGTTCACCAACATCAGAAAATAATTTAATTAAAAAAGAAATAGAGTAGAAACAAAAAATACTAAAAAATATAAAAGTAAGTATATAAAATAAAAATAATAAATGATATAAAGTGAATATATAAATGAAAATATTAGTTCGAAATGAACATAATAATAAAAGGAAGTGAATAGAAATGTTTTTCTATGCGTTTTTTTAAATGAGCAAATTTTAAAAACAACAATAAAAAAATGTTTCTATCAAACGTAATAAAATAATCTTTTATAAGATTTTTCTCCATTTCTTTTAATGAAATAAAATATATGAAAATTAATTAAACGTTCATATGCAATTGAATAGTTTCTTTGTCAACAGAAGTAAATTTTGCGAATTAAAAAAAAGTTTAAAAGAAAATCTAATGGAATGACTACAACTTAAAATATTTAATACAAAAATTGCAAATAGTAGAATGGGTAAATAAAATACTTATATAAAATTCGACACTCTCTTTCTCCTTTTTTCTCTCTCTCTCTCTTTCTCCCTCTCTCTCACACACTTTCATTATTTGATAATTTGACAGAATAAGCAAACGTACACACCCACACACCATATATATATATATATATATATATATATATATATATATATATATATATATGGAAACTGCTCAATATCATTGATAGAGTATTAATATCTAAGTCACGGTAGCGTGGACATGGATTTAACGGCGCCTAGTTACTGAAAGTTTCCCGCCTATACGATCTTCAGAGGTGAGAAACTGTTAGTAAGCAGGCACCGTTTACTCCATATCAAGGATAACTTAACGTTATATATATATATATATATATATATATATATATATATAATTTCAAATAAAGGAGAGCTAAAAGCATTTCAGATTGTGCGTTCATCCAACATGACAATTTCCGGCAAAAGTTTCTGGTAATGAACATTCAGAATAAACGGCTTAAGAATATAACTAGCATCCAGTTAATCCGGAAGTGATTTCAAAATGCTTTATTATTGGTCATAGTAAAAAAAAAGGTAATGATAAATCATTCCATGAATTATTTATGCACATCAAATGTCAAGAGAGGTTGAAACCAATAAATTTGTTCCACGGAAAATTGGATTTTCCTTTAGACATTTAAATGAAACATTGCAATAATCCCCTTAAGTGTTAAAAATGACCATCTCGAAAGCTATTAATATATACTATTTCTATGAATTTTTGAGATGATGCTTGGTCATTTGGATTATTTACATTATTCGGACTATTTTCTTCATCTTTATTGTTATCTGTACAACATTTCAGCCGATGTCACGGTAGCGTGATGTACCATCCGGCTTTCTTTAGGCATTTTTGTCGGACTCGAGAACCTTCTTTTCGAATTCAGGAACCTTCTTGTCGTTATCAGGAGCCATCACGGAACTTTGATCCCAACCCTTTATTCAATCCACGGGGGTATACTGTTCTCATTCCGCTAACCATGGCCGGGGTAGAGGCGTTAAGCTGTGTTAATTATCATTTAATGTTACTGTCGCCTTTGACCAGGATTGAACCTGCAGCCTAGAGATAACAGTCACTTAGAACAATATATAGCTAAATCTTGTAGTTGGATGCTAAAGATAAGGAAGTACAACTATTTCATAATTGTTTAGTATACTATTCAGAAAAAACAACAACTTATTAACTAAGAGCGAATCATATTAATCGTGTATATGAAATCATTGGTGTCTGCGATGGTGAGGAGAGCGAACACGTGTATTCGGAATATATTTTGTTATATACAGAAACTTGCTTAGTCCAACACACATACTCTAGGTTACTTATATGTATTTACCCAGCCCCTCCGCTAAAACAGGATGCTTGACAAGTTCAAGGTTTGACTTCAGAGTTTTCCTTCTCCTAGACTGGTTGATATACCAAGGTTAAAGAGCACTGTCTGCTCTACTACCTATCAATAGCTAGAGGGAGAATAGTTGAATTCATTCCTTTCCAGTGTATTAGCGCTTTCTGAAATGCAAACTGATTCGTCCAGGATTTGAACTCGTCTCGACGTGTCCATTTCCTACGACGATAGCCATCACATCACCTCTTTACTTATAGTACCTTCTGTTACAAAATGGTCACCGCATCTGAGTATCGAGCAAACTCGACACTGCTTTACTTTGGTGATCTGACGATTTGGTTTCGGTTTCTTTGTTTAATGGCATATCAACATTCGTGGGTTATTTAATGCCAAACCTATCCTTGTAGAAGGACAGTTGCTGTACTATTTAACACATAGCTAGGGGGATAAGGGGGGGGGTTCATATCTTTCTTAGGGGTATTAGTCCAAGAGTGAACACAATAGTGCGACTGGTGTTCGAACTCGCTTACTACGATGTCAAAGCCCAGAACGTTAGCCGCTAACCCCATAGTGACCCCCCTCACGCGGTAATCTGACGAAAACTGGTGATCTCGGCGGGACTTGACCGTAAGTTATTCGGAATATATCTTACTGACAGCCTTATTGTACCATAAGCATTACATTCGTAGGGGTTAACGGTTGTCATACTGAAAGCATCAGTTCCCGCTAGATCACTGAAGTTAAGCATCGATGATCCTGTTCAATACTTAGATGGGTGCCAATTTAAGCTACAGCAGGTACTGTAAGAACCTGATATCAAAACGACTTGATTAGGCATTAAATGACCCGAAGAGGGTTGATATGCCGTAAAACAAAACAACCAATCAGCCATTCGTAGGGAAGGTGCTGCAGTCACTGTTAGAGAACACACGACCCACTGGATGGACCTGTTTGTCCCCCCCCCAACCTCTAAGCCGAGATCAATGTATGAAATTAAAGCAACAATTAGGAGTTTTAATGCACGTGAAAATGATGCATCGAATGTGCAGAATATATACAATGCCCAGTGGGAAAATGTTGATCGTGGGAACATTTTGACAAACAATAAAGTGTATTTAATGGAAAGTTCACAGTAATAGTTATTAATTAGAATTCAAGGATATGGCTAGAATTTCAATCTAATAACCACATGATTAAAAAAAATGACTCATCTATTGTTGTTTTTGATTTACCGTATATCAACCCTTTTCGGGACGTTTCATACCGAATTGATTCATTTTGATAAACAACGGACTCAGGTTGATTAGAGTACCTGCTGTTGCTTATTAAGTATTAATTAAATATTGAACAGGTTCATCGCGAGTTAACTTCAATGATCTAGCAGGAACCGGTGCTTTCAGTGTGACTTGACCGTAATTACTCACCTTTGGATTGATCTCTTAATTAATTCTCTCTTACTTATTCTCTTGATGCTCAGGTGGATATCTTATGACTAAAAGCACCGGTTGCTGTCAGAAAATTAAGTTTGCTTAGTTGTGGCACAAGGCCAGAAGTATGAGGCACCTAATACCACCAAATAATTAATGTTAAGTAGCGGCGAGCCTATTTTGTTTATTACAATGGATTAGAAATTTACGCTACGAGACCCATTAAGCTTTGAGATCCATACCAATGAGATTATGGTCAAGTCATACTAAAAGCACCGGTTCCCGCTAGATCACCGAAGTTAAGTAACGATCAGCCTATTTAATACTTAATTGTGTAATCACTTAAGTAACAGCCAGGGGATTTAAAACTATGGGTCCCGACCATTCAGTGAGTCGCAAAATAAATAAATTGGATTGCAAAATAAATGTTTGTCTTTGATTTACTCAGTTCATATCCTTATATTTAAGTTTAATGGGTTGCAATTCAAAAGGCTGTTCTGGCTTTGGGTCGCAGTAAAAAAAAGAAAGTTTGAAAAACACTGCTGTTATCAATCTGAGTCCTTTATTTATTCAAAGTGACTTGATTCGGCGTTAAATGATCCGAAAAATATGCCGTAAAACAACCAACCATACCAATGGATCTCGCAAAGCTGCTGGTACGGATGAAAGCTAAAAGGGACGTGAGTTATAGTCTCACTGAATGCTTATCCATTATCATTGTCTTCAGTACATTCTGCTTCTTTCTGTGGATTCCAGTAAGTTTGCGGTAAAAACAGGAAATGCACGAAAGAAAATCCAAGACAAAATTATTAATAATGGTTAGTTGGATTTTATGGCATGTCAAACCTAAGGCTATTTTATGCCTAAGACGTTTTTGTTTTATTCATCTCCACGACGCAATAGTCACAAGTTTGCCCGTTACCATGCACATGTATGAAAATTACATAGTGCTCAGAACTAATCAAATGCCATACGTGAGTGTGAGGAAAATTTGGATGACCGACTGAGATACAAATAAAAGCCGTTAGAATTCTTTCCTTGGACAGTATGAGAATATCTCGCGCTAGAGAATCAAAAATTCTCGCTTGATTCCAGAGGGCGTCTCACCAGGTAGCACCTGTCCCTTCGTCTAAAAGGAGCAGGACTGGGTTTAATTGTCCAGTGCCTGAAGCGCCCAAAACGAGGAATCCCGACGGAATTTTAAGCAATCTTTTTTTACTCTGATTAGGCATTACCTAAATTAAACGACTTTGTGTCACGTTTAACTCGGTGGGAGTCAATAAATACCGTACGAGAATTTCTAGAAGAGAATTACGAATGGTCCGAGTGACAAACAGCCAACATTAACTTTTTACTAACATTAAAAGATGAAAGAAAATATTCGTCACAATGAATAATAAGTGTTTCAGTACAGATGAATGGACACTGAAGAACAGATGGTATGGATGCCTCGCGTGATGTAATGGTTAGCGAGCTTGGTTATTAGGCCATTGTTTGTGTTTTTTTAAATTCTTACTGAGTGACCCACGCGTCTGACCTTATTCTAAATTAATTTTAGAGTAAGTAAAGACAACTTCATGCCTCTATATCAGATTAAAGAAACCCTTTTTCTGTCATTCACTGGTCCCGTAACTTGGTTTTAGTCGTGGTGGTTGGGGGAGGGGCTGCGCTACTGATGTAACATGAGTTGGGCTTGCCCACGCCCATCCCTCTCCATTTGTACAATTAATTTGAATTCATAGTTTTCCTTCTAGACCGGTTGCCTTACCAATCTGCTATACCACTTATCCATAACTGGATAGAGGATAGTTGGATTCTTACCTTTCCCAAGGATATTGGTGTTATATGGAAAACAATCTCATTTAGGAATTGAACTCGGGTAGCCGAGTCCACTTCCTACGAAGATAACCGTTACGCTATGAGTTCTTATCTTTTCATATATATTCCATTAACTATTATGGTTCAAATGTAGCAAATAATTACCCTCTTATTTGTCTGATTTTTTAGAGGAGGCTTGATGATTTAGATTACTTATATTTTCGGACTGTTGTACTCATCTTGTTATATACACAACGTTTCGATCGATGTGCCCTCCAACCTTCTTCAGCTGTTTCTTGTCGAACACTTAACACTTGTACCCTTCATTGTTAACTGAATAAGAAAAATCCAACCCAATGAATTAAATAAAGGGTTCGGTTCGAAGTTTTGTAAAGGGTCCCATTTAGGAAACGAAGGTTCCCGATTTTGACAAGTAACACCTGAATAAGGCCGGTGGGCACATCAACCGAAACATTGTGTATATAACAATAAAGATGAGAACAACAGCCTGAAAAATCTAAATAATAAATTACTGTCTTGATGGAAAAAGAAAGAAGTAAAAACCTAAAAAAAAAAAACATTTAAAAAATATTTTTGCTCTTTGTAGTCACTCTTCAAATTCAAAACTTGATTACTGTTGTATTTCTCTCTCTCTCTCTCTCTCTCTCTCTATATATATATATATATATATATATATATATATTGTATATTTTGGTTAAAATAAATTTATAACCGTTAACAATCTCGAAATTAAAGGTTTTTCTTTATCAATCCTATAAATATTGCTCTGTATATAAGTATCATACATTAAGCTCTTCATGCGGATAACCAGTTTTTAATATATCTATATTAAAAAGGTCCGGAATAGAATCATTTCCATCACCAACTTATCTGGTCACACACACACACACACACACACACACACACATATATATATATATATATATATATATATATATATATATATATATTGCACCTTTGAAATAGATATTGCCAAGTAGTTTTAATACTGCTAAAAGGTTTTGACCATAAAAGTTTAGTTGATTGGACCAACCGCTGCTAAGTGAGATCACAGCAATTTTGTTGGAAGCTGTGGGTTCAACTGTTTATTTTAAGTGGAAAACTTCATCTGTTACAGTCGTCTTGGATACGTGTAAACAATAAGTTGATAAATGAGATTTACACAGTGAACACGCATACTTTTTCATACACCTCTTAAGATCTTTTTGTAAAAACACCTGGTATGTGTGATGTTTTCAAAGCGAATAACTACAACAATGTTTCCTACATAAACATTTGGTAGCTGAGGTGGTAAGATTTACACCGGATGATGCAATTGACAGAATATTAAAGTGGTGTACAAATTATGATAAATCTTCCCCCATCCAAATCGAAAGTTAGCCATAAAATTAACTGAAAATATATAAATACGTTTACGGTTCAGAATTTATGCTAAACATTATAAGACAAAGCTGAAATTCTTTTAAAATTTTTAAAAAGATTAAAATAATTATTTTTTGCTAGTTTTATTTATCTTATTTTTGTTGCTCATATGTTTTTTGTATTCAGCGGCCATTAAGCAACCAAAAGAATTTCACTAATAATGATAATTATCTTTACCTCAGATATGTATTCGGACTGCTGGCTCGTTTAGCTCAGTCAGTAGAGCATCCACACAGGAGCCATAAGGTTCCGGCCTACGTACCGGCCCTCGCCAACTCAACGCATGAATAACACACATTGGATCAGTGTGGTAAAGTGGAGAGCTGATAATGGGTGTAGTGCTTCATCAGACACAACAATCTCCCTCGTCTAGCGCTAGTGAAAAAGGGATAGAATCATTCGCTGTCTGGCTAATACCGACAACAGCCCACTTTGTCGACTTGACTTTTTTTACTTATCGTGTGTGTGTGTGTGTGTGTGTAAGAGAGTGTCATTCTTTTATTTATAAGACGTCTCTCCTCTCTCCACCCACAAGTGGGGGTGGTTTCGTTTAAGTCTCAAATTATATGATGAATTATATTATATATATATCGAATTCAACTAACTTTTAAAATCTGATTAAATCTTTTAAATACCATGTGACCTAGCCAATCAATGAGCGTCCATATGATTTCAAAATGTTTCAGCAGAGACCGAACCCTTGACTCGTTCCGGTCAATCACTCCTACGCCCAAACGTATTCACCATACCTGGGCGACGACGATGGTGGTGGTGCGGTGTTATTAAATAACAATAAGCGCTAAAATTCATACTCAACTAAATAAAGATAACAAATCCTGTCCCATGTTAAAATATGCAAAGATTTGAAAGTGTTACATTCTCATTTTGATACTTTTAACGGTTCATATACTTTCTTTGAAAAGACCTCAACATAACTTTCTTTATCAAAAACTTTTCTCGTCCTGTAGGCTGGGTTTGTATAATACAACAACTACACCTCTGCAGATAAGTAAGCTCCCTCTCCGCTCAATTGGACCACCTTTTGGCCATGGGTGGCGTCTCGTAATACTTAAGGACGGAATCCTGGTGTCTAAGCAGCCCATGACTTGCAACACTACACTTTGCCCCTTACTTGAGCTAGACGGGCGATCGGAGAGGCTCCATCCGATCAATCGGCTGGTCATGTCAAGCCCTAGCACCTATATGATTGTCTGGACCGTATTCCCCAATTCATCTTATGGCAAATCCCTAACTCTTTTTATCATATGTGTATGTATGACGCTAAACTATATCTAGTGATGAGGTTCCAATTCTGGAGCTGTTGGGAGTGTGAAGTACCCCTTCATTGCCATTACTCCTAGGTCCACTCTGACCCAAAGTGGTAGTACCTGTTAATATGTTTAACATTTTTTTGAATATCCTACAAAAATGTATAAAATAAAATCGTCTTCGGTATAAAATAATCCAAGGATTGACATGCCGTAAAATCCAACCAACCAAAAACTTTTCTTCACCAAACAACATTAACACAATGTTTATCTTATTTCGCGAAGAAAAGTTATGTAGTTTTTTGTTTTACTATATCACAAAAAAAAAAAATGGATCAAACTACCTACAAATATCATTTGAATATTACGAATTCATTCAAGAAAGATATACTGTCAAATAATTGTATTATATTTTATTGTATATACATTTTCGTTATCATATTTGAAAGTCTCGTTATTTCTTCATACAAGTCGTATTTCCTACTTTGCTAGACTTCTCTAATAACAAATGCGAGTGTTATCATTTTTTTCCAACTTTACTCCTAGTTGCCGTAGCCCAATATATCATGCCATTTTGGAACCAGGCGGACTCTGTGAACAAATTAAAAACATTTCGGACTGAATCCAGACAGCAAACATGAAATTTGGGATTCCCAAGTTTTAATTACAGCGATTGTTTTCAGCGATTTTTTACGTGATTTTTTTGCGACGATTATTTTTGTACGATGACAAAAATATTGTTCGTTAAAAAAAAAAGAAGATATGTACTCAATGAATGGATAATTTTGGAGTCGAAGACTAAACCAAGAGCTCTCAACAGGAGCTAGCTTAATTGCCGTTAGATAGGGCGGCTTTAAAGCTAGTCTGCTATACATATGAACTCTATGATTGTTTACTTACCGACTAGAAAAGTTAACCTTTTAAGACAATCCTGTCTAACATGCACAAAAATTGATTATTAGCTGCAACTAAAGTCAACTTATCGTGTTTATTTCGACTAACAAAATTGAATGTATGTAGTAAGATATTGATTTTGAGATCAATCAAGATACGAATTCAAGAACCTGTTATGTCGGCGAGGCTTAGAATACGCTAACAGTATCTCCTGAAGAAAGGTAATACCCCCACCAAAAGAGTGTCCTGGATATAACACTAAACTGCATCTGATGGCAAGGTTTTAGTTCAAAAGATCTGTGGAGTGGAAGTATTCCTTTATTACCATTACTGACCCGGAGTGGTAGTACCTGTTATTATCCCATCTATGGGTAAAATATATCTGTTTAAGAATTAATTATTTTCGTGTGGAAAAACAACTCTTAAGAAACTACACAAAAGTGTAAATATGGATGTACAATGAATGTGATTCCCTAACTTTTTGGCATAAAATAACCGTAGATGAGTTGACATGGCGTTAAAATCAATCAATCAATTTCTAGAATTTATATTCCAATGATATAGAAAACAAATATAAAATCACGTAAAATTTGTATATTTGTTTTTCTGCATTTTCGGTAAGACTATGACATTTACGTGCGTTCAGGTCTTTGAAATAAAATGTACTTGCAATACGAGTCATGCAAAAAAACCAACAAAAACAGAAAAAACAAAACAAAACAAAAAACTTTCCCTTTTTTTTCTATTTCCTGCGAGTGTAAATTTTTTTATCTTTGTTCTTGAGATAAATCTATCCTGGGTTTAATAAAATATTCATTGTGTGTGAGTGAGAGAGAGAGAGAGAAGAGAGAGAGAGAGAGAGAGAGAGAGGGGGGGCTAAATCCTGACACATTTTATAGATTGGGAAACCTATTATAAAACATCAGTGAGTTTTTAAGGAATACAAAGGAAAGTGCGTTTATGTTCCTGATTTCCCTCCTCACTAATTCGAATTGCAGCATTTTGCAAGTTTCCTGTTACTTGTCACCGACCAACAAGAGAATTTTGGGGGTTGTCTTAAGCCAATCTTTTTTTTCTTTTCTTTCTTTATCACGTGATTATCATATATATTCTCTCTACTGAAACCCGAGGAAAACACATGTGCACTCACATCTCTTTTACTCGCACTTCCTGGCTTCCTGGTCCCAACGATTGATAACAACGAAATCAGCACTGACGAATAGTACTTTCTAAACTTCTTGTTTTGTGTTCCTAATACGGATACGAAGCGCTGAAGATATCCTGTATTGATTTTTGTCTGTATTTAGAATAACAGAGAAAAGGTACAGCGTATAATTGTAGGTCAACAGTTGTTAGGTTCGATCTCTCTCACCCCCGTCTCTCTCTCTCTCTCTCACACACACACACACACACACACACACACACATATATATATATATATATATATATATATATATTCTTGCTGTTGAGGATCATTACATGCGGGCTTCTTCTGTTGTGATACAGGTCATCCATCATAGGAGCTTGATGTACATTGCTCAAGGTGTGTGAATGGACATATACCTATATATATATATATATATATATATATATATATATATATATATATATATATGCTAATAACTTTTTGTTGATTTGCTTTGAATGGGTCCGAACTAGAGACGTCTAACTCATACCTTGTAACCTAGCCTGTGTAATTCCTTTCTATAAAACTATTGAAATATATTTACAGTTAGCTAGAAAAGGCGAGGGAAGAAAAACGAAAAACACTGGGACGCATGGATACAATTTTACTTCGTCTTTTTAGATTTTTGTGCGTCAGGGACGCAGGATACGTACCTATTAGCATCTCTGTATATACTTGGGCAGTATTCTTTTTCCCTTTATGCCTGTTGCGTTAAACCCAACGGAAATTTCGTGTCGGACGAATTTCTTCTCGATCTCTTCCAGTTTACTGGCTACTGATAAATCCTTAAAGTTTTCGTCCCTTTTACTATCAGCACTTCATAGTATTCTGGTTGATTTCAACAATGCTGTTGTCTGGATGGTATCAGCTCTTCCTTTAATATCCAGTTTCTCCATTCTTTTTCCCCAAGCTTTTGGGGACCGTTCCAAGTGCACCAACTACAATTGTTATCACTTTCACCCTCATATTTCACAGTTTTTAAAAAATTCTCTTGCAAGGTAAAGGTATGTGTCTATCTTTTCGTTTTCTTTTATCTTCACCCAGTGATATGCTGGAATTTCAAAATCGACTAGTTAACAAGTTCTCTTTTTCTTGTTAATCAATACTAGGTCTTTTCTTCTGGCTGGGACAATTTAATTTATAGGATTTCAAGATATTTTCATACAATTTTGGTAAATATATCTAATAAAAGTGTTATATTAATTTTTGTGTAATTTGGACGACAATTTCCCCATCGCACCACACACACACACACACACACATATATATATACATAATGTGTGTGTGTGTGTGTGTGTGTGTGTGTGTATGTGCCTTATGACCCCCTTCAAAAACAAGACAAAAACCTAACACTTCATATAGACATATCAAAATTAAAAAAGAAAAAAGAAAGTTAACTGTTTTCTTTGATGTATTTATGCTACATTCTGAAATAAAATCCGATAAGTGCTAAGTATCAACTGTAACATAAGTCGACATTGACACAAAGTCATAAAACTGATATGGAGAATTTATAAGAGAAAGCATTTATCAAACAGTTGAATTGCGTAGATTTCAACGACCCCAACGCCTCTGTCTAGAATAAGTCTTAATTTTCAATTAGAAAGTTGTATCTTGACTTACGAGTGTCCCAACTTGGTTATTTAATGCCAAAAACTTTCCCAATGGAAGAACAGCGATATACTATTGATATATAATCATGTACATTATCTAAAAAAACTGATAGTGTTCAAATTTGGAACCGGTGCATTTCATTTCATTAAGTACAGTATCGTTTGTCTGAGTAGCGGGCATTTTTTTGCCCAATGTAACAGTTCATGTCTAAATAAGGCTTTAACGCGTAATTATTATTTTAGTCTGTCAGTAATAAAGTCTGCGGAGTGATTTACTTTCAGTATCAACCAAACAGCAAAGGAGTCTATCCACTTTTTGCTAGTGCTAGATCAGAGAGATTGTTTTGTTGAAGTGATGCGCCATACCTACCGTCAGTTCCCAAATGTTTTACTTCGCACACCAGATTACCCAAGCTGTGCTTCTCATGAAACTGAGTTGGCGAAAACCTTGCGATTCATAGGCTAATGCTCTACAAACTGAGCTAAACAGTCTCAATTTATGAAATATTCAGTTTTCTATATATTCATAGATTTATGCAATTTTTATTGATACATTTATGTTATTTATTAATTGCAATGCTTTTTGTTTTCAATCTTGGGAATTCAAAGAAACCTTCCGTTTTCATTGGCGATATCATGCATATTTGGTGTTCAGTATGACATAAGCCAAGTATTAACTCTGTTTTGATATACCACATGGTTGGTTGGTTGGATTTTACGGCATGTCAACATTTGGGTTATTTTATGCCGAAGACGTTTTTGTTTTATGTATTCTTGTTGGGTATTCAAAGTTTTTTTAAACATATTTTAAAAAACTCATTTTTGAACTATTTACCCCATAGATAAGATTTAAATCTTATTTAGATTGCATTGTATTAACATTATAATGTCGAAACACCGGTGTTAGCACGTACTATAATATATATATTCCACTTAACTATATTGTTTTTCCATATATATATATATATATATATATATATATATGTGTGGTGTGTGTGTGTGTGTAATATTGCTTCTTTTTATATGTAGATTATTGTTTTCCTCTTCACATAAACGAAAAGTGACAGGAATATTCACACAGCTTAACAAAGTATTAATAGTCTTTAAGGATTGAATCTTGCTCATGAAGTGGATTAAATTGCTGGTAACTTTTATCGCTTTCACACGCGCGCGCGCACACACACGCACACACACACACACACACACACACATACTCACTCACTTACTCACTCACTCCCCCACTCTCTCTCTCTCTCCGTATTTCATTCCATCAGTGATGAGACAAAGAATAATTGGTGATGAGACTTCAGCGGGAGAGCAAGAAAATTAGTATTCAAGGTTTTTCCCATCACAAAATTCTACGCAAAAGGTCGACACCTCTTTCATTTGTTCAATTATCTTTTGTTCAATCTGTCTGGGCGTTTCTCAATCATCTTCATCTGCATAAACCGACACATGCAGCCATATTTGTAGACATACAACGGAAGCAAAACACACATCAGCAATTATGTAAATTTACTTTGGCTTTCCTATTCATAGCTGGACGTCTCTGTAGAAAGAAACGGAGATTTGCTATTTTATGTATGTATTTACCCAGCCCCTTCACACGAGCAGGATGTGACACAAGGTCAATTTTTAAGCAGAGTTTGAACTTAGTGTTTTCCTTCTCCTAGACTGGTTGCCATGCCAAGGTTAAAGAGATCTGTCTGCTCTGCTATTTAGCTATAGCTGGAGAGAGAATAGTTGGATTCATACCTTTCCCACGAGTATTAGCACAATGTGAAGTGCAATCCGCCTCATCCAGGAGACTAGGTATTGTAGTATGTAAAACTTTTTTTCCTTTTTTAGCCGAGTGTATGGTTTGGTTTCTTTGTTTAGTGGCATATCAACCTTCGTGGGTTATTTAATGCTGAAGCCATACCTGTAGAACAGTATTGATACCATTTAAACATAGCTTGAGGGGGTTCATACTTCTCCCTAGGGTATTAGTCCGAAATTGAACGTAATAGATCGATTAGAGTTCAAACTCAGCCAACTGTACGTGTTTTAAAACTTATATAGCAGGTTTCATAAAAAAGTATGAAGACTTTATCTTTATATTTAAAAAAAGTTGTTTAGAATCTAAATTTAAATGATAACATGTGCACAGCTGATCAACTTATATAATAAAGGGATGATGTCTAGACGTATAGACGAATTCTAAACGAATGAAGTCAGTCTCTATACTTTTGAACGGTAGTTTTTAGTGAAATACACGATTGTAAAATGCATTACACTCTTTACTCACTAAATTCAGCTAACTGCAACTTTTCTTCTTTAGATTCGTTTAAAGGTTATGGATTTGAGGACGTGGAGGACATTAAAAAGAAAATACGTGTGCAAATTCACAAATATCAAAAGATGAGTTTGAGAGGTACTTCGATCAATGGAAAAACTCGCTGGATGCCAAGGAGACTATTCTGATGAAAATTAACGTTGCATTTATTGTAAATGTCTGTGTTGGTAGATACAGCTTCCTTTTCGATACTTTTTGAACGCATCTCGTAAGAGTTTTCACGTGATCTTAGCTCTTCTTTTCGAGTCCCGGGGTTCAGATTCTCCTCTATCTTCCATTTTAAAAGCATCATAATCGAAAACTGATGGTGTTTATTGCAAAGTCATCCACTTAAAACGTTTAAACCAGTTTTGGGAAGAACGAGTGGATATCATTTCATTCCACTCCCAAATTCTTCAAACAGGCTTAGTTAATAATACCGTTAATTGATAACGTAAAATTGTCAGAATCTCAATTTTTATTATCGCTACCATCCCAGCCTCCAAAACAACATTAATAGCTGAATAATAATAATAATAATAATAATAATAATCTAAGACAGTAAACTAGCACAAGATTAGGTACGACTGAGTTGGAAAGATGATCCACTGGGAATTGTGCAAGAAATTAGACTTTCACCATGCTACTAAATAGTATATGCACGAATCTGAATCTGTCCTAGCGAATAAGACCAGATATAGTTTTAATTAACAATAAGAAAAGAACTTATCACCCCAAGGATTTTGTTGCACCAGCAGACCACAAAGTGAAAGTGAAAAAAGGGGAAAAGCATGGCCAATATCTGAACTTTCATAGAGAACTGAAAACTAGTATTATTAGTGTTATTCGGACTATTGTCCCCATCTTCATTGTTATTTGTACAACGTTTTGGCCGATATACCCTCCGGCCTTCTTCAGGTATTTCTTGTCGGACTCGGGAACCTTCTCGGGCTCGGGAACCTTCTTTTCGAACTCGGGAACTTTCTTGTCGTATTCGGGAGCCATCACGGAACTTTGAACCTAACCTTTTATTTATTCCACGGGGGTATCCTGTTCTCATTCCGCTAACCATATCTGGAGTTGTGCTAATTAATTATTTTTCTAACTGCTTTCACTCAGGATTGAACTCGGGAACCAGAGATAACTGTCACTTAGAACTGTCTTTTAACCAAACTGCCTAATCCACTTGGCCATGTGTCCAATTGGAAATTCCTGAAGAAGGCCGGAGGGTATATCGGCCGAATCGTTGTACAAATAACAATGAAGATGGGGACAATAGTCCGAATAACACACTCATCTCAAACATTCAGAGAAATAGAACTGAAAACGTTATGAAACCTGAAGGTAACAATGATATCAATGGTAGAAGAGTCTCTTGGAATGGTTCTAATGGTCTTGGAAAAAAGGCTCGATGAACTGGGGATTAGAATTGAAATCATTCAGACCACAACACTCCTAAATCCGCTAGAAGAGTACTGAAGACTTGAGGAGACTTGCCGTCCCTCATACTTCAGTGATAAATCATCAGTTAGGGGTGGTGTGAAAAACTCGCAAGGAGTGAAATAATAATAATGATGATGAAATCATATTCGTGGGAGAAAAAGTAGAAGATGGAAATATTTTTGAAACATCCTAATATTTTGGCTGAGACATAAATTGCCATTGGCACAAAATTTCCTAATCATTTTCTTTTTTGAATTTATTCATGAGGAATTTTTGTATTTTTCATTCAATTTCCTCATCGATAACTTCGCATTGTTAAACTCTTTCTTTCCTCACTTTGTTTTCTGTTTCGGATTCACTTGATGAATAATTTAAAAGGACAAAATAATGTCATTCTGTTTTTTTTTATCATTTGTTAAAATATAAAAAAATATGCACAATAAAAAGTACCCCCCCAACAACAAAAAACAAAAAACAACAACAAACAAACACAAGTGACAAATAAGATATAAAATCACGGTTATATGAATGCCGGGAAATGATGCGTATTTTTAGTGTAGAGTTAATCTATTACACCAATAGAAATTTCTGTCTATGTATAACCAGTTGGCACCTACACCAGTGATCCGATCATGATGGAACTTTACACTCATGCTGATATTCATAAACAAGACTGGGTAATTGGATGTTAATAAAAATCAATAATGGAACTTTTAGTGGACATCTTTACAATGGAGGAGAAAAGTGAAAGTGAATCAGTGGGAGAGGGGGAAGGGGGTAGTAATGTTGAAATCTAGTAATAAATTCGATACTCTTCGAGCTGAAACTTCCCCAGCTTATTCACTCTAAATGAAGAAAATTGGACGGGTGAATAACTTATGAGTTAAACAGCTATAATCTCACACAAAAATTATTCTTTCATAAACGCACCTTGCGAAGGTTGCTATTGAAAATCCAATATGGATATGCCTGTTCGCGAGCATTTCCAGGCTAACTTTGGTACCTACGAATAACCCCACCTTTTCCGGGTATTACCGGGTACTGTAGCTAGTATCAAATAATCATTTTGATTTTTAATATCGTCAATAAACTTAAAAAGCATTTTTCCGGTGACTGAAATAAAATGTGTACGATACAAAGTATGAATGAAATAGAAAGTGGAGGCTGGTTGATTGTTTTACGGCATATCAATCCTTTTTGGGTCATTTAATGCTGAATCAAGTTATTTTGGTTAGCAAAGGACTCAGGTTGCTTACAGTACCTGCTGTTATTTATGTGGTCACCTAATTAAGTATTGAACAGACTCATCACTTCTTAACTTAGGTGATCTAATGGAAATCAGCTTTCAGCATGACTGTAAAAATGAAAGATAGTTAATATAATTCATTTGTAAATAAGAAGAAAGCGTATACAAATTATAAGCTGTCA
Source organism: Doryteuthis pealeii (assembly GCA_023376005.1). Lineage (NCBI taxonomy): Eukaryota > Metazoa > Mollusca > Cephalopoda > Myopsida > Loliginidae > Doryteuthis > Doryteuthis pealeii. Next base: position 46,695,855 of record CM042169.1, read on the forward strand.
TTGAATTATAAGCTCAAAGTCATCTAACACACACACACACACACACACACAACACACAATATATATATATATATATATTATAATGACGTTGAGTTTTATATATTAGTAGTTAATGTGCCATATATATATATATATATATATATATATATATATATACACTCACTTATTTGCTTACACACCTACAGTGGTTCGTATTCTTTGAATGATGATAAAAAATGAGAATTTAATTCGTGCTTAAAACTTGCTGAATATGTGTACAAGTTTTTCATTTTTGGAAAGAGCTTGTTACATACATGACCATTAAATGCCAATTGAAATTATCTGTGATATTCATATTCTATAAATATCTACAACTTCTTGAGTCATCACGATGATTAACTTTGACTTCATTGAAATTATACGCGATATAAATTGACTCAATTATAGATTATCGAAATCCTTTGGGAATTGGTCAGAAATTGTAAAAATGTTGGAACTTTAAAGCATATTGATATATTAAGGATTAACCCTTGGCCTTCTTCAAAGAGATTGAAGCTGTTTCAAACCTCGTGGATTAAACGATCTATAAACGCTTTATAAAATCTTACCTTATATAAATATGTATATAAGGGTAACGTGGATATGAAATCATCGGTGCTTGGTAACTGACAGTTTCTCGCCAATGCAATTTTCAAACCAAGTGCATTTGGTTTGAAAATCGCATCTATTTTATCCTGAAGAGTCAAAGTATTAACCACAAAATTTTGGTGTAAATCACTGAAATTCATTTCTATTTTCCCCTAATTAAAACTTCACATAAAATTAATTATTCCCTTTATCAATAATTAGGAATAATTTGTCTTTCCTCTACAGACATGCAAAACCGGTTTGGTCAAGAGCTGTCAAATTTGGTAAGCATACTTATGCTTATACGTATCAAGAGAACTGAGGAAGGTTGATATTTACCCAACCCATTTACCACTGATAGAATATGACTTAAGGTCCAAGTATGGGGCATTGCTTAGAACTAAACGTCTATTAACAGAGAAAATGTTTAAGTAAATAAATCTCTTACGCGCCAGAAATATTTCTGTGCAAAACATTTTGAACTATCAGTACTAAAGTTGATTGGTTTAATTTTACGGCATGTCAACCCTTGGGTTATTCTATGTCGAAGACGTTTTTGTTTTATTCATTCTTGCTGGGTAATTAAATTTTTAAACTCTTTTTAAACCAATTAAAAAAAATAGATTTATGATCTATTTAACCCGTAATTGTGACCCTAACAGGTATTGCCACTGCTGGTCAGTGTCGCCCTGGGAGTAATGTCAGGGGGAATTCCACTCTTCCAAGAGCTCCAGAACTGGAACCCTACCACTAGATGCAATTTAATGTCATACCCAGGACACTAAGACCCTCAGCCATCACCTTCTAGCACATGATAAAAAGGTTGGAGGTTTGCCATACGAGCAATACGATCGGGACAATCATATAGGAGCTAGGGCTTGACGTGACCAGGTGATCGATTGGAGGTACCACTCAAACCGTTCGTCTAGCCCAAGTAATGGCCAAAGCTGAGTGTTGCATTTCGGACTGCCCAGACACCAGGATTACATTCTTAAGCATCACGGGTCGCCACCCACGGTCAATAGGTGGCCTCATCGGGGTGGGGAATATTACCGCTCTGCAGAGGCACAGTCGGCGTATTCTTCAGTGTCAGTACCAAGGAATCGGTTATTGCAATTATAATTAGCTGTGATCCAAGTCTTGACCTCTTACCTGGCGTATACAGGTACCTCTGCTAGTAATTTGTATTGTGTGTTCGCGCGCGAGGGATCCTGCCAAAATCTTGAATCGAGGTCAAATGTACTTTAGTCTTTGGCTGCAGCAGATCACTTGGAGTCAGTTCAATATTTTACATAATAAGACAACTCGTTATTCATTTAGTCATTCATCCGTTTATTTTATGAGTTCAGAGATGTCTATAAAATTAGGAAATAAATCTATCGGGCTTTCGGCCATAGGTACACTTACATTAATAAACTAACTCTCTAAAACTCTGTTAACAAGAAATGAAAGACAATACGATAACGAAAAAGGTAATCATAAAGCAACTTTATAATAGTTTTAGATAGGGCTCAAAATGATGGATAGACTGACAGCTAAGAAAATAGGGATTTACAGTGGTAATGGCAGATTGTTTATAATTGTACTTTACGACCTGTCGGTGGGGTTTAGAATATGCTGACTATATCATCTGGAAAGAAAAAAAATTGGGTTGTCCTGGGCATGACACTTAACTGTATCTGATGGCGAGACTCCAGTTCTGGAGATATATGGGGAGTGTGGCGAACTTCTTCATTACCATTACTCCCAGTTTCACTTTAATACGGAGTGGTAATAACTTAGGGTCCCATCTATTGTATAGAATAATTCGAATTTGATAGAACCGTGTGTACCTTCCCGCCAAAAACTCTTTAGAAACTACACAAAAATATAAACGTGAACCCAATTCCCTAACCTTTAGGCATAAAATAATCCTAGATGGGATGACATGCCTTCAAAATAAATTAATCAATCAATAATATTTGTATTTTGCAGTTCTGTGATTCAAGAATAACTTGTTACATTGTAATACGCTATACGGCTGATAGCTCGTTACCACATATTATGGAAAGAGCTTTTATGTTTTCAGGATATTTGTTATGGCTTTGTTTTTTGTTTTATGGTATATAAATCTTCGTGGGTTATTTAGTGCCAAAGCCGTCCTTGCAGAAGAACAGTAGTAAAGTCGGCGGAGTGGCCTATTGTCGATATCAGCCGGACAGCGAAGGAATCTATCCCCTCTCCCCAAGCGCTAGACCAGGGAGATTAATTTTGTGGCTGAGGTGGACCGCCACACCTATCTTCTCCATACTTTGCAAAACAGATTCAAGCTGTGCTACTCATGCGCTATTGGCGAGGGCCAGTATCGAACCTGGAATCTTGTGGTCCCTAGGCTAAATAGGTCCCTATTATTTTAGTAATTTATTCATTTAAAATGAATCTATAAAATAGAATGTGATTCAACATTGAAGGCGTCCTTTAAGCGTACTTACAAATAAAGTTTGTAAATTTGACACTGGGAGATTGATGGTTAAGAGGCCTGAAACTCATTTGAGTTAAAAATCCTCATGGTATGATAAAATATAGACATCCATTTTTAACTAATTGATGGATATATTAGAGAGAGAGAGAGAGAGAGAGAGAGAGAAGAGAGAGAGAAGAATAATAATAATAAAAAAAATAATTAAAAATTCATTCGATGCATATTTTCATACTATTTCAGCAGGTTCCTGGATATCTTTGAATGGATTTTTCGCTCTTTTTATTTCATTTTTTAATGATTTAAAAGTTTATAGCTATGTGAAGTTATCTTTTACTTTCTAAAAAAAGTTCGAAACTAAAGACAGAGATAAGAAGTTAAAAAGAATTCTTCTGGCCCAACTCTCACGATATGAGATTATAAAGTGAATAATGCATTATTAATAAACGGTAAATATTTAAACATTTATTCAAACACGTGTGCAAATATTTATGTACATACGTTTGGAGCTGTTAGAATTCGCCGACTGCATAGTGGTAAGACCCTCTAATGGGACCACCTGTTCGCGGTGGATGGTGACCCGTGGTGCTTAAAGGCGGAATCCTGGTAGCTGATAGTTTATGTCACGCCAACACTTCCCTTTGGCCCTTACTTGCACTCTACGAGCGGTCGGATAGGCCCAACCAATCAGTCGGCTAGTCATGTCAAGCCTATATATGATTGTTCTGACCGTATAGCTATTATGACAAACTCCAAACCTTTTTATCATTAGGCGGTGGCTGTGGGTCTTAGTATCTTGGGTATAGACCCGGAGTGGTAGTAACTCTTAGGGTCCCATCTATGGGTTAAATAGGTAACAAATGAGAATTTTTTGAATACCCATCTATAATGAATAAAACAAAAACGTCTTTGGCATAAAATAACCCAAAGGTTAACATGCCGTAAAATCCAATCAACCAGTCAATTATTACTTCCTCTAACAAAATCTTCTCAATAAAACCCAATATAGGAGAATAGAAACGAGGGGAGAAGAGATTGATAGGGAAGCATCAGAAAGGAACAAGTCACTCTATCCCGACTGACACACTCCTTTTTACTTAAAAACGAAAGTCTGACAGAATGCATGTCATGTCTAACATCCTATACTGTTAAGCACATTCCAATAGAATGTGTGGGTTTTGCTGTTATTTGATAACGTTTTTACAACACGCCAACATGAAAGATATATTTAAAAATGTCAATATAGATGACATTTTGTTCTTCATGAAAGAAATGATACCAAAATATAGCAATAAACTTCAGCTTTATCCTATGAATTTATCCCTCAAAATGATTCTCAATCCATTTAGCAATAAACAACTTCAAACAACTTACAGTCAAAATCAAGAAAAATCATCGGAAAAAAACAAAATAAATCTGACCATCCCTCACAATTAAAATAGCCCTGGACAGGTTGACGTTTAAAATTAATTAACCAATCTATCACTTTCTTGTAAAACACATTCAAATGCACAAACGTCTATCCTTGCTTTCATTTATACTTCGATATTACAACAAGGATGAGGACAACAGTCCGAGATAGATAAATGATAAAAATTCCTCATATCAAGAAATTTGACAAAGTTATTAAAATAAAAAGAGTGCTGAAAGGTTCTCGTCCCGACCAAGAAGGGAATGACATTGTTTCCGGTTAAGTCATGTTGAAAGCACCGGTTCCGGTCAGATCACAGAAGTTAAAGCGGCAATGATCCTGTTCAGTATTTAAGTAGTGATCATTTAGCAACAGCAGGTAGTGCACAGGAAACGATTTCTGTGTTGGATTATGGGATATTCAGGCTAAGTTGAGATATCTGGGACATGAAGCAGTATTTAGGTTTTTAACGCTTTTCTTAAAACCGGTACCATAGGGTGGTAACTTTAGTCGCCAACTGGAATCTGAAACCATCTTCATCCATTTCTTTAACTGATGAAAGCATCATCAATACACATGCATCCGTCAGCGTAGTATCGAAAAGGACTTATTGACTGGTACCAAGCTGTAAAACCCTTATCCACTTTTTTTTAGCCAGGGGTGATTAATAGATAAATAATCAACGGAACCTATATATATATATATATATATATATATATATATATATATATAGCTTGATTAACGTTATCTTGATCCGATCGTATTTCGGAATACATTAAAAAAAAAATGTGCCAAATTTGGTAGGTGCCAATTTTTGAGATTATCTTTTGGAACAGATGAGGATGGATAGCATTGCTAGAGGGAAGCGTTCTTCTGAAGAAAAAGGCGGGAAAAATACCTTGACCAAGGAATTTATTTTGATATTATCAAATATCATTCATCTCCTTGTCAGTTTTAGGAATTAACACATTTAGTCATTGGTGTCAGAAGAATATGTTCGACACTACAAATGACGCGCGTACACACACACACACACACACACACACACACACACACACACACACACACAGCGCATATATTCGCACGCCTTCCCTCCACATGGATATTTCAGGGAAGGGTTGTTTACTGATTTTTATGATAGCTAGGAACAGTCCATATCTGAGACAATAATAAAGGATAAGTTCTCCATGGGTCTCAAACTCTGGTCCTATTTTGCCTGAAAGCCATCAGAACCATTGGTATTGCAGATATCTACATTATACTTATAATTATTACTTATTAGAGTTGCGTGGACATGAAATTAGTGAGCTCACCACTAATATATATATATATATATATATATAACGCAACCTTGTCTAAGTACATAGCAGTAAGAAATTACGTTGTTATAGTAACATATAGCATTTTAGAAATTAAAATTTATCTATCATTTTTTATGAGTAGCTTGACTGCACTACACTATCCCCCTCTCTCCCTCTATCTCTTTCTCTTTCTCATTCATTTTATTTCTTTTTTATTTCTCTCCTTTTCATAAATTATTTCTACACTTCAATCTTCTCCCTTCTCTGTACCATTTCGCATTCTTTTTCTGTTTTTCAAGTTCTCCTTCCTTTCTACTTATTCTATATTCTTCGAGGCACACTTTCGAAGTAACCATAATATTCTAGTACATTTTATACATAATTTTAAAGTTAAATGATGAATTAAACTACTAACCGCTAAAGAAGCACATGTCTCCGGGCTCGATTCCGGTCCTCGCCAACTCAGTACATGTGTACCAGAGTCTGTGCGGTAAAGTGAGTGTGATGCATAAATATCTTCCTAGTGCTAGTAAAAAGAGGATAGACTCCCTCGCTATCCCACTGATACCGACAATAGGCCACTCTGTTTTTACTTATATTTTTGTACTGATTAAATCTTCATGCTTATTTTAGTCACCAAAACTTATCCTTCAGTGATTTCTGCCATTGTTTTTTTTAAACAAATAATTCAATATGTTTCGATCATGTAATTTCGAAAACATAGGTAATCTACCTAACCTCCAAGGATTGGTTAAAATAACCAGCATATTTCAATCTCTCTGTTTACCTAAAATGGTAAAAATTCGGATTCAAAATGTGATTATAAAAATATCAAACAGAATGCCATTATTTATGATGGGAACTAATCTGGTGTGTGTGAATATATATATATATATATATATATATATATATATATATATATATATAATGTTGTTCTGGTTCCAACGGGAGAAAATTCAATATTTTATTAAAAAAAAGAAGGTCCGCAAAATGTATTTTGTTCTCAGAAAATTAAAAAAATTTTTTTTTGTTTTACATATGCAACACGTGTTTCAGATCTTCTGGTATCTTCTTCAGGCTTTGAAAATATTATCAATCAAAGCCTGAAGAAGATACCAGAAGATCTGAAACACGTGTTGCATATGTAAAACAAAAAGAATTAAAAAAATTTTTCTGAGAACAAAATACATTTTGCGGACCTTCTTTTTTATAATATATGCTCCCATAAATTTGGTATGAGCTCTCTAATGGGTGATTTAAATTAACTTTCATTACTCAGCATATTAGCGTGTGTGTGTGTGTGTGTGTGTGTGTGAGAGAGAGAGAGAGAGAGAGAGAGAGAGAGAGAGAGAGAGAGCTAGCTAGCTTTGGAACTTTTGTCGAGTTTGCTGAGCAAGAATAATATTTTGAAAGGAAACTGAAAATTGGATAAATAACATTTTCCTTATAAAATTTATCTGAACTTTTGTGTCATACACACACACAAGCACTCCCCATATATATATATATATATATATATATATATATATATATATATATATAACCGGATTCTCTCTCACTTTGAGAATTTATGATTTACTTCTATCTATGCATAAAGATTATATTACTCTCGTAGCTACGTCATGAAAAACCCATGTGTCAAAATATATATATTATTATGGATAAAAAGATATTGGCAGAAATTGACTTGAATGAGAAAATCAAATCTGACTAGACCAGAACGAGGCTGATTTTCTAAAAATGACTTGCTCTTACTTCAAATGACCGTTGTCTGATGTTCTAAGCCTGTGATGATTATGCGTATATTCTAATAATAACATTGATAGCATTAACAATATTTCCTCTTTTCAGTACGAAACTTGTAGACTCTATTGATTACTTTTTACTTACACCATATTCGTATTTGTACCAATATTACATGTCCTTTATCCTAATCCAGTTGATAAAATTTCAAGTATATATATATATATATATATATATATATATATATATATATATATGGGAGTAAAAAGAGGAAATCAATCTGACAGTATGTGGAGAAAAGTAGACAAATACGGGATGTTGTACTGGATGGAAATTTAATACTGATGGTGATGTCGATGCTATAACGTTTCGGTCTATCAGACCTTCTTCAGGGCAAGAGTTGAGTTCTTGTATTGAATGATTCAGTTCTCTTACTGACGAGTGGTGATGGTGTTTATGGGGCCACGGAGTGGATTTGGGGTAAATGTTTGGGCTAGAAGTGTGTGTGTGTGGGGGGTCTTCTGTGTATAGTAGACGTTGGGTCTAGTGGAGAATGAGAATAGGAATGTGGGTCGTCTATGAGTAGGAGAGTTGATTTTATTTGTATGTTTATTTATTTATTAATTATTCATTTTTGTGTTGTATCCCTATGACATTCACACCATCAACTGCTGACCACCACCCTTCTCCCAATCACCACCGCAAAACACTCGTCAGTAAGAGAACTGAATATTCAATACAAGAACACAGCTCGTGTGTTGAAAAAGGTCTAATAGCCCGAAACGTTATAGCGTCGACATCACCACCAGTAATAAACTTCCATCCAGTAAACATCCCATGTTTGTCTACTTTTCTCAACACACACACACACACACACACACACACACATATATATATATATATATATATATATATATGTGTGTGTGTGTGTGTTTTGTTAAACTCTACTGACAATTCTTATCGAGTTTTTGATCATTTCTAACTATCTGGCTATCTTTTTAATATCTGTCTGGAATTGGTGTAGCAATCCACCAAAGTTCTTTCACGAGCGTTTTCTGCACATCTTTGTGTCATCATCAGAATAGAAAGGCATATACGATAGAGTAGGGCACTGATAGGTTGGAATTGTTCTAAGTACTACTTTAAAAAATTGTTCAAACTACAATTGTTTTTTTTATAAAAAGGTAAATACCCTGGGACTTTAAGATCCAGACAAATCATCCGATCTTAACAATAATTTGTCTGGTTGCTGTGAATATGCTTTACAAACATGTAAATCCTTATATACGAAATGGAAAACCAAACAGTAAGAAGAGTGTTATGTGGTTCCATTCGGTGAATATCATGAGTGTAATTAATTTTAAACGTCTGTTCTAATATCCAGGTGTAATTGTGTATCTTCATTGTTGTGCACCATACCGATGAAAATGGTTGCGCGTGAGTGTTTTGTTTAGCTTCGCTTCGAAGAACGAAAACAGATAAAGTGGCATCACTCGCCAATGGCAATGAACAATTGGTCTGACTACATTCGCTTGCTTATATAGTAAGCCGACGCGCGGACGTTTAAAGTCGGGTTCTAGCTTACATGCCAGATTGATTTTGATAACCAGGATCGGAAATTTGTGTTTGTTTATTTAAAAAAATATTTACTCGTGTAAGTTACTTTTGTAGCTTAGTGTAACAGTTATTGTCGTAGGAAATGGAATCGGTGACCCAAATTCATATCCTGGACGAGGCTGTTTGTGTTACACTTTGCGTTATTGCCCTTTAGAAAAGAACAAATTCATATGTTCTTCCTTCGGTTATGGCTAATATTAAGGTAGATTGGGTTCAGTAAGGCAACCAATCTATGAGAAGGAAAACTCTGAATTGTTCATGACGGAGGTGTTGGGTAAATGCATACATCCTGTAGCTACAGTTTTACAAATTAATGGAATAATACATTTGTATTTACTCTATCGGTTGTGTTAATTTCCCAGCCAATTGAACAATGGTTTTTGCAAATTAGCCTTATCAATATGTAGGAATTTATCAACACTAATCTATATGTCTGTATATTTAATCGGTACATATCCGATATGATCCAACAATGGAATCCAGTTGAGCACATGGTGCAACAGATATAAGGGTTGAGTTAATACAGTTCAGAGTGACAATCATCTGGAGGTTGGAGGTTCAATCCTCACCACAGGCGAAAATAACATAGAATACTTAGCTTAAAACTTGTACCCAGTCATGGTTAACATAATGAGAATAATCTATACCAATGGATTAAATAAAGTTTTCAGTTGAAAGTTCCGTGAAGGCTATAATGAGAAAAGACATGATAGCTCCCACGTTCGACTTGAAGAAAGCCGGAGAGCACATTGGCTGCAACTTTGTGTATATAACAATAAAAATGAGAACCACAGTCCGAAAAATCTAAATAATACAAATCACCAATTCACTCTTCAAGCATTTTAACGGTTTTGATTTAACGAAAAACTAAAATTTTGGTGTTTTTCTTTCTTTCTGTGTTACGGTTACAAATAACAACCACGAATAGAAATCGGATCATTATAAATAGAAGAAGTAATTATAAAGAGTCGTGAATATGTAGAAGTAACGATGAAATGTTTGATTTTGATTAAATTGATGCTGTTAACATCACATAAGGGAATCAGGTTCCTTAGACGTTTTGCTCAATGCAGTGTTCAATTTCCTTCCTTTCTATTCAACTATCGATCTAACTTTGATTAATGCATATTAATCACTCTCTTATTGATTGACATAGTGTGCCTCATGTAGCTTTCTAAGTTGTTGCAGGAAATTTCTTTGAAAACACGTTTTTGCACTTGAAAAACAAACGTGTGCAGTTTTTGAATGGTAAGGGGGAAAAGCTGAAATCAGCATTGAAGTTTATCGATAATGGCTTTGTATAAAAGCTCGCATTGTGGCAATAGAAAACATCGACTTGAAATGTCTTTTCTCATTATATTTTTTGCCTTTCGAAAATCCCAAAACAATGAGGAAAGACGAAAAGAAGTGCTAATGAAATTTATCAATACTAAGTTAAGAGACATTCGCAACAGTTTGGGCATTAAATTTTACAAGTACTTTTAAAAATTCTTTTACAATTCGAGATACACTTCAGATGTAATAACAATATTTTGGTGCACTACAGAAAATTATATATATATATATATATATATATATGGCTTCGAAGATTAAGGGGTCTGATACAAGTTGACTGCAGGCATGTTCATAACTGGTAAGCTCAATGCGGGACAGCCAGGGACTGACGCTGAAGGTTTGGTAAGAGTTTGATGGGATAGTGTATTCTTCCTCCTATGCTTTTTGTCCTTTATATATATATATATATATATATATATATAAATGAACAAGAACAATTAAGAACAATTTAAGAGAAATGAACTCTTTTAAACATTACTTCGATGAAGATAAAAAGTTTCGATAATAAGAATATGTCTGTTACAGAATGTATGTTTATGTATATGTGATTTATATAATTGTAATTTGTCTTTTATGTCAGTTTTTAAAGTTTTCACATGTTGAATTGTTTTTATTGTGACTGCTGATTCTGTCGATGAAAAGGGATTAGAGAAGAGAGAAAAGATTCTGACCAGATGTTGTATTGACCCTTTCTGTGTTTTTCTGACATCACTGTGACCATTCGGTTTTTCTTCCTTTTATTACTGTCCCTCAGTTCGTCTCGATTCTAAAATGAAGAAATTTGTGGATTGTGATGGGCTCTTTCATCGATTTAACTGTCACGAAACCCATTCTCGATTTATTTCGCTTTTCTAATGAATTCGTCTTGTTGTAATAGTTTGTTAATGAAGTGATTAACACATGAAATGTATGAATTAAATTCTATAACGTAAAATATTGCCAAAAGGAAAAAAAAAAACAAAAAAAAAAAACAAAAAAAACAAACAAACAAAAAAACCCTAATTTACCAAATTTTCCCTGAATGCCCCCCCCCCCCAAAAAAAGACAAACAAAAACTATTACAGCTTGATCGTATTCTTGAAATAAACAATTAAAAGCACTTGAGAATGTAAGTTCGCACAAATTCTTCATCAACTTGGACAAACATTCGTAATATTGAACAAAAGCAAAAAAAAAAGCTTGTTTGTGTTATTTATCAAAAGTATTGACATGAAAGCTAGATAGATAGTGATATTGATAGAAAGAAGTGTAATCTCCTCCCATCAACTAAAAATTATTTTAAACTGAAAGAAATCATTGTCGAATAGTCGACCTATTATATTCAACTGACAGCCTTTTATATTCTTATACAATTCAGTCAATCAACTTCTGTGCATTTCTAAGCACATCAATTAGTAATAGTTAGCGAGCTAGTCTCATAGACTATTGTCCGTGAGTTCGGTTCTCACAAGGTGCCTCATATGTCTGGCCTTGAGGTAAGCTTAGTAAATAGCAACGTTTTTTTTTACGTATTTGTTTGCCCAGCATTTTCCAAAATCTTTCAGACGAAATTTCCAGCTGTCAGAGAGCAAAACGCTTTTTCCAGAGTGTGCCAAAAAATGATCGATGATGAAGTAATGGTACAGGGATAGACAGTTGATGACAGACGTGTGGATACTATATGAATCACTGGATAAACATATTTTTTGTTGTTGGGTGGGGACGTTTTCTTTAAGGATGAGTAGAAATGACGAGACAAGGAAGACAAACATTAAGAGTGGGGGTAGTGAACTGTAAGTATAAAAATAATAAACAGTAAGATGATGTCAGTGACGGGCAACATTGGATTCCTTTCAAACATTGGTAAGTCACAAAACTTGCAGTTTAGTTAAACCAAATGTATTTACACTTCCCTAAAAAAACAACCTTTGTTTCCAATTCTTCCATTTCAAAATCGTTTTTATTTCTTAACTTTTTTTCAAGGAGGCTTATTTTAAAAACGTTCTATTTACATCACTTACTAATGTACGTCGAATGACGGTATGAGGAGTTGCAATAAAAAGTAAGTGACATCAAGATGGAAGAAATACTAATCAATAATTAATGATAATGTGTGTGTGTGTGTGTTGTGTGTGTGTGTGCGCGCCCGCACGTATCCATAACCCAGCAAAAATTGCAGATCGTTAGAAGATTTTTTTATTAGAGCAATGCATTAAAATGCTTTGACTTAAAGAACAAAGCAATTTACAGTTTAATTTTCAACTCAATTATAATTTAGTGGGGTGGGTCTACATTTGTGCTAAACAGCAAATAAATGAATAAATATATAAATAGATAAATAAAGAAGCATTGGAAAAAAATGAACCAGAAAATAGAATAAGAAAGTGTGTAATTATCTCCCTTGATTGTCAAAGAGTTCTGCTAATAACCACTAAATGACGTGTTCAAACTTGTAGAGCCGCGAAAATTCAAATTATCTTCTATCTTGACATTGAGTTGTCTTCACAGAAAAATTCCATTTCTCTTATATATATTTACCCAACCCCTCCGCAAGAGAAGAATGTGACACAAAGTCAATTTCTTAAGCGGGGTTTAACAATTCAGAGTTTTCCTTTTTTTAGACTGGTTGCCGAACCAAGTTTAAGAGCCCACTCCTCCCTACTATTTATTCATAGGTGGAGGGAGAATAGTTGTATGCATACCTTTCACAACGTTATTAGTGCTATGTGAAATGCAAACCACCTCGTTAAGGTTCTAAACTCGAGTCGACGAGTCCATTTTCTACAATGATAACCATTACACGACGAGCGCCACTCCCATTGTAGGTTCATTGTAGGTCCATGTTTACATTTTTGGTGTAGTTGTTTATTAAGAGTTTTTTTTTGCACGCGGTTCTATCGAATACGGATCATTTTTAAACATATCTATTTGATCCATGGATGGGACAGGTACTATCACTCCGGATCAGAGTAGGCTTGGGAGTAATGGCAATGAAAGTGTGACTTCAAACTTCCCATATCTCCAGAACTGGAGACTCCCCTTCAAATGCAGGTTAGTGTCATACCTAGGACACCCATTTTTTGGAGGGGGGTACACATAAGCATGGGGTCAGTGTAGTTTAAACCCCACCGAAAGGGCTGAGAGATAACTGAAATATAGAAAGTTATTGTGGGTGATTGTGAGTGAAGGAATAAAAGCAGCAATTGAAAGATCAAAAGAAGATTAAATGTCGATTCTCTAGGTAAATAATCCCGTTGTTGGTTCAGTAAAATACGTGTACTTCTGTATATAGAGTTGAGTGAGGGAGAGTATTTCCGTGATTGGACATAGAAATCACGTGACGCGCCCAGTAGTTTTGGCGCCCATGTTCAACAGACATTTACGGACAAGTTCCACGACAACTCGACCAGAATTTATCTACGAGTGGATTGATCCAAATAGAAGATACCAGATATCTTTAATTTCCCTCTCCATCAGACTGACAGGTCTTTCAAACTTCACTCTATATATAGGAAGGACTTTTCTATTATTAGTCATTGTTTTGTGGTATGATAAACCTTTACAATTAAACTAAGTTTTAATTCACTTATTTTTTTGTTAGTCTTAGAAAAACTGCTATATTAACACGATACCGGCATTTATGAGTGGAATTATGTTATAGATATTCTTATACGATACAATAAAACCTTTAGGAATCAGTTGTCAACATTACATCAAAAAATCTTTTGAGTTAAGTGTGAATTGTGCAAAACGACAAATCAGTGTCAGGAATGTGCTAAAATTGGAAACAGACGCAATGACTCAAACAACTACAAAGCAATGAATGTATATTTCGAACAATAGATTTAATAATAGCAATACTTAACCAAGTTAAAGGCAAATATGAATGATCAGACATCAAAGGAAATGGACAAAGGAAAATGAATGAAAATATTATTTGTTGTTATTTCAAAGGATCTGCTTGATGTTGTAAAAAAAAAAAAGATCAACTCCGATTTTAGACGAAGGAGAAAATATTCGTGAGAGAGAGAGAGAGAGAGAGAGAGAGAGAGAGAGAGAGAGAGAGAGAGAGAGAGAGAGAGAGAGAGAGAGATTGATTTACAGAGGATGATCGCCCTTGCAGCATTTTGACGCTTTTGAGGCTAGATCTGTGATGAATGGCACAATAAATAAAACAAATTGTATCTCATATTCACGGAAATAATAGAAACGGTGACAGACACCAGGCATGCATAATGGTTGCAGAAAACGTTTATATAAACGTTCATCTACTATATAAATGGCAATTTCTGTTTGTATATAATCAATTGGCGCCTACACGTAATCCGATGAAAATGAATATTTACACACATATTAAGCTAATGGCTGACTTCTGATTTAGATCGGAAAATTAAAACAAAGTTCTTTGGTGGTACCCAATGACAGTTTAACTACAGTTTATGAATTAACATTTTGAGAATTGGGTTACGGTTTTAGGGGATTAAGGTTGTTTTTAATTACGTATTGCTTAAAACAAACAACAAAAAAAAAAAAATTTTTATACATTTAATGCTGAAAAATATTTTTTAAACTAAGTTTAATTGAAATTATACATTGCAATACTAACACAAACAACTGTCTCAATAATAGATTCAATAATTAATTTTAATGGTTAATTAAATGTATAGTAATTTGGGTTTTTTGTTGTTTATTTTTTTAAGCAATACGTAATTAAAAACAACCTTAATCCCCTAAAACTGTAACCCAAATTCACTAAAAATCAAAATGGAACATTGGGGGAGGATTTATGACTTAAACAGCTATTGATAATTTTATTGCTCTGTTATAAACACGTAGCAAATGTTGTTATTGAAAATCCAATATGGATACCCAGATTCGATAGCATTTTCAAGCGCACACTAAGAACTACGAATAACCCCACCTTTCCCGGGTATTACAGCCAGTATTGGTTACTGAAATATTACTCTCCATAAATTGCAATGAAAAAGTCTTATCGATCACAAGGCAAGAATATTTACGTAACTAATCGTTTTTTTTTCTGAGATGAGGAATTTCCATTGTACCTTGATTTATTCGAACTTTTGTTCTAATATTGATTTCTGTCGCCCATAAATAAGTACACCCCTAACAATTTGTTAAGGTTACTTTTCTTCTAAACCAAAGATACCGGCATTTGATTATTTCTAGTGAAAAATCATTCCATCAAAATGGATATTATTTGGTATTATTTATTACCAAACTATTGAAAATCTGTAACCAAAAATAAAATTGCAACCCAGCTGTGTAGAATAATACTAAGTTCCAATTACTGTCGAATTGGTAAGACAAGGCAACAAGTAATCGTAACTGAATACGAATCTAATTTTGTTGCAATACTACTGCAAAATGCCAGCGTATTTCTGAAGCCTCATAACATCATAGAAATCAAGCAGCCAATCAGAACTCAAGGAATGGAATCACCCAAATACATGAATGGACTATTCTAGATTTCCATAAATACCAGCTGTCTTGGGCACTGGTTCAGTTGTGCTTAGCCAGTTGCTGTTGTTCAAACCAACAGTATACTGACTGACTGACTTTAATAATCTGTAACCAAAATTAAAATGCACAAATATATGTACGGGGTGGGGAGTACTTGTTTTGAACCGCTACATGTTCAGTTTTTTGTTATCTATATATTAATACGCTAGTACTTATCTATATGTGCCACGTCTTGTTATCAACTTAGATAAATAATGGACTATTCTTTTTTTTATTCATAGGATATGAATGCGTATGTTCACATGTTATGCACTGTCATCACCTCAGATAAATAATGGACCATATCGTGGTAATTGTGAGGAAAGAAAGGAAAGAAAAAGAACGTTGAAAAAAGAAAGCAAATATAGAAAGAAAGAAAGGTGAGAGATAGGAATCGATAGCACATATCGTCTATTTCAATGAAATAGAAAAAGCAGAAAAGAAAGAAAGAAAAAGAGTTAGAAAAAATAGGGGGAAAATAAGAGAAAAGAGGAAAAGAAAGAATTTCGACAGAGATTACTATACTTTATGCATATTGAATTAGTTTGCAATAGCTCTAAAGTAAACATATCAAACGTAGTAATAGTCAAATTATCATACCATGGTATATCTACTGTTTCTACTAGTAATACTAAACTCTAATACTAATTATTTTATACATCGAGCTAAAATAATAATCTATAAACCTAATTAGTGATGTTTGATGAAACATAAATAATTATGATAGTAAGACTAGTATTTATTTCGCTGAACTCACGAGTCTAATTACTAAGACTCGGGGGTTCAGTGAAATAAATGCTGTAAGATTTTGTCTTAAATAATTAATACCGTTTAATTAAACATTACTTGGGTGATAAAATACAAGTGTACTTTTGGACTGACACACTCTTGTCTCACTTGTTCCGCAACCTACGTTGGTTGTGGAGGGGGCAGTGCAACTCATGTAGCGTGTCTTAGGCTGGAATAGTCTGGCGGAGCCCATCCCTCCCCAGGTCTACAACTAGTTTGTATTCAGTGTTTACCTAAAATAGCCAACCCGAAGTCGATATTTGAATCTGATGTATGTATGTTACCCAACCCCTCCACATGAGCAGACACAAGGTTAATTTTTAAGCGGAGTTTAACAGGTTTCAATCAAGTGTTTTCCTCCTCTTAGACCGGTTGCTATACCAAGGTTAAATAACCCTATTTGTCTTACTAATTACCCATAGCTGGAGGGAGAATAGTTCCCAAGGGTATTAGCGCCATGTGAAATGCAAATAGCCTCGTTCATGATTTGAACTCAGATAGACTATAACCGTTACGCAACGAGCACTTTTTAGACCGTATTTCTTTTAAATTCTAATCAAAAATTCTATTTAATTAAAATGGATGAATAATTTATTGAATGTTGGACGAAGTACTTTAACTTTTTATAAGTTTTTTTAAATTTTTTATTGTTGGATACTTTGAAAGGAAAATCAATTTATGGTGGTGGTGGTGGTGGTGGTGGGAAACAAAAACAAAAATTGAAAATGTGAACTTTAGATCAAATGATTTATACAAAGTTTTGCAAGATGACTATAATTTCCAATATCAGAACATTGAGAGAAAAAAAAAAAAAAAAAAAGAATCGAGAATCTCTTCAAGAAAGAGTACAGAAGATTCAAATATGGAGGCGCCCGTGTGTAATGGTTATCGTCGTAGGAAATGGACACGGCGAACCGAGTTCAAATCATAGACTAGGTCGTTTGCGTTTCACGTAGCGCTAATAGCCTTGGGAAAGGTATACATCCAACTATTCTCCCTCCAGCTATGGGTAAATGGTAGAGCAGACTGGGTTCTTCAACTTTGGTACGGCAATCAGTCTAGGAGAAGAAAAATTTGAATTCAAACCTGTTAAATTCCGCTTAAGAAGTTGACCTTGTGTCACATCCTGTTAGTGTGGAGAGGTTGGGTAGATACTTTTTAAAATTATTTACGACATAACTTTTTTCGGGTCATTTAATGCCGAATCGAATCATTTTGATATTCGGTTTCTTACTGTGTACGCTGTTCCTTAAATTGTCACCTCATCGCTGCTTAACTTCGATCATCTAGCAGAAACCGGTGCTTTCAACGTAACTGTAAGCCGGGTAAATACATACATTACGATTCAAATGTTAGTTTGTTTCCACGATGCTTCAATTAACCAAGAAATATAAAATGGACAAATAGTTTAAACAGACCTAAGAGTTAATCAGAACTCTAATTATTTCTGACACTAGCTGCCAACATTACAAGTAATAAATAAAAAAATTGAATCTCAAATTATCGCATGCCTAGTGATATGAGTATGGGTACATAGCAACAGATTCAGAATATATCCTGTGTCTTGAAAATATTAGACGCTTTCTTTTTTTTTTTCCATCATCCTCTCGAAAAAGTATGCCATTCGTTGAGTTTCGCATATATTTTTCGATAAATGTGTTTCCAACATTAAAAAAGATCGCATATACCAGCATGGAGGCGCATGGTGTAATGGTTAGAGTCGTGGGAAATGAACTCGTCGACCCGAGTTCAAATCCCAGATAAGACAATTTGCATTTCACATAGCGCTGATACCATTGGGAAAGGTATGCATCCAACTACTCTACCTCCAACTATGGGTAAATGGTAGGGCGTGTTGGGCTCTTTAACCGTGGTTAGGTAACCAGTCTAGGAGAAGGAAAACTCTGAATGTAATCTATTTTCAGTCGCCAGAGTACCGAATTATTGCATAACCCAGCTTAAGAAATTGACATTGTGTCGCATCCTGGTCATGTGGAAGGGTTTGTAATATATATATATATATATATATATATATATATATATATATATATATCAGACTTTATTGTATTGATTGTCATTCCACTATTGACCAGCCAGTAAAGAAATTGATGGGTACACTATCGACTTTGTTGTTATTTTGGGTATCCTTCAATCCGTAGAGCATTCGCCTAGAAACCACAAAGTTCCGGGTTGGATACCGGCTCTCGCCAACGCAGTGCATAAATAGCATAGCTTGGATCTGTGCGGTAAAGTGGGGAGTTAGTGGTAAGTGTGGCTCTCCACTTCAGATAAAAAAAAACAATCTCACTGGTCTAGCGCTAGTTTAAAAGGGATAGACTCCCTCGCTGTCCGGTTGATAGCCGACTTCACTACTTACTTTACTTTTGTATGTAATCCTCCAACTCCTCCACTCTGGGCAAGATGCGACACAAGGTCAATTCTAAACGAAATACAGCTGGTTTGAATTAAGGGTGTTTCATTATCCTAGACCGGTTATCACTCTAAAGTTAAAGAGTCCAGTTTGCCCTTCTATTTACCCATCCTTGTCCAGGATTTGAACTCTGGTCACGGGGTCCATTTCTTACAACGTTAACCGTTACACAACGTGCCTTTTGTAATTTCCATACCCGATATGGTGTTTCTCGAATTCAAAATTGAGACGGGAGCACCTCTTTGGTTAGTGAAATGGTCTTAAAGATCAATTACTACTGAGTAGTGAGTGATTTTTCACCGGGTGCTCTATACTTTTGGCCTTGTGGCAAACTAATCTAAGCTTAGTAAATGACTCCACAGTTGATATCAGAATCAATTTGCATTACATGTATATAACATAACAGTTCTGAAACTGAGACGTTATCACATAATTGCACATTCCAATTTAGTCGAAATTCAACGGGGAATTGTATGAGTCAAAAATTTAAATTCTAACATTTTTATCTTAAATTACGTCTATTACACTTTCCACAAGAAAATATGAAAATGCGTATTTTCTGGATTAAATGTAGATATCGTTGCCTTTGGCTTATTTGGTAAGTAAAAAAATATTTTTCATATCATGGAAAATTTTTTACTATTTAGAATTGAAGGTAAGCCAAAATCAAACCAGCAATTTCCTTATATATAAAAGAATATGATTTTACACACACACACACACACACACACACACACACACACACACACACACACACACATATATATATATATAAAGTTCAGGGGAAACTCAACAGAACAAAATAAGCACCCGCTCCCCTAAAAAAAAACCCAAACGAACGAGCCACAATTTTGATTATTTTATTATATATATATATATAATATATATATATATATATATATATATATATACATACAGGATGAACAAAAAGCGATAAGACAAATAGGAATATTTTTTATGTAATTTATTTTTGAATTGTTCTCAACTAGTTTCCATCTTACGTCATCGTTAAGAGAAAAAGTTCTTGCAAAATTAGAAAATAAAAAAAGTTTTCACAGTGCTTGACAAGCCCCAAATGAAGGGACGACAAATGGAATGTTGAAGTGACATATCCATTTGTTAAGTGAAAATCATGAGTGTATATATTGGTCACGTACTTAGTTTCACTATAGAGTAATGAGAAATTTCATTGTTATAACACGAAGCTTTATTAAAAGTTTGCATGTGTTTTTTTTTTCTAGATAAGCACACAAACATCCAGTATTCGTTTTGGGTAGTGTAAACAGCTCAGCTCCGGCGTTTCCACCAGACAGAACTTGTCCCCTTGTCTAAATGGTTAAAGGTTGTGTTTATTGCCTGGCGACTGAGGCGTCCCCAAAAGGGAATAACGACAGAACTTAGCTATTTTTGGTACCATCTCTATAGGAGTCTTGCTTCCTACAGGGTCCCCACATTAAACAGTACTTGTGTCAAATTTCTGCACTGTTGCATAGTCTTCTTACTTCTTTTTATACTTATTTCCCCTTCTATGTTGCTATCTGGGCTGATTCCTCCATTGATCTTCTTACGTTGGTCTAAGGAATTTCTTGGGACATACTGGGTGTTTGTTGATCTTTGTGTACATTCTTTTGTTCTTATAATAAATGCAATACTTGGTATATTTTTAGACGTCTTTATTTCAAAACCCAAGTCCCAAAAGGTAACCTCACGCGTGGAGAGAAATAGCTCGCAATGGCGTCGCTATTAGCGTCAGCTTTCCTCGGTCACTCAACCTAACTCTGAATATCTAATTCGTTCTCACGACTGGACTGACTAACCAGGGAACGGCTAACAGGTCAATTAAAGGTTAATACCTGTCTATCATTTTGCTGTGTATTTTCCATGACTCTTTTGAAGAATTACTAGTTAGATTTTGTATTCTACACTTACCGTACCGAAATAATAGGGCACCTATCAATTATATAACATATGTGGGAGGTAATTACCTACACATACATAAGTGAAACGTATTGGTAATCTGTTCTCATTTTTTGTACTCTTAATTTTTTGTGAAAATTTTTCTCAATTTGAAACTATATAAGTATATTAGAATAATTGATTTTTATAAATTTATTGTTTTTTATTTTACATTTTTTTCTTTTATAATTTTAGATTTATTATGATATAGTTTTTAAAATAACTGGAATATCCACATATACAGATATTAAACTCTGAATTTTGGCAGCAGTGCTTGGGAGTGACACTTTGATGTTAGATAGAATACACAGATACTACACTCTGATCCTATGCTGAAAAGCCGATCCTGTCAGAAATGACAGGAAATATATTAGTAAATAAAAACTGAATATTAAAAAAAGGAAGGTATACATCTTTATCATTAATTTCATTAAACAAAAAATCTGATCCAATTTATAGCTGGTTGCACAAACTTGTTCACCAAAGTAAACGGAAGTAGAACGTGTTTGAAGACCAACTACTGCGCATGTCAAAATCTCCGTAATAATCAAAGAAAATTTTCATTGGTCAGAGGTGTACCGATTCCAGTTGAAAGGTTGGTTGGATGAACACCAAGAAAATACATTAGTCTATCAAACAAGATCAAAGAAATGTAACTCTTAAAAAAGTGTTCAAATGAAACCAATTATAATTCGAATGGCAGGTGTTGCCAAAACAGGTTTTCTTAGAAAACTTAGGAAAAAAAAGTTGAATGAAAAAAATGATACTTTTTAGATCAACTTACATGACATTATTTTTTCCGCCAATAATTAATTCCAATTTATGTTTCGTTAAACCCTGAGACACTTTCGACGTAATTACCAGAACACACACTGCGTATATACACCAACTTCCATTTTTATAGACTTAATTGGCTCAGGAAGGGCTTTTTTCTTCTTATAATTTTTTAAAAGAAAAAAAATACTACCTCTGTCCCATAATAGTTGTTGCATTTCCATATTTCAGACATTCATTGCGCAACGGTTATCGTCATAAGTAATGGAATCAGTTAACTGAGTTCAAATCCTGAAACAAGTTGATTGCATTTCACTCCATGTTAGTGCCCTTGGGAAAGGCATGAATCTATTCTCCCTGCCTCTTGAGCTATGGAGAACTAGCAGAACAGATTGGGTTATTTAGCCTTGGCTAGGTAACCAGTCAAAGAGAATGAAAACTCTTAATTCAAACCAGCTGTACTCCGCTTATAAATTGACCTTGTATCACATTCTGCCTGTGCCGGAGGGGTTGGGTAAATACATACATTTACATATATTTCTTTTGTCTATTTGCAATACCCGTTAAGATAATGTTTACGTCCTAGTTTGTTAAAAAAGTATCGGATTGGTTGGTTGGTTATTTTGTTTTACGGCACAACAACTCTTTTCTGGTAATTTAATGCCGAATCAAGTCATTTTGATATTCGGTTTCTTACAGTACCTGATGTTCTTAAATGCTCACTCATCTAAGTACTGAACTTCGATGTTATAACGTAAACCGGTGTTTTCAACAGGATTTGAACGTAAACCAAATGTGTCCGGAGTGGTCATTCACTAAGTTTAGTTTGGCAAAAGGTCAGCAATATAAAGCACCGGGTCAGAATCTACCTCACTAGCCCTGCTCGCTAAACATTATACGACGCGCGTTAAGTGTCCGTTAAGTAAAAAAAGTAAAGCCTATTGTCAATATCAGCTGGACAGCGAGGGAGTCTATCCCTTTTTCAATAGCACTAGACCAGGGAGATTGTTTTTGAGGCTGAGATGGAGTGCCATGCCTATCAACAGCCCACTACTTACCTAACAGATCCAAGCTGTGCTGCACATGCGCTGTTGGCGAGGGCCGGTATCAAACATGGAACCATGTGGTTCCTAGGCGGATGCTCAACCAAGCATCAACTGAGCAACAATTGAAATGTAAAAAATGGCACCTGCCGTTTTTTTTAATATATTTTATCAGATAAGATCGACCATGGATGGAAATTTAAGAACATACAAAGCAATGATAAATGATACTCGATATCCTGCATTTGGATCGTGTCTTTGCTACAATGTTTTAAAGATAGAGAAAACAGAAACAATCTTATGCGTTAAAATCGGCTATTAAACAGTATTAGATGTAACCAAGGCTTGGAGTCGGAACACAAAACCTTTGACTCCGATTCCGAGATTTTTAGCACCTCTGACTCTGACTCCTCTTGATATAATTTAGTGATTACAATTCACAATAAATATAAAATCATGATTTTTGTTATAATCTATAAGGAGTGTGCACTGTATAACTTTACAGACTAAGCTAGGGCATATAAAGTGTAAATTCAACTGGAGTCGTAGACGATATAGTTTTACCGACCCCGACTTCAGTGAACCCTTAATTGATTCCGACTCCGACTTCATAGTATTAGATGTAACCCTGAAGCTATTTTGAATACTTAACAAATGATTAAATGTAAATTGAATTATTTGAACGCTTCCCAGAATTAATTGTTTCAGGAATTTAATTAATAGAATATTTTATTTTCCCCGAATTAATCTTTGTTTTTATGAACAAACCAATGATATTAAAATTATTTCATTTACGTTTACAAATGATATTTAGAAAATCAATCGATTTTCAGGTTTTCTGCAATTTCACTTGCCCTCTATCACACAAACTATTCAAGTAAGATGTACAAGACATGCTGGACACTGCTGGAGAAGCAAGGATGAACTCATAAGTGACGTTCGCCAGTGGAAACGTATACATGGACACCAGTGTCGGCCGATTCAACAAAAACCAACACTGTGTATTCTAGATGCTGCGCAGAGAACCTCCCAGAGAGAGAGAGAGAGAGAGAGAGAGAGAGAGAGAGAGAGAGAGAGAGAGAGAGAGAGAGAGGAGAGAGAGAGAGAGAGAGAGAGTCTCATGGATATCCGTGCTGCTAGTACGGATATCCAAATGATTGTGTGTGTGTGTATTTGGGCAGCATTCCATCATTCAAGTATATTTGGTTAAATAATATAGACATCTATATTCGCCATGACTATTATCTTCCCTAGTACTTTCGACCCTAACTTGTACCGTCATCGGGGGATGTGTATATTGCAAAAATACGTTATTAGTGTTCTATCTATATTTGTATGTGTGGGTATATATATATATACGCACACATGCAAATATGTGGAAAATTCTGTGTAAAATGAGAAAAGGAATTAGAAAAATGACGCCAAAACAACATAATAATAATAATAGTAATATTCTCGATTATTTTGATGTAGTAAACACTTCTGCAATCCCAAACCTTTACATTTGATGCTGTTTGTACAAAAATGTATCATATTAAAATTATTATAACAAATTATAGTAGGAAATATAAAAACTATAAAGTAGGAAAATCATTGGAATGCCCTATATTAGGCGAACAGCGAGGGAGTCTACCCCATTTTCGTTAGTGGCAGACCAAGAAGATTGTTTTTGTGGCTGAAGTAGAGCAACCCACCTACCGTCAGCTCCCCACTTTACAGCACTGATCAAAGTTGTGACAACTCATGCGCTGGGTTGGCGAAAGCCAGTATCGAACCCGGAACCTTGTAGTTCATAGGTGGATGTTCTATCAACTGAGCTAAACCGGTAAAACAGCATTAATTATTAAAACTGTCTTGGAGGGAAAGTCACAGACTTTTAAAAAATTAGACTATCGTTGAAAATACAAATGGGTTAGATTGCAATGCCAAGTGAGTAAACATTTAAAAATTCCTTATTTCTTAATGTTGAGTTGGTTTTCTTTCTTTTTTTTATACGTTGGGTGTTTTAAATTCTTCATAACTTTACGCGTTTTTTTTTCCTCGAAAGTTCAAGTTGATGTACATAGATAAGATAAGAATTAAGAGAATAAAGAAAATGTCGTTAGTAAAATTCTAATCTATATAAGGAATAAAGTGAATTTTATCTGCTTTTTTCTTTGTTCGTCCGTCTGTGACTTCTGCTAGATTCAGACTGGAATTGTGGAAATCTAATTAAATATATTATAAAAAATAAAAAGCTAAAAATAAAAGAATTGAATTTAACAAAAATAAAATATATTATGAATCCAGTCGAATATGGAACTGACAATTATGAAGAATATGGAAAAAAATATTATTGAATTATTGGTACCAGCAGAGGAGAAGAAGGAATCAAGAAAACATTTTGTGCTTGAAAGTTATGTTCTTGGTTTAAAAAAAAATAGATCCGTGTAACTCCACTCCCTCAATGTCTTCCAATTGCTATATATATATATATATATATATATATATATATATATATATATATATATTCCAATACTAAAATAAAATAAGATAAGATTATTCACGAATCGGAGTTTCATGAAAACGATCTTCTGGTGAGCCTATATCCACACGACTAAATACTTTTTTCATTGTTGTTGTAAAATATAAGCATCATTTAAGTTTTAAAATCATTTAGATCGAGGGGTAATTCCAGGTCAAATTATCCAGAAAAAAGTAAAATTGTCACCCACTCGCTTCAATTTTTCTTGAGATTTTGTGTGGATTATGTTACTTTAACATAATCCCTAAAACCTTAGCTTCCAATTCCCCAAATTGGCTGAGTTTTGTCAATTTTAGCTTTCTAAATTTGAGGGTGGGTGCGTAAAAATGGCGACTTTTTGTAATCTATTTTTTTCTGTAAAATGAGTTCTAGAGCTTTCATACTCCTAAAAATTGGTTTATAAAAGCCTTTTGACCATAGGAGTCCAAAAATGCTATAAAACGTCTTAAAGTTAATCAATTTTAGGTTATCAATGATTTCTGAGCTGGAAAATCCAGATGTGCCACTGTATCAATGACAATTTTTTCTATTATTATTTTACATATATTGAACATTATTTGCACTAAAAGTTTGGTTTTTGCTCAGAACCGAAGGTACAACACCAGTTAAAATTTTACACTTTTATGTTTTAAGTGTTTCCATTCAGTCATTGAATAAGGTCTATATGAAGCAAAATAACTATCAGATTGCAATATAAATGATCAGGATTATGTACTATCTGTTTTGCCTTGTTTAGAAGGTTCATCAAAAAATGTGATGGGCTTTTCTTATCTTCATTATATTTTAGATGTTTCACTTTGACCAGTTTTGATCTTGTGTCTCATTCACTTTGTTATTATTGCTCAAACTGTTGGGTTTTATTTAATAAATTGCTAGTTTCTCATTCTGATCAATTTATACAGTTTATATCATTGAAAGCTTTTAAGAACTATAACAATAGCACTATTATTTCAAACATTCAACAAACCAGATATTTAATTTTGTAATTCTTTACATTGGTTTATATGTAGCTCCCCCAGGTTAAAAAGACCTTATGTTAATCCAGCCTGGTGGGAGGTCAGGGAAAATAACTACTTAATTTTGTGTTTCATGTAATTAAAATCTTCGTTATTATTGTTCATACTGTTGGGATTTTATTTTACGAAAAACTAGTTTCTCGCTCTGTTCGATTCTGTTTGACACCCAAAGAACCCACTATCATAGTTACGGTGTGGTAGAATTATTACATTATTCTTACTCCTTGTTTAATATATTACTCGAATAGCTTGGGCATTGGTCACGTTTGTGCCTTTAGAAATCACTGTAGGGGTTACATTCCTTACTTGCAGGGGTTATTCAGTTAGGCGCAAGGTGGCATTGCAAACAGACATATAAAGTAAAAAATCCATTTTCAAAGGTCCCCATTTCCCCTTCTGTCCCCGAAAGAACACGCACCAGTTGCATATCCTTAATGATAAGTTAGTCCTTCTAGTGGAATTTGAGCCCTCAACCTAGTGTCGCATGACACGAGAGAACATGGTTTACATGTAAGTGTTATACTTTACTCTATTACCAACAACTTCAAGACTTTACCTCAAGAAGACTCTCATCTTTTTAGGAAATGTATTCTTCTTTGTATTCTTCTATTCTGTTTTGTATTCTTCTATTCTGTTTTGTATTCTACTTCTATTAAGTTTTGCTCAGGCAATGAATATTCTTGTTATTACTTTCGTCGTGAATTGTTCTTATATATATATTTACTCCGTACAAAGAAACGATGCTCAACCAATTATCGTTCTTCTACATCGCATTGTTCTTCGGCTACTAAAAACTTAGAAAAGAAAACTTCTCCCGTTGTATAATGGCCACACACAGTACTAATGAATAAACGACTTCTTTCTGAATATTTAGTACTCTAGTACAAAGAGAATAGTATACGTATGATGGGGTGGAGAATGTGTGTTTACTTTTGTTTTATTTCTTTTCGTTGTTGCTGTAAAATATAAGCATTACTTAAGATTTAAAATCATTAAGATGGAGGAAATCCAATTCGCTATGTTTCTTTGTCGTAAAACATGAATTATTCAAATATTCTCTGATCAACTTGATTGGTTAGAAAAGTCCAAAGTCGTTTGTCATTTCAAAATGGTAAACCCAAAAGCCGATAGAATTATGAAGCCATAAACATTCAAATTGAGTCAAATAAAAATAAACTATTCAAATAAATTAATCGAATTTGCATCTTGGTTACTCGTAGCTTTTTGAAATAATAAGATTTTATTATTTGCGCGGTAAAATGTAATTTTTAAAGTCAATATCACTGTCATCTTGGCGTCTGAGTTTCAATATAAAAAGGATATCGAATTCCGCTAAAAGGGCTTTGTCTACATAATCTGCCCATTTCCAACCCTTCGTAAAATTGATAAATATAGAATATTAAAAAAAGGAAAATAAATAGCAACACTTTTTGAAACGATTAACAGTGTTTCAAACGATGTAGTTTTGCATCGTAAACCAATTCGTGAGTTTAATGAGTTTATTATAAATCAACTGATTATAGAAAGAAAGTCTTGTTTGATGTGATGTCATTATTTATATGAATAATATAAATGTAAATAAAAATAAACAACCATTCATAAAAAAAATGTGAAATATAAGAACGAAAGTTATAGAAATAAATAAAATTTTATAAAAATCATTTATTTTAAACAATACAAGTTTTATCATCGAATCGACTTAGAATAAATGTTCAGAACTTCATAGTTAATAATAGGATTAACCGAGGAAAATGTAGAAAAAAAATTTAATATCGGAGGAGATTATCACCACCTAAGTTGAAGTGAAAAAAATCCAAGTTCATTATTTGTACATTATAACCAAGGTGCGAACGCAACAACTGTAAAAGTCAAACTTTCGTCAATACACACACACACACACACATATATATATATATATATATATTAATTATATCTAAATAGGTTCGTCATATTTTCATTTCATTTCACTTTAAGATAACATTTTTTGAACGAGCTTCATAACATCGCTCCTTAATGTTGCCCTGATAATATATTCCATATCTATAAAAACCGAAACGCTTGAAGGAATACATCCTCTGAATATGTTTATTCTTATTTATATACATTCATATATATATATATATATATATATATATATATATATATATAATTATTTTTATTCTACTGTCTGAGAAAAGGAACCGAATGAGTCAATTTATTATACCACCTAATCATGTTTAAATTGGTAAAATACTATGTTTAGTCTATAATTTATATAATTTTCATTATGTAGCAAACTAGCCCAATGTCATATTTATACAAAAGTTATTTAATGTCTTTACTGTCACAATTACAGGAGAGAAAAAATGACTATTTAAAAAGAATCGAACTTCGAAACTTTTTAACGGCCATACACTGTTATGATAATCAATATAAAAATCTCATTATTCCGGCCACCAACGTGAACTACATTGCCTACATCAACATATGCATCATCTGTATTTGAGTCATTGGGATCGAAATCAATTTTGTAGTCACTAATTTCACTAATTTCTGAAGGATGCATAATTTTTCCTTGCTATAACATTGAAATATATTGCCTAACTTTTACTACTATACTACTGAACTATGAATACATAGAATTTGAAAGTGGGTGGGTAAGTGAAGCTTTGAAAAATCTGAATCAATATTTAATGGCCACTCGAGAGAGCGTTGGGCGAGACCCCCCCCCCCATTATGACGTTGGCATGCCACTGGGTATAAAAATATATAAGAACAATTCTGGTGCGTGTTCTCTCGAGGAGAAAAGTTGTTGAAAAAGACTGCTTGCAATGCCTCCTAGTGTCTAACGGAAGAACTGTGGCAAGTAAGGTATGTAATTCTTACAGTAGACATTGTAAGACTTGTTACAGGAGATACACGTGGAAATGATTGCTTGGATAGATATATTTGCCCAAGTTGTATTTTTTTAATGTATATAAAGGTTCGTAGGGATACCGAAACGACTGAGCTAAATGGAATTCCAATGGGATATGACATTTCTATACAAGTAAGATATCTTAAAAATAATGAAACTTTATTTTGACCACTGATCGACTGCAAGTATCTTTCATAAAGGGCACGGCATTAATCTTAATTTTCCTTACAACGTATTTCCCCATCTGTTAGATACTTGCAGTCGATCAGTGGTCAAAATAAAGTTTCATTATTTTTAAGATATCTTACTTGTATAGAAATGTCATATCACATTGGAATTCCATTTAGCTCAGTCGTTTGGGATCCAGTTAATATTATTTATTAGCAAGATTAATAATGACAATATTTATAGGTTGGATTTGGATGCGTTGTCCAAATAAATAATATTATTGCTTTGTCACAGGCAATTGAAAATGCCCACTCTCACATCGTAGGTTATCTTATTAATGGTAGGCTGATTGGCCTTAATGAAGATTGTTTCAAGAATTATTTGGGATCTCTCTCTCTCTCTCTCTCACACACACACACACACACACACACACACATATATATATATATATATATATATATATATATATATATATATATATATATATCGTTACTTTGTTTAAAGATTGTAGTATCTCATCCCACTTGTGATTCTTTAGAATGTTGTTTTGTTTGATGATCGTGAAAACTCGAAAATATATAGTTTTGATTTCTGTACACACACACACACATTGTGCACATGTGTTCCTTTTAATTTATTAATGACAAGTTTCAACGGTTTCAAATTTTTGGCAATGGCGTCTTTATTCTAAAGTGAAAAGGAATGCAATTAGCATTTTTCGAAAAATGAAAATATAAATAAGAATTAAAAATAAGGGGTTTGGGGACATGTTTCCGACATCCTCATGCTGACATGGTCATGTTATTCAGATATTTCTGGTTGTAATTGAAAGAATTAATTCTTCGAGGCTTCCAAATTGGAGAAAGAGATAAAATGGTGTGTTATTTCTTTGAATTTTTGAGATAAGGCTTGATAATTTGTACTATTTAGTTTTTATGGACTGTTGTCCTATTCTTTGTTGTTATACAGACAAAATTTCGGCCGATGTGCCCTCCGGCCTTCTTTAGGTGTTTCTTGTCGAACTCAGGAACATACTTGGCGAAAATAACACAGAATACTTAACATAGCTTAACACTTGTACCTGGTCATGGTAAATGGAATGAGAACAATCTAACCCAAATGGATCAAATAAAGGTTCAATTCGAAGTTTCGTTAATGCTCCCAATTACGACATGAAGAAACACCTGAAGAAGACAGGAAGGCACATTGACCGAAACGTTGTGTATATAACAATAAAGATGAAGACAACAGCCCGAAAAATCTAAATAATGATGTGTCTTCCAAATATGAATTAGAATGCTAACATCGCTCTTTTTCCTCGGACAATGACGTCACATTCTGTTAACGTCATTCACGAGAAAGAAAGCGAACTTTTTCAAAAACAAATTTATTGTCTTATTTACAGCTTAATTATATTGTGTCTCTTTCAAAATATTCCTTTCCTCTATTGGTACACAGTTCTCAACCATTTTTTTTTCAGTTCTTAAAAGGGTTCTAAAAAAAACTTTTTGCTGGTAAAATGATAGAAGAAAATGGGCTATGAAGCCCATTTTCTTCTATCACTTATGCTGTCTAACAGGCATACACACTACACATAAATTCGCTCTATCGCATGTATTTTAAATAATAATATCAGTATAATTTTTATGTAAAAAAACAAGATCACTGCTGCCCAACATTTTGAGCATCTTATTCATACGTTGTTTTTAAAGTTTTGTCGTCCCATCATAATGTAATGGTTAGCAAACTAGTTTCGCAGATCGATTACTATTAAACAGCGTGTTCGATCCTCGTTAGATGCCCAATAATAATAATAATAATAATACATTGAAGTCATTCGAGTGTCATTTCATGTGTAAATGAGATCATCTTCGGAGTAAAAGTTTAAGAAAGAAAAGAAAGGGCGCCTCACGTGGTGTAACAGTTAACAAGTTGGATTAGCAAACCATTGTTAGAGAGTTCGATTCTCATTGGGTGTCTCTATACTTGTGATCTTGTGCCACAATTAAGTTTAGTAAATATCTACGTTGTTTTAAAAGTGTAAAGTTTTTAAATGCCATTTCTCAACAAAAAGTTTAATTTCTTTTTAGACGCACCTCATATATAATCATTTTTTCTTCTTTTGAACATCCATTAATCAACAAAATATTCTGTAATGATCGATTTGATTAATAACAAACATCTTTATTCATTTGATCAGAATATTCCAGTTAACTTTGACTTTAGTGATGAGACAATTATACAAACTTTCAGTCTCTTTATTTTTAATTTATCTCAACATTAAAAAAAAAAAAATTGGGAAAAGTTTTACTTGAACATATTTTAATTAATTCTTCAAATCTTCAAATTGATCAAAATATTTCAAATCAGCTTATGATGAGATTTGAAAAAGAGGAGGAAGTGGAGAAGGTAAGATTCATTGATAATGTATAACTTTATGGTGAGTCGCATCAAAATAGCATCTAATTAGCAATATAAACACTAAAATTAAGAAACTAATTGTCATGACTACTTCTCTCTCTCTCTCTCTCTCTCTCTCTCTCTCTCTCTCTCTATATATATATATATATATATATATATATATATATATATATCATAATAACAGTAAAGCTTAATGAGTCAGAGACTATCTACCTAGGTCTCTACTAGCGGATACTCAGGATAATTCTGACTTTCAGGTGGTGCTTATATTTCAGTCTTTTCTTTTTTAATCTTTTTTCTCCAGGCATAAATTTGTATTTTGTAATTGCAAATCATAGTACCGGAGTTTTTTTTTTTACACCGTTAGTTATATATATATATATATATATATATATATAGAGAGAGAGAGAGAGAGAGAGAAACAATATTTTAATATTTTCTCTATTTTAATTTCCCCCTGTCTTTATGTAATAGGCTATCTAGTAAGACTAGGCTCATATTGAGTTCTGGTCGAAATAAATTTTTAATACCCAAATGACGGTTTGTTAAGTTTTCTTTCTTGGAAAGTGTATATATATATATATATATATATATATATATATATAGCTGTTCATATCTAAATCTGTTTATTTCTACCTATCTATCAGATCTGTTTGTAATTAGTTATATGAACTTTGGAGTTTTAGATGTCTTGACTTAAGTGTTTATTTTAAGATGAACACGAAATTCATCTTAAAATAAATACTTCAGTCAAACAAGTACAAACAAATTAACAGGACTAGAAAAGGAATAATTTATTTGCATACTTCAATAAATAACACGTGTAAAATTTCTAAATGAGAAAAGAAATGACTGCCAAAAATACAACGGAAACGATGAGGTCATTGAGTATCATTCATTAGAGATTGATTTTGACATTTTTTTAATGGAATGTTCATTGCTAAAAGCTGGATAGAAATTCACAAAAGCAACGTTGAGAATTCAAATACGAGACAGAAATTGAATCAAAAGAGTCGAGTTTATTTTATCCCGAGGATTCGTTTATTGTCTGCAAAACAACAATCACTATTATGAAGTGCAAAGAAAATGAAAACGAAGATGATGCACGGAGTTCTCGTTGCGTAGTGGCTAATGCGTTAGACTGCCACATCGTAGTAAACGAGTTCAAACTCCAGTCGCACTATTACGTTCATTTTCGGGCTTATACCCGTGGGAAAGGTATGGATCCTCTCATCTCCCAGCTATGGATTAAATAGTACCATTGCTATTCTTCTACAAGGATGGATTTGGCATTAAATAACCCCCGAATGTTGAAATGCCATTAAAAAACAACAAAGACGCAAGCAAAGCTCCCTTCAAAGATTTAAAAAAGTAAAAAGATTTAAGATTTTATCTAAAAAAAAAAAAAAAAAAAAAAAAAAAAAGCATCGAAAAATACATTACAGCATTTCATTTTTCTTGCCTTCTCTCTCAGAACAATATTTGGGAGCAGTGATGGATTGACTGTGAGTTGGTACAAAACTAGTTTTTATCTCCTTAACCCATCCAACTCTTCCATCGATTCCCTAGAGATATATACAATTTTAATAAGATATGTGTCTCTAAAGCTTCTCTTCTAAAAACGTTTAGAAATCTATTGGAGTGTTTAGTTCTGCTACTGCGAAGTACCGTTATGAACTTATCTAACAGAGAATAATCTTTATCTATAAGAGAACTACAGAGATTTGTAGTATTAAAACGTTTTAGCTATAAATCATTGATTCTTATGAGCCTCCTTCAAAACTGAAACTTTTCCTCTTAGGCCTCTTGGTGATTTAGTCAAACGTTCAGTTCGTCCTGTTTTGGAAATAAAAGAACAAAATGATAAAAAAATCCCCTTGCACTTTATTAATTTGGACAACGATTTTCTTTAAGTTATTTTTCATGAGTAATTTATTTTAACGGCACCTTAACCTATCTAGGGTTATTTTATGTCTAGACATAGGAAATCAAGTAGATTGTACGTTCATATTTACATTTTTGTATAGTTGTTTTTAAGAGTTATTTTTGCATGTGGTCCTATCGAATACAAATAATTCTAAACATATTTATTAGATATATAGATGGAACGCGAACAGGTATTATCATTCTGGATCAGAATAGACCTTGGAGTAATGACAATGAAAAGGCAGGGTTTAATGTTATATCCAGGGATACTCAGTTTTTTAGTGGTTAAATTTTTAGCCTTCGTTAATTTGGACTTAATATGAGGTCAATGACTTATTCACCAAAAACATTCAGCACCTCCAGGAAAAAATAAACTTAATAATCTCATCATTTAGTCTTACAATTTCCTCTTATTTCTCTACTATTGTTCTGATTCTTTAAGAAATGATTTTTCGTCCATTCTTTGCAATATTAGCTCTTGATTGATTTTTATTGATGGACTATTCCATCATGGCGTAAATAATTATGTAAATAATGACCAATTTTGTCTCGTATTTTGGATTAAGAATTCTTGAGAACATATGCCGGTTTATTGGTGTCACTGAGAACAAACTCAATACGAGTATGGACATTGCGTATACATATAACTTGTAAGTTTTTAAGAATATCTTTTATAGCAGAGATTACTTTGTACGTAGTTGTTTTTTTTTTAATACATATTTCAACCTTCGGTATAAAGTTACAAGTCTGTGTTTTTTAAAAAATTACTTTTCTTGCTGGATCCGTAAACTTTGCAAAATACACTTTTAGCTTTTTCAAACAAAGGATTAAA
The DNA here is from genome assembly GCA_023376005.1 of Doryteuthis pealeii. NCBI lineage: Eukaryota > Metazoa > Mollusca > Cephalopoda > Myopsida > Loliginidae > Doryteuthis > Doryteuthis pealeii. The sequence continues at coordinate 46,730,601 of CM042169.1, forward strand.
CGTCTTATGAAAAAATATTTCACATGGAAATTAGTGAATTATACAATTCAAAAATGATGTCGTATTTCAGTCATTCCTAAATATTTATTGTTCAGGTTGCACTTGAAGAAAAAATATTCTTGTTAAATAACCCTTGTTAATTATCATGTTACTTGGGTCTATCTCTGTTCTCTTAGCTGGGCTGAATATTCTATAGTCTGTTAGGGTTGTCTTGACTCTCGTCCTAGTCTCTATATTTTGTTCTTTCTTATTTATGAACACCAAGACATTGTTCAAAGTTGACATCTTTTATTTGCCCAAGACCCATAACCTCACGCGTCGAGTATAGCAATTACGTCTATTCGCTTCGTCTTAACTTTGAATATTTTCTTACAAGTTGGGTGGTCACATGGTTAAACTAACCAATGAGAGAACTGTTAATAGGTCAGCCAGAGGTGAAAGACTGTCGATCATACTTATATGAGCTTCTGTATGAGTTCTTACTTTTAACCATTTTTTCTAAAATTCTACACTTTCATTACGAAATGAATAGTCAACATATTCAGTATACAACAATTTGGTGCTCTATCGACTGAGAATAGGTTTAAATTAAAATGTTTCCTTCTCCTAGACTGGTTGTCTAACCAAGGTTAAAGAACCCAGTCACCCCTACTACTTACCCATAACTGAAGGGAGAATAGTGGAATGCATACATTTCCCAAGGGTATTAAAGGTATGTGAAAGTAAACGGCCTTGTCCAGGATTTGAACTCGACTTGCTGAGACCATTTTTCTACGGTGATAACCATTACACCACAGACACCTCTAAATCATTGGATGTAGAAGCCAATTTTTCTTCACATAATTTCAAACAAATGTCAGAAGAACATTTTGAACGCAATCATAATCGTCTGTGTTTAATAATAGAAAATAAATATTTAATGTTCCAAGATAACCAAAAGTTCTAAAATAGAAGTCTTTTCTTTTATGCTAATTTTGAACATATTTTTTTTTTACAGTACAAATAGCTACATCTCTTAAGGCCACCAGCACATTGTTTTGTAAACTCTGTTCTATTGTATTAGATACGGAAATGAATTCACAGCGACCAAGTTTGATTTTATTTAACGGCATATCAACTTTCCTGGGTTATTTAATGCCAATGCCATAGTTGTAGAACAGAAGTGATACTACTCATCCCATAGCTGGGGATTAAGGGGATACATAACTTTCTGAAGATATGATATTTCTCCGAAATTAAGCTTAATAGTGCGACTGGAATTTGAACTCGCTTACTATGATGTCATAGTCCAGTACGTTAGCCATTACGCCACTGGGACTCCCCCACAACAACTAAGGATATAAAAATATTTATATTTTTGAGCATAGCAACACTCGAATCTTTCACGTTTGTACACGTTTAAAACTTCCTTTGTGTTAATGTGTCAATTTATTTTCAGTTATCACGAGTTTTCATCGTCTGAACTTTGTGAATATTTTATTTGGTCATCACTTCTTGGTGAAAAAGTTGGACTCATTTTACACCAGTAACAATTGTATGCTAATGTCAATAATATATTTTTAATAACATTTCTATGAAAAATCAATTGCATCATAACTGCCCTATCAAATCTGCTCACCATGACTTTACTACTGTTCAATAATCATAGGTGTCTTAGGTGATATAATGGTTTGAGAGTTTGACTAGCAGACCATTGATAATGAGTTCGATTGTTACTGGGTGCCCTATACGATTGTCTTTGTGCGACAATTAATTTACTAAGTAAAATGGTTGATTGATGTTAACGGCATGTCAACCTGCCATGTGTTATTTTTTTAAATTTTTTATCATACAACGTGTAATGACCTGACCTCGTCAGCCGCTAACTAGGTGTGATATCACAGTTTCGGCAGCTAAAGGCGGGACTGCCACACCTAGGGCCGCGAAACAGCCTTTTGGCCACCGGACAGGGTATATATATATATATATATATATATATATATAAATAAAATAAAAAAGTATATATATGAAATGAAATAAATAAATAAAAAAAGTATATAACGTCCGTTCATCTTAGCAGTTTCAAGTTGAATGTATTTTGTGATTTTCTTAACGCGTTTACTTTCGCCCGTTGATGACATTAGGCGCTTTTATAATGAATAATTTCATGCCTAGAGGTTAGGGAATCGTGTTTATTGTAGTTCATATTTACATTTTTTGTGTAGTTTAAATTTTTTTTTTTTTGCACACGAACCTATCAAATACGAATAGTTTAAAAAATATCTATTTGACGCATAGATGGGACCTTAATAAATACTTTCATCCCGGGTCAAAATGGACCCGGGAGTAATGGCAATGAAGAGGTACTCCACACTTCCCAGATCTACAGAACAGAAGCATTAACATCAGATGCAATTTAACGTCATAGTCAGGAAACCCTTTTATATCCCTCTGCAGGGGATAAAGTCAGCATACTCTAAGCCTCGCCGACTAAGTAAATGACTACAATACTATTAACTAACCATCGTGATGTAATAGTTAGCATGCTAGTCTCGCAGATCGATTACTACAGAATAGCGAGATTGATCCTCGCTGGATGACCTATACTTGCGACCTGGTGTCACATCATATCCATGGCGAACGGGTTGAATAAATTCCTTATTAGTAACTGGCTATGGTTGTAAGATATCGGTTTAGGTTAGTCTGTAAAGTGTCCACCTAGGAACCACAAAGTTCCGGGTTCGATACCGATACTTGCCAACTTAACGAATAAGTAGCACAGCTTGAGTAATCTCATCTGTGTGGTAAAGCATCTGGGTAGGTGTGGTGCTCTACCTCAGCAAAATATCTCCCTGGTCTAGCGCTAGTGAAAAAGGGATAGACTCCTTCGCTGCATGGCTAATACCGACAATAGGTCACTCCGTCGACTTTACTTATTCCACAAGGTACTGTAAAGATTAATTTCGTTAAACTTGAAAAAGAGGAATTTATGAATGAATTGTTCACCGGAAATAAAGACGCCCCAAATTTTGCCTTAACCGAGACTCAAATAGTTAATAAAGGCCAGGAAACGGTTTTCGGGGAAACAAAGCAATATGAGTATTTGTACAAGAGAACAAAAAACAAAAACAAAACAAACAACAAACAAACATGGAGAGAAAATATACAATGTACAATTGACATAAAACGACTGCAGTTTAACCACATAAACACGAAACTTATTGGGTGGCCTCTATCTGGTGGTCTTCATTGTATATTAAAAATGTTTTCTCTGCTTTTCTTTTCTTTCTTTTCTTTCCGTTTTCATCTCTGAAGTAGCCCATTATTATTATTATTATTATTATTATTATTTTAGATGTCGGTCTGAAAAAAGAAAAAGAAAAGCTGTATATACATAATGTAAGCTTGCAGCAAATTACAAAAGTCGGAGTGAAATATAAAAATCGCTCCAGGATGGAGAATGAAAAGCGTGAATGTCATAATAAAGGTTTACTCCCATTTAATATCTTCAGGGAAAGTTAAGGAAATGGGTGAGGTTGATTGATGATAGGGGTAGAGACTGTGAGTGTGAGACAAAGTTGAAGTTTGTAAATATGTTGTTTGGATAACGGTTGGATTCAGAATAAGAAAGTGTTGTATGCTTTTTATGCCTCTCAATCTGCTTTTCTTTTCTTTCTTTCTTTCTCAACACACACACACACATACACACACACACACACACACACACACACATATATATATATATATATACACATTGTAATTTTCCGGATTACGTACCAGCCCTCTCCAACAGCGCATGTGTAGCACAGCTTGAGTTTGTAATCTGATCTGTGTGGCAAAATGTCTGGGTTGTGGCATTAGGTGTGGCACTCCACCTCTTTAAAACAAACTCCCTGGTCTAGACTCCATCGCTGTTCGGCTGATACTGAAAACAAGCCACTACACACACACACACACACACAGAGAGAGAGAGAGAGAGAGAGAGAGAGAGAGAGAGAGAGAGAGAGAGAGAGAGAGAGAGAGAGATATTTTCTTTCTTGTTCTCAAGTCACGTGTGTTTTAACAAGACTAGAGATGAATTGAAACGGCAACGCCATAAAAAAAACTATTCCTTTCCTCCGGATGCCAGACTTTCTCTTGCAACCAACAGGGAAAACTTATCTGTCCCGTGGGACATCAATAAGCCTCCAACGGATGTTGAGTCCTCTCTAAAATCTTCATTTATAAACAGAACCCATGGTATATATAATGTATGTTACCATGCATATATATATATATATATATATATATATATATATATAAAGCGAACAAAATTAAGGAACAAAGATTAAAACTTTGATATCTAAAAAAATATATGGCCAACTTTTCTGAAAATTTCGCTTAATGTTGATAACTGGCAGTTCAGTTGAATCTGTAAGTTATTTAGAATGGAAATAGCTATGATTCATTTATATTTTTATTAAAATATCAAGTGTCCAAAATTAAGGAAAATAACAATATTTTAATAAAAATAATTGGACAACAAAATGCAAAAAGTCTTTATTTAGTGCTAAGACCCTTGTTTTAAATGACTGCTGCACATTGATGTACACAGGATTTCACGAAATTTCGACATTCGTCAACTGTAACTTTCGCCCATTACTCAAGTAATTTTCCCCATAGATCTTCGATATTTGATGAATTCCTCGCAATGACATTTTGTCCTAAAGTTTTTCATAAGTTTTGTAGAACTTTAAACTGGCTAATCCGTTTATTTTTTGGTCATTCAGATAAGCAATAACCGGCTTAACCTTATGATAGGGAGCATTATCCTGCATGAAGACAGGATTTTCACACCCTGAATTTTGTAATATCTGTACATGTTCTTCTTGCAAATGTACCCAGACATGTAAACATACCGAAAACCATCATACTGTCTCTTGATGCACATTAAACTTAACCTTTCACCAATTCATATTCTTACATTCTGTTTTCCGTCAGAACCAAATGCATTAAACCTGGTTTTCGCTACATCACCGAAGTTGAGCAGCGATGAGTCTGTTAAATATTTAATTGAGTGACCACTTAAGCAACAGTAGGTACTGTATGCAACCTGAATTCTTTGTTTATCAGAATGACTTGAATCGGCATTAAATGACTCGAAAAGGATTGATATGCCGTAAAACAAAACAACTAACCAACATTAAATCAACTTTCATTATACTGGTGATAGTTTAAAATTCGGGATATATTTCTATCACACCTATATATATATATATATATATATATATATATATAAAGCTTAAAAATATCGGTCATGTTGGTGGTTATGAAATGTAAATATAGACATACAATCTATATAATTGCCTAACATTTTGGCATAAAATAACCCTAGACGGTTTGATATATCGTTAAAATCCATCAACCAACCAACCATCTACTAGTAGACCTAAATTTTGTCTTGTCACTGACATTATACAACAATTAGAAATTGCAAAGAGAACGACAGTTAATTACTCACTCTATCAATGCATAATCTTTCCAAAGAAGAATGAGGTCATACTAAGAAATAAATATCACTTAGAAAGGTTAACATACTTGTCGCTCTATGAGAGCGAATCTGTTGTTGGCTAATGTATCCATAAATGTGTGTGACTACGGAATCTGCTAGTCTAACAAGACAATGGATCTTTCATCTGGAAAGCCTTGCTTTCTCTTCAGGGCGTAGGTAGGAACAAGTCTTTCTCTCTTCACGCTATTGATGCTGTCCAAAGAAAAGACAAAGGCCATTAGAGTCTAACACTTGTGTTGTTGTTGCAGGGGTTTCAAGGGCGAAGTTGAAGACAATATAGGAATGCTTTAGGGAATCAAGATCCAGGTTTAGATTCCGGTTTTACTTTCAATACCTTTATTAGATTGCTTGGAAGTAGGAAGGATATTCAGTTCACTCAACAAGGACTAATATTTGCATTAGTATATCCGTATACACTAACATTGAATAAATGGAGGGAAAGACAAGATCATTTACTCACACAAATATTTAATAATATATATATATATATATATATATATATATAAGTAGTATTGAAATAAAAAAAACTCAACATGTCCCAACAGATAAATTATGCACATATTGTTTTATGAACAAACAGTATATGAAAGGGGGTACAAAACCCGAAAAGGTTAACTAGTTAATGGACAGTAAAATGATGACCACGTGGGATTTACTGTAAAAAGGCGAATAGGGGAAAAAATAATACAAGATTTTTTTTTTCCTGAACTGTCATGTGACAATCCACTAAGTCATCTAACGGACACACCCTGATTACCTAATAGATTATGGGCGATAAAATGAACATTATTAAGTAAACCTCATTGTTCTCAGAGAAGCCATTAAGAGAAACACTCAGTATAACACCCGGGCACTCGTGATAGGAGAGGGACACCACCAATTGCTCTGAGAGATGCTATTTGGATAAATTACAGTACACCTTAACGATCTAACAGAATCATGATTGATTGATTGATTGATGATTTAATGGCATGTCAACTCGTCTAGGGTTATTCTATGCTTAGAGGTTAGGAAATGGCGATCATTCAAATTTTGTTGTTGTTGTTTCTTGAGAGTTTTTTGGCACATATTCTATTGGACCCATCGAATTCGAATAATCTTTAAACAGGTTTATTTGACCCATAGATGTGACCTTGACAGATACTACCCCCCGAGTCACAGCTGACTTGGGAGTAATGGCAATACAACGGCACTCTTCTATTCCCAGATGTTTAGAACTGGAGTCTCACCATTAGAAACAGTTTAGTGTCATACTGTTGTAACCTAACAACATTATTAAATGAGAGATAACCAAACAGAGTTAGGAAATGAAATGGAATCTTTATAACATTAACAAAATACAATACTCGCCGGCGACGTTAAGAAAGGTAAACTACGACTAGTGGTATCAGACTACTCATAAATACTTATTTATATCGTATTTATGATGATTCGAACCTACCATTAATGTCCTTAGGTAGGGTATCTAACACATACCCAGGGATACAGTCTTGCGTATCATAATCCCTGTTGACAGGGCAGGAACCATGAGAACCGTCCAAAAATGTTTACATGATTTGTATTCACTTCTTAAGGACTTAATCCTTATTATATTCTAATGATAAAATAAATAGGAATTCTGTAAGTGGAGAATTATTTATTCAGAGAATCACTTAACTAAAAACCTTTAATGAATAACTCGTTGGCCATATTCATTTTGTCCAACTCGTTATTAATATCTCACTAGTTATCTACTGATCGATTGCCACCCAACATACAAGAAAGAATGAATTATGTCATTTGTCTCTTTCGCTTTGTAGCAATCATAAAGCAGACATCTGGTTCACTCACCAAATCAATGTTTTCTGTTGATTTAATTGTTAATATTGACTCAAATGTTGGCAATGACTAGTTGGGAGGCGCTTAAGCTATAATTGTTTTCTTAATAGGATATGGATATGAAATTGAAGATGTCGCAACAAGGAAAAATGACACATTTTTAAAACAACGAAAATTATTTAATAATAAAAGGTAAAAAGAAAAAGGTTGTTGAAAATTGTTATAAAATGATTCACCTACAGAAGGTTCGTTGAGTTTAAATCAAGTCCTGAAGAGTTTAGGCAGAGATTTTTTCGAGACATAAATTATATAATATTTTCTCTCTCTCCCTCTCCCACTCAGTAGATTCCGCCAAGGAACCGCAAGGTTCCGGGTTCGACCCTCTCCATTCAGCGCATAAGTAGCACACCTTGAATCTGTACGATAAAGTGAGGAGCCGATGTTAGATGTGGCGCTCCACCTCAAACGCAAAAGAAATCTCCCTCATCTAATGCTAGTGGAAATTGAAAAAACACCGTCGTTAAATGAAAATGTAACTGCTTAAGTTTTAAGTTTGAATATTACCCCAACGTAAAAAGGACCAGACTCCTATGAATGGTCACCAGCTAACTTTAGTGTGAGAAGTTTGCAAGGAGTGATATAATAGAAATAATAATAAAGCCAGTAACATCTCAATGGGTAAGGAATATATGATCAGACTGTTATCGCATCAAAAAAACACCCCCCCCCAAAAAAAAAACAAAAAAAAAAAAAAAAAACAAAAAACAAACAAAAAACAGCTAAAGCCATGGCTATCAAATTTTCTGTGCTTACTGACAATGGGACACTGGATCAGGTTTTAGCCAATTAATTATTACAAATTCTAAAACGTTATAAGTTTTTTGGTGAGGAGTTTGATTTACATAAAGCTAAATTAAGCCCTTACTTTGTATCTATCAGGTTAGCTAAACTGAAACTTTATATTTTGTTTCACCACATGATTACGGTCGATTTCACGCTGAAAGCACCTGTTTCCACTAGATCACCGAAGTTAAGCTGCGATGAACATGTTTAATACTTAATTAAGTAACCACTTAGGTTGCTTACAGTACCTGTAGTTGCTTGAGTCCTTTGTTTATCAAAATGAAATAAAAATAAAACAACCAACTTTCACCGTAATTATTTCCATGACTTATTTCCCTATGATTTTTCCCCGGAAAATCAAATTGTATTTACCTTTGTACTATGTATTTACCTAACCCCTCGAGCAGGATGTGACACAAGGTCAATTTTAAGCGGAGTTTAACAGATTTTAATTCAAAGTTTTTTTTTCTCCTAGACCAGTTGCCTTATCAAGGTTAAAGAGCTCAGTCTGCCCTGCTATTTACACATAGCTGGAGGGAGAATAGTTGGATTCCTACCATAGCATTATGTGAAATGCAAACAGCTTCGTCTAGGATTTGAATTCGGGCCACCGTATCTATTTCCTACGACGATAACCATTACATAACAAGCGCCACCAAATAATCTACATTTAAAGTAAAAGCAATAGTTATCAAAATGACATAAACGTTAAACTCTCGACAAATTTTATCAACCTGTAACTCGGTCAGTAGAAAATCTGCGTAGGAACCACAAGGTTCCGGGTTCAATACCGATCCTCACCAACTCAGTGTATGCGTCGCACGGCTTGGATCTATCCGATAAAGTGGGGGGCTAATTGTAGGTGTGGCACACCACCTCAAATGCTAAAAATCAGTCTCCCTGATATAATGCTGGTGAAAAGAAGATAGACTCCCTCGTTGTCCGACTGATACCAACAATAGGCCACTCCGCCGCCAACTTTACTTTTACTGATGCTACAATGTTAATCGTCCATAGGCTTTTTTTCTTTTTTAGTTAATTTCCATAATTTTCAAATACCAAAATAATTAAAACTATGGGTTTTTTATTTAAAAAACAAACGTAATGTAAGTATACATAAAATGTGTTCACATGACTTTCACAAAAATTCTGAGTAAATAACTGAAATAGCGAATTGATGCTTTCCCCGAGCAGTAATTACAGGGAGAATACATTGTTAATGTGATATTCCTCCCATTCTCCCTGGTCCTGTTAATTTCAAATCACAATGTATTTATTTATTTTTTACTTCAAGATAATTTGGTGACAGTATAATGGAAGAGTGTCTGTGTGAGTGTGGAGGGGGGTGTAAGAGGCAACTTTAAAAGCTATCGTTATTGATACCGATGAATGACATCCTATCCACAGGGCCAATTATGATATATAGATCTTTTTTTACAAAAAAAAAATGACTTGAGGAAGGAAATAAATAGAGAAGGTTAAAGATAAGAGGTGAACAAAGAGAATAGAAGTGAAAAATGCAATAAAAGAGAAAAAGAAGGAAATATAAAGAGAGAAGAAAGAGAGAATGGAGAAGAAAAAAGAAAGATAAATGATATATATTTTGAAATAAGTATAGTTTTTGGCTCTCAGTGAACATTTTTATTTCAGGCAAATAATTATACTTATAATGATTGTTTAGGCCCCGAAACCATGCCAGGTCCCATAATCATCATCTGGTGAACGCTTTACACAGATTCTTTTTTTTTTTTTTAATATTACTTTTTGTTTTTGTATTATGTGTATATTAGGTACGTGCAATAATAGCGTGTAAGGAAGATAAATGCGTATACATCGATTACAAATGAACTAGATTTGCCTCTAAATGAGTAAAAATCTATGGTAGCCCATACGGTAAAATTATATTGTTTATTGTTAGTCCGGGTCATAAGGGGAAAGAACATTTTTCAATACATTTGGTTATCTGTAAACGAAAAAAACAATCGTTAGTAACAATTTTTTGAATATATAAAAATCTTGGAAAATGTGCATTTTTAAACTTACATTTTCAGATTTGACTAAATAAAGTTTTATTTATGGTGAAAATATTGAAGGGAACATGTCACCTTCCTGACGTTTAAAATTATCTTTTTGAATTTTTAAGTGAATAAAAATAGGCCAATTGAATAAGAGAAAATACATTTTTTTGAATCAATTCAAAGAAAAATATTGTTTTTAAAACAACGAAAAAAAAAAAAAAACTCAGCAAAATTTTTTTGTGTTTTAAGAAACTAACTTTAATTTTTGTTAATTTCATCTTTTATGTGGTCTTCAGGATTTGATTTTTCTAGAAATGTAAAAATTACGGACTGGAATTTTTTAAATGATCAAAGCTTACCATTATCTGAATTGATAAAAAGGACTTTTTTTTTTCAATTTTTTTTTTTGTATAAATAAACTAAACTATTCATTATAAAATTAAACCATTAACGAATATCGTGCTGAAATTTAATTAAAATAAGATTATTTCCTGATTTGTTTAAAAAATTTAAAAAAAAATCAATTTTTTTTATTACCTCCTCTTACCATTATTGGATATACCTAGTGTATATTATAATATATATGAGTCATATATGTATATATAGTGTTTACTGTTAACAAACAAAAAATAGCCAGTTTTTAAAAAAGCATTATGAAGATGATTTTCAGTGATGGATCGACTGTATGTTCCAGCAATATATTTGAACTGTTTATCCAATATTCGAATCAGTTCCGTAAAGTAAATGTTGTGAAATATTCCTTTTGAAGAACAATACATTAGCTCTCTCTATATATATATATATATATATATATGAGAGAGAGAGCATACTATGCGATGTTTTGACCCCCCCCCCCCAATTCTTGAGTGGCAAGTGTACTTCTATCTTAAAACCTGACTTTATACGACTATAACTACGATTTATTGGCCATTTTTCTCACTTTTCCGTCCGATGATTATGGACAACACATGAAACTTAGAGTAACGGATTTGGTGTTCATCATTTGATATTTTTGAATTTGTATATCTATTCTCTTGTCGTGGCGTCGAATACTTTCTCTTATACACTTTTCTCATAAATATGTATATATATTGCATACATAATCTGGTACCACCATAGGGTAATGATAAATTCTATTCTGGTAACACGAAGCATTACTTGGGCGAAAGAAAATAATCTGAAGAAAGAGAAAAAGGACACAAAGTAGAGAGAAGACTTAAGTCTTAATTATGGAAAGTTAAAGTGTGTGAGTGTGAGAGAAACTAAGTGCTTATCCATAATTAAATAATCCTGTCATTTATGAAACATATATATATATATATATATATATATATATATATATATATATATATATGTGTGTGTGTGTGTATTTAGGCAGTATTTTTTCTTGTAGGCATATATTGTTAAATAATGCAGCCATTTTTTGTCTGCAAGTTTTGTCCTTTGTTTTTTCGTATTGCCGGATTATTTTTGTAATACCAGCCAATTTTCGCCAGATATTACAAAAATAATCCGGCAATACGAAAAAACAAAGGACAAAACTTGCAGACAAAAATGGCTGCATTATTTAACAATATATGCCTATATATATATATATATATATATATATATATATATATATCTCGAAATAGATGGATAATACAGTTTTCTATGATTATAAGTAAAGAGTATTCAATATCATTTGCGATCCTGTATCAAAAGCCCGCCAAGCACACACCTATTGATCTTTTATGCTGTAATTGACCAATGAAGAACGACGTACGTCACTTCCGTCTCAGTTGAGATAAAAAGCGGAACAAGCATTTACTCGTCTTTTCCTTTTGGATTGAACACGCTGAAGGATACGCATTCCCAAACGAACATCAATTCAAGAAAACAAGTAAGAATTTACAACGCCCGCCAATTCGGTCAGGAACGTTAATATACGAATTTAAGACAGTCGTACTAATTCACTTGCTGGTTGGAATTCTATGATCAAATGCAATAATCTAAAACCCTGCATGCTCTGGGGAATCTAAGTCTTTTTTTCTTTTGTTTTTGCTTTGTTTATTTTGGTGTTTTTCTCCCCTTCAATAAAAAAAATATTTTTCTTCAGGAGCACCTCAACACCCGTAGCTCCCCGTAATTAAGCTCCATGGATCTGATCTTTTAATCCATAACCATCTCGAAGCTTTTTCAGCCGATTCTGAAATCGCCTTAATGGCCTTTTTCTTTTTCTCCCATCATTATAAGTCGACTTAGAGTTTTGCATAAACATCTTTATTCGAAATCTCGACAGCCGACCTCAATAGATTAACATGTTGACCGCTATTGGTTTGATCTGCATTGTTCTACCAGCTCCTGATATTTTTCGAGCTTTCTTTCAAAGGTCATTTCGAAATTTTCCTCCCCAGGGAGGGTAAGTTCCAGTCATACAACCTGCTTAATGGCAGTTGACTAAATAACTAAATCTAGGCACAGGGAAATTGTTGCGATCTGCCTCGGAAATTTTAGCTGTTTCCCGAGGTCTACTCTCAACTGGGGTGAAAGAGAGCATGCATACGTACTGAGGGCGGGGTCGCCAGTTCTGATGAAGTAAATCGATTTCGTTTCAAGTCTGAAACTGGTAGGACGGATCGCAGCGTCCGCTATACCGACTAATATCTTAAGTACCTGGTCACGTCTCGAACGGTACCTCCCATCATCAAAGTAGCTAGGACAGGCACTCAGAATGTTTCAGCCTACCTTTCCTGGTAAAGAGTAGGCATGATGGTATTTCACTCTTTCCTCATGTAAATAGGAATCGCAGAACTTGGTAGCACATCATACACGGATTGCACAATAAATTTTATCCGACTGGCGTCGGTGTGCAAGAATTCCGACCAGCTTATTTACCACCGTAAAAATTCGTTATGACGGTTAGGTCGTCCATAAACGCTCTGATCTGAGGCTATCGCTCTCCTGACTTCATTTACGTCCTCGACACTCGACTTCAGCTGATTTTTTAATAACCATATTCATAGCAGGGGGAAGGAGTGTAGCAGAGGTCTTACAGCCCGTAACAATAACCCCCTCGAGTCGATGCCAGTCGGAAATTATTAACCTGTAAGATATTCTCATTTTAAGTTGTTGTAATTGTCCAGGATTAAATGGTTGATCTTATTACGTATATGTGGTGTCTTCGTGGGGCTCCCTCTACTAATTTACGTGGAATGGATCTATCATTAATACAGCATAATATCTAAGTGTAGTGAAGACATAAAGTCAACGGCACTTGGTAACTGTCACTTTCTCGCCATTGCCCCTTTTCAAACCAATCATCTATTTTGAAAATCGCGTAAGCGAGAAACTTACAATTACCAAGTGCTTTTGACTTCGTCTTCCCTAACTTTTGGCCCCCCCAACACCACACACACACACACACACACACACACACATATATATATATATATATATATATATATATATACACCTCTTAAGTTATCAAGTTATCATTTTTTTAATATTACAGCTTTTACCCTTGGCATTTTTTTCTACTTGGAAAAATACTAGATAAATAGTGAATTAGAGAAAGAGAGAGGGGGGGGGTTAGTTTGAGTGTAAAACCGATTTTTGAAAAAGATGAATATTTTTGATTGTGAGTTTTGCTTTTTTCCCGAGAGATCAAATTATTAAAAAACTCTTCATTGTGCCTCTTTTTCTAGAATATCCTTTGATCTTGCCGAAAGTGTAAACATCGTACATCTAGCAAAAGTAGATATAAAAAGCCGCCATTGAATTTTATTTTTACATTTCATTTTATTGTCGAGTGTTTATTCTCAGCTTTTTTTCTTCACTTTTTAAAGATAATTCTAAAAGGACGATGTATAAATGCCACGTGGGTATCACACATTTTAGAGGCTTAAGATTGGCCAAACTTAATCTTAAATAAAGTGTTTCGTTTTTCTTTTGCCATTTAGAATGATCTGACACATTAGCCTTATGTTGCTTATAGTAATTGCTGTTACTAAGTGGTCACCCATTAAACAGGCACATCGAATCCTAGGTTAGTGGTGCTGAAAAAAAAAAATTAAATCAGAAATATATTGGAGGCGCTCGTCGTGTAGCGGTTATCGTCGTAGGAAGTGGGCACAGTAACTCTAGTTCAAATCCTGGATGAGGCTGTTTGCATTTCACATATTATGACCGTAGCAGAGATAAATGTTCTGGGGGGAGGGGTCGAAGAAAATTTATAATTTGAGGTTATGATAAGTTATCAAAGGACAATAACATAGCGGCAAGTACATTAAAAAGTGCCAGTACCTTGCTTTGATATTTTTTTCGTTCTTGTATTATCTGCCTCTTCAATTAAGCTAAGATGTTAGGGGATTATTTTTGAAATTAGGATTATCCTTATTATATATGGTGCAATTAAACTGGTGTCCTTATCTTGTTTATTATAGTCACAACTTTTCGACTGTGATACTCTCCGATATTCTTCTGGTGTCTGTTGTTGTTGGCAACATTCAAGGAATTTCAAATTGAATTTTTATTAAGTCGTTGGTTGGTTTTTATGAAGATGCTTTCGTGTTGTTGAGTATTATTTATTGTCTCCCAATAAATATATTCTGGATCAGAATACAAAAAATGAGTTTTGAAGAATTGAATTCTTTAAAACTCATTTTTTTAAACACATTTTTGATCAGTTTAATCCATAGATGGGACTACCATTCTGGATCAGGGTGGACCTAAGAGGGAACTTCACATTCCCCCGAGCTCCAAAATTGGAACCTCACCACTAGTTGCAGTTTAACATTATTCTTAATGCATTGAGGATATCATACATCAATTAATTGTTTTTATTTAATAAGTACGTGTGATACCGTTTTTTCTTTCTCTACTGATCCAGAATATATTTATAGGGAAACAATAAATAATTATCTTCCTTAGAAAATGATCCATGGGATGTCACATGATTTTCAATCCACTTTTGCCTCTGTTCTTTGAACAGTAGAGATGTTGCTATCCCTTGCCATGGAACAACAAAAAGACAAATTTTACTGTCCATCATTATCATTTTCAAAGTTGATTATTGACTATATTCCATTTTTCACAATTATTATAATTAAAATTCTCAAATCTTTTTTTTTTTTGGGGGGGGGTGGTGTAGTGGTAGTAATCCTGTATATATAATATTACTTATGCAGACTACCAGAAGCCAAATTCTGCTTTTTTTTGATCACCCTGTATTTGAAGAAATACTAACATTTGTTTGTAATTTAAATCATTTTCAAATTATTTATATGTTGCATTTGTTGTATAGCTAATTTGACTTTTCCTATTATTCATAACAGTTTATTTGAAATATTATTATTTTAAAAAATCACTTGTCTATGTTGTCTGGCTTGAATTCCATTCATTTCAGATCTGATGTGACTGTAAAGTTGAAATAAATTACCTGATGTATTAATAGGGGTTTATTATATATATATATATATATATATATATATATATGTGTGTGTGTGTGTGGAGAAAATTTTATATATATATATATTTACTTTTATGTACATAGAATATAAATTCATATATTTATTGGCATCATCATCATTGACCATGACATCATCCATATCTTATAAAAACGTTTTTTTTTTTTAAGTGATCCTTATTAATTTTCACTAGGATTATCTTTCATAATTTAAATTTTAGTTCCTTTTTATTCTAACTTACTCGGGTCATTATTTCTATGACAGTGAGGAACAGTGTGTATTAGAGATAAGAATAAGCTAAAAATAAAGATAAATAAAATATGTTAATATCATTACTAGTATGTAAAAACATGTTGTTAACATTATAATTATTTGAGAATATATTGTTAAACTTGCTAGTATGTGAAAATGTTATTAACATTACTAATAATACAAATAATCAAGCTTCATCTAAAAAATTCAGAGAAATAGTAACATTACCTATGGATACCTACACATGGGCACACTAGTGTGGGCCGATCAGCAAAAACCTACATCAATCAGAGCTGTGTAGATTCTGGATGCTGTGTAGAAGACCTTCCAGGGGCAATGACTGATAGAAATGGTTGGCAATTTACTTAGATGTGGCACTCAGTCCTCAGATTGCTTACAAAACTTGCTGTTGATTAAGTAGTCACCCATTTAAGTATTGTACGGGCTCATTGCTGCTTAACTTTGGTGATCTAGCAGGACTTGGCCATAAGTTAAGCTTAACCTTTATTATTGTATCAGATACATACTGTATCAAGCCTCATACTGTTTCTTGCTGTCATAAAAATAAGAACTTGAGTGAATTACAATGAAATTAAGATTAAAAACAAAGATTAATGAAAATACTAGTTAAAATTAATAAGAATAATAATTGACAATACTTCCTGCAAAAAGTAAATAAAACATTTTTTCTGTTTATTTTTCAGGTAAGCCAATGCCATATCCAAATGATTGAGCGTAAGTTACTGTTTTATATTTTTTGCCTCAATTTGATAACTTTTATGAATATAATTATAATGTTTCACATACTCTTTTATGTGTACTAAACATTTTATTAAAGTACAAAACTGTACCAAATAAGTTTCTGCCCTGTCGACTGGGATGTTAGAATGCACCTCTGTAGAGGGGTAAGACTCCCCCAATGGGGCTACCTGTTGGCCATGTATGGCGACCCAGGATGCTTAAGAATAGAACCCAGGTAGTTGAGCAGTCCATGACATCCAAAACTCCACTTTGGTCCTTTCTTAGGCTAGACGGGCAGTCAGAGAGGCCTCCTCGAATCAATCAGCTGGTCACATCAAGCCCTAGCACCTATATGATTACCCCAACCCTATTGCCTTTATGGCAAGCCCCAACCCTTTTTATCATATGGGTGCTAGAAGGCAGTGGGTGAGGGTCTACATGTCCTGGGAATGACGTTAAACTCTATCTGATGGTGAGCTTCCAGTTTTGGAGGTTTGGGGAATGTGGAGCACCCCCTCATCACCATTGCTCCCTGGTCCACTCTGACCCGGAGTGGTATTACCTGTTAGGGTCCCATCTATGGGTTAAATAGAAAAACATGAGTTTATAAGTAAAATTGCGTATCGAAGAATTACTTTATTCAAAAACTTTATTGGCATTAAATGACCCACTGAGGTTGATATGCCATAAAACAAAACAAAACAAACAAGTTTTTAAATAGTTTGATTTTGTTTGGTTTAATGGCATATCAATCATTGTGGGTTATCTAATGCCAAATCTTGTCTTTATATATATATATATATATATATATATATATATATATATATATGATTTGTTTAAGAAATAGTAGTAAAGTAGGTGGAGTGGCCTATTGTTGATATTAGCTGGATAATGAGGGAGTCTATCCCCTTCTCACTAGCATGAGACCAGCCAGATTTTTTGTCAGCTCCCCACTTTGCTGCACAGAACTAAGATGTGATACTCATGTGGTGTGTTGAAGAGGGCCAGTATTGAACTTGGAACCTTGTAGTTGTAAGGTGAATGCTCTACTGACCGACTGACCTAAACTGGTTCTTTAACTTCATGTATATTAATAAATTGATAGAAATAATTTTCATTAACTTTATGTGTATCACTAAATATTGGTGGTTGACCCTCAACCACTGCTTTCTAGCACCAATATGGTAAAAAAGGGTGGGTGTTTGCCATAAAGCAATTTGAAGAAATAGCCGGGCCAATTGATAAATGGTGTCTCTTTGATTGCCTGTCTAACCCAAGTAAGGGCTGAAGTAGAGTGTTGCATGTCACAGGACCACTTAGCATCCAAGTCAGAGACCATTAAACCATCACAATCCTATCCTAAGGCATTATGGGTTGTCACCCATAGCCGACAGGTGGTTTCATTGGGGTGGGGATTGCCCCTCTGTAGTGGTGCAGTTGGTCTATTCTACAGCCTCCAGCCAACCGGGTGTACTTTTTAATTGTTATAACACTTAATAGCTAATCCTGTTAGCTGGGACTGTAGAATATGGTGGCTGTACCTCTGCAGAAGGGTAAGGGTTAATTTGGTTGTTTTAAAGCATATAAACTCTTTTCTGGTCACTTAATGCCGAATTAAGTCAGTTTCTTATAGTACCTGCTGTTGCTTAAATAGTCACTCATCTAAGTTTTGAACAGTTTCATCGCTTTTTGATCTAGCAGGAATTGGTGCTTTCAACATTACTTGACTCTACCCATAACACTTAAGGAAGATGACAATGAAATATTAATTATAGTGTAATCTCTCTTTCTTTCTTTTTTTCTTTCTTTAATAAATGCATAAATGCTGGCCTCCTCCTGGGTCATTGGGTTACTCTATTTTAAAAACAAATCAACTGAACTTCAGTAAAAAGTAAAGTCAGCGAAGTGGCCTATTGTTGGTATCAGCTAGACATCGAGAGAATCTATCCTCTTTTCACTAGACCAGAGAGAGTGTTTTTCAATTTAGAGGGGGGCAGTGCCATGCCTGTCCACTTTACAATATAGGTTCAAGCTGTGCTACTGATGCACTGAGTTGGCGAGGGCTGGTATCGAACTTGGAACCTTGTGATTCTTAGATGGATGCTCTACTGACTGAGCTAAACCAACCCAATAAAACCCATTACTAATCAAAATTCTTTTTTTTTTTGACTTTTTAATGTATTATTTTTTATAAACAATTCATAAAATATGAACATATCAAAAATGAAATTTTATAGTTTTTAAATTTTCAAAACATGGTAATAAAAAAATTCTCAATGTTTGCTTACTTTATTTCATTGGCCAAAGCTGTGAATTAAAAGTTATTAGGTTTAGGGCAAACTTTTATTTGAATAATTAAGCAATGATAAAAAAAAAAACTACCAACAAAACAATCAAGATCATAAAAGACAAGATCACTAATGATTAATAGTATATAAGTAAAATCGGTGGAGTGGCCTATTGTCGGTATCAGCCAGACAGTGATGGAGTCTATCCCTTTTTATTAGCACTAGACCAGGGAAATTGTTTTAGCAATTGAGGTGGAGAACCACATCTACCATCAACTCTCCCATATGTTTTTACCGCACAGATCAGATTACCAAGCTGTGCTACTCATACACTGAGTTGGCAAAGGCTGATAACAAACATGGAATCTTGTGATTCTTCGGTGGATGCTCTCACAACTAAGCTAAACTTGTCACAATCTGATTTTTAAAGCTGAATAGGCAAATTAGTGACCCCCCCCCACAAGAAATAGTTGCTTATATGGTTACCCAATTAAGTACTGAACAGGCTCATTGCACCTTAACTTCGATAATATAGAGGGAACTGGTGTTTTCAATAAGATTTGACTATAACTTTACGGTAATTGCACCAAAATTAGCATTAATTGAATTTACCATTTTGTTGAGATATTTTTTCTAAAAACTTCAGCATTTAAGAAGCTGGAAAACGTGTTTGGAATATTCCAGATATTTGCTTGCTCTTCATACACTCTTAAATAATATTTCATTTTGTTATTAATTTTTCTTTTCTCTCTTACAATTCTTTTTTGTCTTTTGAAGACACCATTTTTAAATATGTGTTTATTTTGACTCACTTCCATAAAACTGTTGGGTCTTTAAAGAAACTAATTTTTAGATAACTCATCTGAGATGAGTGCTTGGCAATTTCTTCACATCAATTTTTTATTAAATGCTTTTAAATATCAACAAAATCTCAAAATAATTTTATCTTTCTTAAAGTGGCTGTGTGCTGTATATTTGAATATATATTTGGTCTTTTGCCAACCTTCTCCTTGAGAGAGAGAGAGAGAGAGAGATGTGTACCTGTTTGAGATTCGTTTGCATCTCTACTTACAGAAAAGAGAAAATAACTTTTCTTGTGGTTATTATTCTAAAGTGTCAGCTGACACTCACAGTATCACTTAAAAAAACTCAAAACAAGATAAATAAAGGATGAGCATATTTTCTGTAAGCAAATAGAGCAAATTATCTCTGAAGGCATATAAAAATAAAATATAGACATGAGTGGGTAGGGATGGCTATTCAGTAGATATTGTGCAAAGGACTTGGTTTGATTATACAAAATTAGACATGACAGGGTATGAACAGCAATTCACTGAAAATTCGGCAAATGACTTTTGCTTTCATGACCAATAGCATAATGTTACATAATTGATTGGTAGTCTATTAATTATGTATAGTAGTGTAGAATTCAAAAGTTAATGAGTAATTATGTTAAAGAATCATAGAAAATACCTAATAATGATAGACAGATGAGAACAGGAAGTTGAGTTTTAACTGGGTAACCAAAGGAGACAGATGCAAATGGGATCTTTCCAGCAGAGCTATTTCTCTCCATGCATGTGGTTATTAACTTGGGAAGTTGAATAAAGATGTCAAAAATATCTCAAGTGTTCAGATCAGTGGAAGAATTGAGACCATCCAGACCACAGAATTATTAAAATCAGCTAAAATAGAAAGCGTCTGAAGACATGAGGAGAGTTGTTGTCAGTCAGACTCCAGTGAAAACCACCAGTTAAACTGGTAACAAAATGGTAAAAAGTGAAATAATTATCCATATATGATAGGTATTTTTACTTTTTAATATTGAAACTATGTGGGACAACAAGATAAAAATGATATACCTTGAAGGTTGGCACAACACAATCTTCCTATGCTTATTTCCATTCATTTAACCTTTAAGTGGAGTTTAACATGCTTGAATTCAGAGACTGGTTACCTAAGCAAGGTTTATTTACCCATAGCTGGAGGGAGAATAGTTGGATTCATACCTTTTCCAAAGTTATTAACACTATGTGAAATGCAGATAGCCTCATGCAGAATTTGAACTTGTCTTACTGTGGTCATTTCTTATAATGTTAACCATTATACCTTGCGAGTATATTCATGAGCACTCAGTATGTTCTTATCTATCTGCATTGATCTATTTTCTGTCCTCATCCATAAGATACTTAAGTGCATCACATGCAGTGATTAACAACAACAATGGAACTATCATTTAGGACACATCATTCAACCTACACAGGATTATTCTAGCTGACTGGATGTTAGAATCTGTGATAAGAAAATAATAATATGGCTTCTCATTGATTTTAAAAGTGCAAATGATGAAAATCTGGAAAAAGAAAAAAAAGAAGAAATACAGCAGTAACTTAACTTACAAGTTTGTTCCACTCATAACTGTGGGAGAGACATGAGAATATGCTACAATTGACACAAACACGTGGGAGGTAAATGCAGAAAATTGAGCGGTCTGGTGCCTTAATGTTAAGCAAGACACAAAGAGGATTGAGGTGGAGAGGAGAGTAGCCTCAACAGCAAAGAGAGCCAGAAAGAGGGGGGAAAACAGCAGCCCCAGAAAGCATTACTGTTTGTGTGCAGTCAGTGCACCAAAGACTGTCACTCAGGGATAGGCCTGCACAACCACTTGTGCAGATGCAGATAGTTTTGGACACTATACCATTGTCCTTAGTGAACTGCCAACAACTCTTAACTCAATTTCCTCATATATTGTCATATAGTACCTAAATAATGAGAATGGAATCATTAGTTTACTATAAATAATGTCTGATGAGAGAAGCAAAAAGATCTCATGGGACTTATTACTTCAACCTAGCAATTGCTAATTACTCTCTTCACTTTGTATCTTTGCTTATTAAACTTTTTCCCTATCCTTAATTGTGTTTCTTCCTATCATTTTTCTGTTAACTCTGATACTCAAGTTACAAATTATAATGAAAATTAATAAGTCTACCCTTAAACTATATTTTTATGTTGTCAGGCATTTCAAACTCTATTCACAGCATGTTGTTATAAATGTCATACACATGGAATGATACATTTAGTTTAATGTTCTTTTAAGGAAGAGAATGAAATATTTAAGAGAAAAAAAATGAAATTAGATAAAATAAAAAGTTGAACATTGAAGAATTTTGTGACAATGCTTGTCAGTCGTGCCATAACTGACGTACTTAGCACACATTTACAAATAAACTTTATTATTTTTTTTCCATTAAAAGAAAGATGAAATGAACCATTCTAGAAATAATTTGGTAAAATGTTTACTAATGCTGATACTACAAGCAATTTTTTTATTTATTATGAAGAGTAAAATCAGTCATTCACTTAATTCTGTTTCCGATGATTCAAGGGTTGATGATATTTTATAAGAGTGACACTGAAACTGAAGAGATTTGAAATGTGTCCCCCCCTCCCCTCACACAGACACCTTACGCTTCACAGCCAAATTTACTGAAATAAGAAATAATGGAAAATGTCAAGATGTTAATTACTAATACTATCAATAATATTACTATTACCACATCTACAACAACTATTATTAAATGAAGTTCAGCAAATGATAGATCAATAAATTACAGAAATTTTGAAATGATTTAAAGTGGAATATTTAAAAAAAGATTGTATAGTTATGAAGTAATTTATAGTTATATAGAGCCAATATTATCCACAATATATATATATATACATATACATAATTTAATTTTTAATATAATTTATATTATAAATATATTATAATCATAATATCAATTTAATATAATAAAATTTAGATATATATATATATATATATATATTATTGGAAGATTATGTGCTTAATTGAAGTCATACCTAATTTGAAAATTAATTAGTTATAATTAAATGAATTAGGCGTGCATATCGGTTTAATTCATTAAACTATATCTAATTAATTTTCAAATTAGGTATGACTTCAATTAAGCACATAATCTTCCAAAAATTGTTGGCTATCGCCATCTCAAACAGTTTGTTTGTCCACTTCATATATATATATATATATATATATATATATATATATATATATATATAAATAAATAATATGTTATAAATATGTTATAAATTAGATATAGTAATAAAACAATCAACTTTATAGTTGTTACCAGTTTCTGGGCAAAAAATAATTTCATTTCGATAACTAAACAATAAAATTATACCTCCCCCCAAAAAATCACTATATTTTCCTGAAATAAGTAATGACCATGGAATCTCTGGTCAATCTTGACATATGAGGGCGCAATGGTTCAGTTAAAGATGTAAACCTTTAGACTAACAACACAGGTAATTTGTTTATAGTATTGAAGACTTGTGTAGAACTAGACACACTTTTTGGATTAGCTGATAACAGAAATGCAATAGTGCCACAAATTCTCCTTAATGACATCCTTCAGATTTTGAATTCAGAGTTTTTTCTCTTCTCCCAAACAAAAGCTAAAAAGCCCAGTCTGCCCAGGATTTGAACTCGGTTTGTTGTGTTCATATCCTTATGACTATAACAATTAGAAAGATTAGTAGTAATGAAAATAGAATTGGTATACTAATATTAAATTAGTAGTGTATCTATTTGTCTCATTTTTAGATGAATAAATTTAAAAGGCTGAAAAGCAGTCCTCCCTGCATACTATCTTACTGTTGAATATTTTGACCATAATCTTCTTTCTGACTATGAATGCTAAAGAGAAAGCTAGGAAGTGGGTGTGTATATAATATATATATATATATATATATGCATGCACACACACCAACCCCTCTGCATGAGTAGGATGTGACATGAGGTCAATTTTTGAAGTGGAGTTTAACAGGTTTGAATTCAAAGTTTTCCTTCTCTTGGAGTGGTTGCCTAACCCAAATTAAATAGCCCAGTATGCCTTACTATTTACTCATAGCCAACTAAATAGTTGGATACCTACCTTTCCCAAGGGTAATAGTGAAATGCAAACAGCCTTAGACAGTCCAAGATTTGAGCTCAAGTTGCTGAGTCTATTTCATACAAAGATAATCTTACACCATGTGCTTCCACTGGGTGGATATATATGCTCTTTATTGTAACTGACTCAACACAGTGAAATTATTATCATTATAATTGTTATATATTGTTGAAATCATCAGCACTGTCTTTATCACAAATAAATAGTTATTAAATTTTCATCATCATTTTGGAAAAAAAAAATGGTTTCTTAGGTTTCACAAGATTCTTTATCTTTTCTTGTGGTTCCATTTCATTTCTGAATATCCTCCTTTTTTTGTACTATTTTGATGCGTCTCAAAACTTTTTTTTTTTTTTATGAACATTTCTTTATTTTCAAAAATCAAGAAGATTTTCTAAACACCTGCATCATTTTGAAACTACTTATCTTTTCCTTTTACAAAGATGAAAGAGATGAAAAATACTGGGAAATGTGTCTTCCCTTATGACATGAACAAAATTACTTTGTTAGGGACTAATAATAACATCAAGCAAAGACAGTATATATGATTCGTGTTAGAAAGAAATGGAAATGATAATATGTTATAAATAAATATGAAAAATGATAATTCCTGAGGATTATTTACTAATATTTGGAAATTAATGTCAATGTTTAAAACGTTTTGATTATTAAATATGTATCTATAATCTTCATCAAAACATTTAAATATGTAATATATTGCCTGGTCAGTTGGTTTGCACCTGGAGACTGAGTTACATGCAGGAAGTGCCTGGGTGTCAAGTGCAGCCTGGAAACAAAAACAGGATATGTCATTGAACTGATCTTTGGCACCTAAAGATGCAGGTGTACATTTGACACTGTGTAGGTGCAGAAAATCTGTAGGCATAGCCCATAATCAATGAAAACAGGCTTCGTGGGCGAAGAGGTGTGACATCACTTGCAGAGAAGGCTCCATGTATGTGTAATCCCTGCTAACAACTCTGTCTGCACACAACCTAGGAAATAAAGATATAATCTTATATTTTTATAAATACAAGTGTTCGTGTTCCTTAACAGGTCCAGTATATAACAAATATTGCCTGATGATGTTGGTGTGTTTGTTTATTGAGTAATACAAAATAAGAAGGCTGAAGAACATTCATACATTTCAATTTCTTCATGATTGCATTTAAAAAACAAAACAAGTGTTCCTGTTTGAAAAATGATGTGATTGGAACATTATGTAAATGTGGACAATAATTTTCAAATATTAATAAATGATCCACACAACATTTATTTTTCACTTTTCCTCTATGATTCATATAAATATTTGAATTGATAAAAGTTTTGTTTGATTAAAGATGTTGCAATTCCACATGTGCATTGGATATTGTACAGACAGGATTTTGTATTTTTTTCTCTCTAATACAGCAGCTACTCTTTTAGACATGTTTCATTAAATAAAATAATGATTGATTGATTTTAATGGTATGTCAACCCATCTAGAGTTATTTTATGCCAAGAAGTTAGGAAATTGCATTCTTGTTTACATTTTTGTGTAGTTGTTAAGTTTTTTTTTTATACATGGTCCTATCAAATATAATTCATTAACAGGTACTACCACTCAGGGTTAGAGTGAACCTGGAGTAATGGCAATAAAGGAGTACTCCACACTCTCCAAGTCTTGTGCCTCACCATCAGATGCAGTTTAATGACATACCCAGGACACTATGCAAATTGATTTAGCTTTGTATAAATCAATGGAGTGGTCTATTGTTGGTATCAACCAGACAGTGAGGAAGTCTTACTCCTTTTCACTAGCACTAGACCAGGGAGATTATTTTAGTGTCTGAGGTGAGCACTGTCAGATGTCAGTGTTTAATTAACTTCTTAACCTTACACTTCTCTTCATAAAGAAGCTGCGTTTTACTGTAATTTATTTGTGTTGGATAGCCTTCTTAGGTGTGGTGCCTACCTCAGACACTAAAACAATCTGGTCTAGTGTTAGTGAAAAGGAGACAGACTCCCTAGATGTCTGGCTGATACTGACAACAGACCAATCTACCTTCTTTACTTTTTACTTACTGCCTTGTTTACACTGAGCATAGTGTATAAAAGATGGCTTTCAGTTTACTTGAATATCTCAGATGCCCTTGAAAACCATTAAAATGTAATGAATATTTCTAATAGATATTTAATTTTATTAGTTTATTGATATTAATGTTGGGACATTAATTAACTTAATATTCCAACATGCTTATAGGGAAGATTTTTTATGCAGTATGTTATGTTAGGAGTGGTACAATGTTTCAAATTGGGAAAAGACATCCACCAAGGAAGATCCTAAATTTGAATAACCTTTCATGTCAGTGGACAATGATCACATTCAGGATTTTTTGCAAAATAAAACACCTTTCATATCATTCAGTTACCTAACTCTCTGGATTTAGCTCTTGCAAACATCTACTCTGAGCGGTCATTAATTTCAGACAATAGAAGAAACAGAAGAAAATTTACTATGAGGTCACAAATTCTCTCAAAATGGCTTTCAGAACTGGACAAACAGTGTGTAAACTTTTGCATTAAAAAAACCCTGCATCATTTTAGTATTTATTAGAGTGAATGCGCATGTTAAAAAAAAAAAGAAAAAAAAAAGGTGAACTAAGAAAGATCAGAAATTCTGTTTCAGATTAAGATAAACTTAATATTCCAACATGATTATAAGAAAGATTGTTTATGCAGTATGTTATGTCAGGAGTGGTACGAATGTTTCAAATTGGAGAAAAACATCCACCAAAGATGATCCTAAATTTGAATGACCTTTCATGTCAATGGACAATGATCACATTAAGAGAATGCATGTTGCAATATGTGAAAATAGTTGTCTAAACTGTTAAGTAAAATATAAATTCTGCAAATAGGATGGAATATAATACTGAACTTAATGGCCACCAAAGGCAGCCTTTAAGGGAGTAGAAATTTAAAAAAAAAAAAAAGGATTATCTGTAAATATGGATGTTAGAAAAATACAAATAGAATGCAAATAGAAAACCAAATAAATAAATGAAAATTGTATGAAGAGACAATAAAAACTTATAGAATTTGATATTGAAATATATAATTGAAAAGAGATTAATAACATTGTTATCAGCTGCAATGTTAACGAGTTCCAGGCAATTGATGATGTCAAAGAGCCTGTTGTTGGCAAATACATCATCCGTGTAAATCTTGTGGAAGATGCATTTATATTAAAATTATTATTCCTTTGTAGAGACGTATGATACTGAGCTAATGTTTGATGGCCAGAAAATGCTGCATATAATTGTCATGATGTAAATAATTAGCAACATAGAACAATAAATATTGTGGAGGCGCTTGGAGTAATGATTATCATCATCACATGGTGAGTCAAATTCAAATACTGGGCGAATCTGTTTGTATTTCCCATACTGCTAATACCCTTGAGAAAGGTATGAATTCAACTATTCTCCCTCCAGCTATAGGTAAATAGTAGTGAAGACTGGGCTTTTTAACCTTGGTTAGGCAACCAGTTTTGGAGAAGGAAAACTCTTAATTCAAACTTGTTAAACTCCACTTAAAAAATTGACCTTGTGTCACATCGTACTTATGCAGAGGGGTTAGTAAATATATATATATGTGCATATGAGTGCATGTGTGTATGCCACTGTATATGTATTTGTGTGTATATGTGGTTTTGTTAGTACAGGTGTTGATACTTGATAAATGATAGCAATAATAATGAAGCAGAATAAACAGAATGATTATTATTATTCTGTTGCCCTGGTGAACAGCATTTGCACAACATCCCAGCTTTCTCTTTGATGGTCACCCTAGGAGTGAAGTGGGGGAGGGTGTATGAGGGCAATAAGTAGTTTGCTTGCTTTGGGAAAATGCCATCATCATCTTTCAGATTAAATTTTGGAATCTATATGAGATGCACTAGTGATCAGTGCAGTCACCCAGGGGATTTGAGATTAGAGGCGGTGGTGCAGGACAAAACTATTTCCAGCTGTGAAGATTGCTGGGAATTTGATGAGAATGGCAGAAAACGTTGGCACTTCAGTGATTGTGGTTGTCAAGTGGTGGATTTTCTACATCTTTCTTATCTTGGACTGTGACAAAGAACAAAGAAATAATGAAGAATAATGATATCTACCGCACTGATAGTAATGATAAATTGATCTAATGTTGAAGGTAATGATGATGATAATGATATTCATTAGCATGAACAGGCTAATTATGATGATTTAAATATTTCATTGGTTGGTTGTTTATTACCTACAACCTGTTGGGTGTTTATTGTAGTCCTATGAGCTGTTGGGGTGTTTATTGCAGTCCTGTCCTAACCTGTTAATTGTTTATTGCCTATAACCTGTTAAATATTTATTGCTGTTCTATAATCTTTTAATTGATATTAAGTTAAGTTAATACAGTTTTAAGTGATAATCTTCTGGAGTTTGTAGGTTCAATCCTGACTATAGTTTAATCCTTGTACCCAGTCATGGTTAACAGAATAAGAACTATCTACCCCAATGGATTAAATAAAGGGTTCAGTTTGAAGTTCCATGAAGGCTCCCAAATTATGACAAGAAAGTTCCTGAGTTTGACAAGAAATACCTGAAGAAGGCTGGAGGGCATATAATCCAAAATGTTGTGTATATAACAATAAAGATGAGGACAACAGTCTGAAAAATCTTACAATATAAATCATCAAATCTCATCTCAAAAATTATAACAAATAGTTTTCACATAACTTATCCTATAACCTAGTTTGTTCATGGGGGTGCTATTCATGTAGTGTGTCTTGGGCAGGAATAACCTGGCAGAGTCCATCCCTCTCCAATAGTAGTAGTTATCTACCACATAAATATGAATTTTGTGTGCCTCCTTTTGGGATAATGGTCTGCAGCTGGTGTTGTAGATCAATTACTACCAAGTTGTGAGTATTATTTTTATGAGTACTCCATATGTCTGGCCTTGTGCCAAACCTGACCTATACTTACTAAACAACCATAAACATGCATCTCCATTATTTTCCTTTCTATGCTAATTTCTATTTTATGGCTGTCTGAATCAGACAGATGTCTTGTCTGTTTTTTTTTTTTTTTTTAGATGTTCTCTGGGATAGTCATTTGTCTGTGAAATGCAGGTGATTTTTTTCCCTTTCTGTTTTAAAAAAAGAATTGTTTATATGTTGGCAGATCTGGTCTTTGCTTGAGAGGTTGTGTAGGAATATGTTTGGGGAGGGGATGAAGAAAGGAATCGGTAATTTTTTTAATTAGTTCCTTGATGTAATTGCAGAAACATTTCGTTGATGTGTAGAGTAAATCAATTTTCTAACAGTGAACCAATTTTCTGTGGAGCATTCAGCACTTCTAACAATGATTATGTCAATATTAAAAATAAAAGAAGATGAAGTCAAATAAAAGACTCATCAATTTTTCCCATTTAGATTTCATAAATATTAAAAGGAAAAACAAGGAGCTGAAAATTGATTCTTCATTTACTAAACTTAGCTTAGCACAAGGCCACAAATATGGAGCACCCAATGAGCAATAGTCTACTAGTTATAACAATGATTATGTCAACATAGAAAAATAAAAAAGAATTGACTAATGTTATTGTTAGTTTTCTTTATTATTGTTGCTTTTTATTTATTTAAAAAAATAAGATAAAGTATAATACTAATAGATATTTTTAATGATAAACTATTTATTTTTGAACATAATTTCTTTCTCATTTCTTGTCAATGCAAAATCTCCAGTGAAATGATGGAAACAAAACATCAATTATTTGACACAACAAAAATTTATTTACAACATAATTGTCAATGCACTTAATTCAATAATAGTAAAGTCAACAGAGTGGCCTATTGTTGGTATCAGTTGGACAGTAAGGGAAGTGCCTCACCTACCATCAGCCCCCATTTCACCAGGACAGATCTGAGATGGCAAGGGCAGGTATTGAACCTGGAATTTTGTAGTTCCTAGGTGGATGCTCTACTAACTGAGATAAACCATCTTCTAAATAAAAGGGCATAAAAATTGATATTTCAGGTTTTTTGAAATTCATTTAATTTAAAATGAAAGGCCTCAGAAACTGCTCCACATTTCTTATCTGGAAGGCAAAACCAATATATGAGGAGTAAGGTTGTGGGTTCTCAAAAATCTCTCTGCACCACCCTGAAGCTATGGAAGCTGACATGATTCAGTCAGATGACAAGGTGTGACATCTTTTATAAAACCATCATTCAGAGCACTGTTGAGAGAACGTATAGGAAAAATAGACAATGGAATGGCTGGTCCAACAATATGAAAGTGTTAACAGACATGATTTGTCCAAAACTTGTCTGACATTCAAGACCATGCTGCTTACTGTACCAATTTTAGTGGTCACTCATGTAACTAATGAACAGGCTTATCATTACGTAACTTGCTGAAGCTTTTCAAATGCACAAAAAACCTGCTCTTTGTGGCGGAGGTCTGGTGGCTTCGACCACTGGACCTGTGTTGTTAATTAATGGCATTGATCCAAGGGGGCTATCCCTCCAGGCAACACCTGCCTTCTTGATTTAAAGGGCAGGGCTAGGTTTATTGCCCCGTGCTGAGGCGCCCTCCTTGAGGGTGTATGCTGATGGGATCAACGCATTTTTTGCACCCATTATCCCATGAGCCTCAGTTCATAGGTGGTCCCACATTAAAAATACTTTGTGTCATACCTGGGAAGTAAATATTTTCTGAGTGAAATAGCTGTAAGACACTGGCTATAACTATTGGTTCCATCAGCAAACAGCCTGTCATGGAAAAAGACCCCTGGTGGATCCTTCAGTTTTCAAGCCCCTCACTTACACATCCACAAAAATAGTAAACTTGGAGAATATGAACTGAAATGAAATTTATTTACTTTTAATTACTAAAATCCTTAATAAACAATTATAACTTCAATTAAATCTTCTGAATACAAACAATTCACAGTTATATATATAAAGTATTCCTATCTAATACAAATAATTTACATAGGGCTGGCTTAGCTCAGTTGGTAGAGCATTTAGCTAGGAATCAAGGTTCTGGTTCAATACCGCCCTCACCAACTCAGATATAAGTAGCACAGGGATCTGTGTGGTAAAGTGAGGAGCTGATGGTAGGTGTGGCGCTCCACATTCTAAAATAATCTCCTTGGTCTAGCATGAGTGAAAAGGGTATAGACTCCCTCGCTATTTGGCTGATACCGACATTAGGCCACCTAGACTTTACTTACTTATATATTAACAAGAATTCTTATCTTATACAGATAATTTTCAAACAGATCTAGATGGAACCATAATAGGTAATACCACTTTGGGTCAGAGTAGACCTGGGAGTAATGGCAATGAAGAAGTACTTCATGCTCTTTAAACCTCCAGAACTGAATCCTCCCCATTAGATGCACTTTAGTGTCATACCAAGGACACCCCTTATTAGAGGGGAGTTCTTACCCTTTCTGCTGGGGGGATAGAGTCAATGTATTTATAGTCTGGTGTCTGTTTTCTAAATTACTTTTGAACTTTTATAGAGAAATGCACAAAAGTAAAATAATTTTACTTGTTCTTTACTTTTACCTCCTTTACCAATTCTTTTTTTCCCCCTTTTTTGCTTGACACTTTTTGTAAGAGAATACTTTTTGTAAGAAAGAAAAAATAAATAAAAAAAGGTAATTCCTGCTACCTAATAGGGTCTTGTTTTTTGTAGAAACAAAATGGCACTCATTATTTTTTTTGTATCCTTCATTTTCTTTGTTCTTTTTTCTTTATTTTTAGAACAACGGTTTCTCCATAGACAATAAGTGTCTGTTATTTATACCTGAGATTAAGGTAATGTTAAGAAAAGAAAGAATGTATATAAAGAAGTAAAACTCGGAAAGAGATGCTGATGTCATCATTGTTTCTTTATTGTGAAGAGAAAAAAAAAGGTAAAAGGAGGAGGTGTGTGGGGGGAGGGAGAAGAAGGAAGTAAAAAAAACAAAAGCATTAATCACTAAGAAAGGAGGTGGAGAATTCCAAACTTTTTTCTTTTCTGGCATAAAATGTGCAAAATCACCATTTTTAAAGAAATTATCTTACATCTAATGAAAGCAAAACAAATGTATGACAACATTTTTTAGTTTTATCTAGATTTTAGAGATTATTATAATTTGTGTGTGTGTGTGTGTGTGTGTGAAGACAAATTCATTTAATGATGTAATGAATGTTTTTTTTTTAATTTTCTTTAAGATTAAAATGAACTTTCTCTTAAGCCTTTATTTTCATGTTTTAACAGTTCAATCAAATAAATGTCTAATACTTTAGCTCAGTCAGTAAAGCATTCACCTAGAAACCACAAGTTTCCAGTTTAAATACTGGCCTCACACATGTGTAGCACCGCTGGATCTGTGCAAAAATTGAGGAGCTGTTGGTAGGTATAACACTCTACCTCACATGCAAAAATAATATCTCTGGTTTCGTGCCATCAAAAAAGGGGATAGAATCCCTTGCTGATACTGACAATAGATCACTCTGCTGACTTTACTTTTAGTTTAATTTTTTCACTGTTGTACAAAATTTATTTATTTTTGATGTTATGAATTAGATAAAAGATAATCTATGAATCTCTTAAATATTTAAAGTATAATGAGAATTTTAGGTGTCCCAAAAGGTCACTTAGGTATGATTTGAATAAATCAAATTAAATAATGTGTTGGTAATTTGTTTTTTATTGCATAAAAATTTAAACAATGGGATAATTTGATTTAATCATTAAAAAGCTGCAATTTTGGTTATTTTTAGAAAAAACTATTTTTTAAAAATTCACAATTTTATTAGAATTTTAAATCCTGATGTGACCTTTGGGTCACACTGGAATTATACCAATCACATGGCCTGGTTTTTCTACAGAGTAATAAAAAATGCATCATTAGGTGTTTACATTTAACAAGATATGCACACATACATGTGTGTATGAGCATAAATATATACAATGTATATAAATCATTTTGCAATATATTTTATTTCAGGAACTTTGTCTATGAGAAATTATATTGCTATGGTAAAGTGGTTGTAGATCTCTGGATATTTCTGAGGGATTACTCCCTCCTTGTCTGCCAAATAGTTCTACTACTGATCAAATATTGTGTCAACTAAAGAGTTCTGCTATAACCACTAGTTGGTGTACTCAAAACAGTATATAACGCAAGTGTGCAGGAGACTCCCTCTCTTTTCTTCATGGCACCCAGCCAGCATATACATGCCTACCCCACCCCAGCCCGGGCATGGCACTTGGTACTACCCTTCTTGTGACAGCACTCAACTAAGTATGCTCAACAACCTCATATCCCATTGAACATGCATCATATAACAATATGTTTTGTAAATATGTAAGTCTTCACACTAAGCTTTTATTTCTCTTATACGCATGCACATAAACTATAGACTTATGTTAAGGATATTTCTTAACATGCATTCTCTATGTATGTATTTACCAAGCCCCTACACATGAGCAGGATGTAACACAAGGTCAATTTTTAAGTTGAGTCTAAAAGGTTTGAATTCAGAGTTTTCCTTCTCCTAGACCAGTCGCCATACCAAGGTTAAAGAGCCCAGTCTTTATCCATAACTAGATAATTCTGCCTCCAGCTATAGGCAACCATTGGTCAGACTGGGCTCTTTAACCTTGGTATGGCAACTGGTCTAGAAGAAGGAAAACTCTGAATTCAAACCTTATAAAGTCCATTTCAAAATCGACCTTGTGTTACATCCTACTCCTTTAGAGAGGTTGGTAAATATATACATTCAGAATGCAGAAACTTTACATAAATAAGACCATCAACCGAAAGGAACTTTGCTTGTCTTGTACTAAAATTTATATCTAAACTGAAAACTGATAATACTTAAAAGTGTGTGTATATACTTACATACATAAACTTCATATGAGTACATATGCTTGTAATAATTTATGCTTGTTGAAAATGTCTTAAAACCTCTTTATGTGGACTTAGAATGTCTTTTTTAGCTAATGACACATAAATGCAAGAAAGCTTCACTCTCCCAATTCAAAATTTAAAACCAGATGCTAATTTACGATTAGTAGAGAAATGCAACTATTAGATATGCTACATTTCTCAAAGAGAAGGAATAAATTTCAACATTTCTTTTAATGGCAGTAACAGCTAATAAGCAAGGATTCTTTACACTCATTCTTACTTTCCTTCTTTTTATTATTTGTGAATTTACTGTCAATAATTGATAATTAATTATTTTTAAAAAAAGTTTAGCAATGTGCATACACCAGAAAATGAAAAGTTTAGAAAAGTCATAAATAATTGCATAAAATAAAATTATTAATCTATTTTATCATTTGCTACTATTGGGGGTAGGGAGATATTTAGTCAAGTCCCTACCCATCAAGGATACCAATATTAACTTTAATATATCTGTGATGCACTAACACTGAAGAAGGAAAGACAAGCTCATTTGTTGGTTTAGCTCAGTAGAGTGTTCAGCTGGAAAACACAAGGTTCCTGGTTTGATACCAGCTCTCGCCAACTCAGCGTATGAGTAGCACAGAGATCTGTGCAGAAAAGTGATAAGCTGATGGTAGGTGTGGTGCTCCACCTCACATGCCACCCTGTCGGTGGGGCGTTAGAATGCACTGACTGCACCTCTGCAGAGGGGTAAGACTCCCCCAATGGGGCCACCTGTTGGCCGTGGGTGGCGACCCGTGATGCTTAAGGATAGAATGCGGTGGCTGAGCAGTCCATGACTTGCAATATTCCACTTTAGGCTTTTCTTAGGCTAGACGGGCGGTCGAAGAGACCCCTCCGATCAATCGGCTGGCCACGTCAAGCCCTAGCACCTATATGATTGCCCCAACCCTATTGCCCTTATGGCAACCCCCAATCCTTCTTATCATATGGGTACTAGAAGGCGGTGGCTGAGGGTCTACATGTCCTGGGAATGACGTTAAACTCTATCTGATGGTGAGGTTCCAGTTCTGGAGGTTTGGGGAATGTGGAGCACCCATTCATCACCATTGCTCCCTGGTCCACTCTGACCCGGAGTGGTAGTACCTGTTAGGGTCCCATCTATGGGTTGAATAGAAAAACATGAGTTTATAAACAAAATTGTATTATGCATTAAGAATGAATTTATTTCACAACTTTGTCGGCATTAAATGACCCACCGAGGTTGATATGCCGTAAAACAAAACAAAACAAAACAAACCAAACCACCTCACATGCTAAAAAACGATCTCCTTGGTCTAGCACTAGTGAAAAAAAGATAGACTCCCTCGCTGATTGGCTGATACTGACTTTAGGCCACCCCGATGACACATACATATATTTGTTCTATTAACAAGCAGTATGTGAAAGTGGTACAAAAATAGAAAAAAGATTTACTTGAGAATGATGGACAGTAAAACAGTTAGAGCCATGGAGAGGCAAGAGTCACTGTCTTTATTGTTCAAAGAACAGAAGCAAAGGAGAGTAAGAATGGTCTTCTTGGGTTATCATGTGACAGTCCATGGGGACCCTAATGGACACAACCATTCTCTAAGGAAGATAATCATTTATTGTCTCTCTACTCTACCATAATTATTAGTAATACATAAATTTATTAAAATGTTACATTTCATAAAAGTTTTAGTGTGTTTTTAATGTTTTTGTTGTTTTTAATGTTTCAAATTAAAATTTTCTGTGCACACACACACACACACACACACACACACTGTGGTAAGTTAACATTCTTCTTAAAAAAAATTGAATTTTGATTACAAACCTTTTGTGTGTTCCTAATACTTACATCTGACACATGGTCTACACTTTTTTTTTTTACATTTTTTGATAAACTTTAATAAAAAAGAAAAAGAGGAACTTTAATTGGATCTATTAATAATTATCTTCCTCATTAGTAGACATTTACAAGTGTTGGATTTGAAACCTAAAGCTTTTTATGGCTTGCTAATGACCATAATAATTTGTAAAGGTAGATTTAAACTGCTGAAAAGCAAATTATGTTCTCTAGGGACTCTCTCTCTACCTTTCTCTCTCTCACATACACACACTCTCGTGCTCTCTCTCTCTCACACTTTCTCAATCACTCTCTCTTTCCCTTGCACATGTTCTCTCTCCCCTCTTTTCCATTCTCATCATCATCATAATCATCATCATTAATAACATCATCACTAGTCTTCTCTGTTACATGTGACATTGAGGTATCCACAAGAAATGTTTCTATAACTGATATTTTTATTATTTAAAATATTTTTTTAGAAATTTGAGTTGCTAAATTTTGATTTCTAAGCTCTTCTTTTTTTTTCTAGCAACTTCTTCTTTTCTTCTAGTCACTCCTTTTATTTTCTTTAACCACTTATTTTCTTCTAGCTGCTTTAAACAAATAAAATATGCCCACATTGTTCTATGAAGAAGCAGTATGTGAAATTGGTACAAAAAGGCTTATTTGAGATTGATGGATAGTAAAGTGATGACCATGCAGGCTTTATATCATAAAGACAGGAAAAACGTGACATCTCTACTGTTCAAAGAACAGAGGAAAAAAGTGGCTGAGGATGTTTTTCAGATTGTCATGTGACAATCCACAAGGTCACCTAATGGACACACCCATTCTCCAAGGGAGACAATGATTTATTGTTTACTTACACCAAAAAAATAAATAGATAAAATAAATGAAACAAATTTGATGACACAAATATTCTGAAATGGAAATAGATTTTTTTCAAGGTAATTTCACTGTAGTACCCAACAAAGTCAGAAAAGCTTTCAGGTCTCAGCAAATTATTTCTGTGAATTTTGCTTCTTTGCTTTGACAAACATCAAAGAGAATGGAAAGAGAAAATTTAAAAATGGTTGACAAAGAAATTTGAATTGCCTTATCTGGCATTACATCAAAATTCTGTACTCACTACCATGCTTAAATGCCCCATTAATATCAATTAAAAGGTAAATTAATTTAAATTTTACCTGAAATTTTCATAATGTTATTGAATATTTTGGTGAATTAAAAATGTTTTTGACTGAGTTGGTAGTCCAATTCGCAATATTTTGATAAGAATCAAAGTGTAGTTAACCAATCCTCACCCCACATGAGTAGGATGCAACACAAAGTCAATTTCTTAAACAGAGTTTAACAGGTTTCAGTTAAGAGTTTTCCTTCTTCAAGACCAGTTGCCTTACCATGGTGAAAGAGCCCAGTCTGCCCTACTATTTATCCATAGCTTGAGGGAGAATAGCTGGATTCATACCTTTACCAAGAGTATTAGCGCTATGGAAATGCAACCAGCTTTGTCCAGGATTTGAACTTGGTTTTCCAAGTCTATTTCCTATGATGATAACCATTACATCCCATACTTCCATCAAAAAGTAGTATCTGTTTGTTTATGTCAACAAAACATACCATTAACATGGTGACATGGACCTTCAGCCAAGGAAAATAGGATAACAAGGTCACAAAAAGGTTGAAAAAGTGTTATGGCTTATGAACTTATCAGACCATAAGCAAATATAGAGAAAATATAGATAATCTTGAATTATAGATGATGCATTCATGTAGAAAATAATCTTACCTGATTTGATAGACTTATCCGCGAATTGTCTTGAGGCAAAAATATAATGTCAAAACAGTTTCTCTCTTCTCCAAGTCACTTGTTACACGATTGCTCCAAGCCATTTTGCTTTTCATTGTTTGAAATCAAAACAACTCAGTATATGTGTAACTTGTTTTATGTTATTCATATTTTGATAACATCAATACACATTTACAGTTTATTTTTCATTCTCTTACATAGAAAAGAGTGGCTGGTTTAGCTCAGTGGGTAGAGCATCTGCCTAGGAGTCTCAAGACTCTGGTTTCAAAACCAGTCCCTGCTAACTCAGTGCATGGTAATCTGATTTGTGTTATGGTAGGTGTGGCACTCCACCTCAGTAAAAATAATCTCCCTGGTTTAGTGCTTGCGAAAGGTGATAGACTTCCTCTCTGTTTGGCTGATACCAAGAATAAGTCAGTCCACAGACTTTACTTTTTTTTTGTTCACAAAGAAAAGTGTTGTTTTTTTTTTGTTATTAGGATGTATCAAACTATTTTTTCCTTTTTTTAATCAACTGTATGCTTTCAAATGTTATGTAATACATCATATATAGTATCTTTCTGTGATATGAGCAGCTTTTAGGCTCAGTCTAAAATAATACTTAAAATTGACAGAATCTGAAAATTTGTATCTTCTATTATAACATCATAAATAAGATAACTAAATAGGATTGATTATTATGGATTATTTAGCTGGGACCTCTATAAAAAAAAAGACCAGTTTCATCAGACAGCCATCACATCAGATTATGTGATGGCTGCCTGACAAAATGTTTTTTTTTAATAGAGGTACTAACTGAAATTAATTTATGATATATATATATATATATATATATATATATATATCAGGTCATGCTGACAGCATGGATCTCCATGACTCTTCCTAGCCACCCATCTCTATTGGCCATCGCTCCTGGCAGGTCCTCTGCTCAGCATCCAGTATCTTCACAGACTTGATCATTGTAGGTTTTTGTTGGTCAACCACACTGATGTCTTCATGCGTAGGTGCTCATAAGAGAACATCACTTATAAATTCATCCTTGCTTCTCTAGCAGAGTCCATATATATATATATATATATATATATATATATATAATGAGAGAGAGAGAGAGAGAGGGAGAAATAGAGAGACAAAAAGACAGACAGGGAAAGTGAGGAGACATACTTTTTTCAGAATCTTTAAGGTTATAACACCTCTTAACTTCTAGCCCCCCCAAAATTAAATGAATAACTTAGAAATGAAACATTTCATTAGTTTTAAAGAGATTAATCCTTTTAAAGATTATAGGTTTTTTTTCTGGATTGTTAGTCCTAACTAAATAATAAGTCTTTGTAATTATTTTTTACCTCTAACTTGAAGAACTATTTAAAAAATCTAATTAGTGATGTTTAATTAAGTGAAAATAATTATTCTACAAAGACAAATACTTTGTTTATTATTGTCATATAGTACCTAAATAATGAGAATGGAATCATCTGTTTTTCCTATAGATAATGCCTGATAAAACCTTGGAAGAGAGAAACAAGATCTCACAAGATTTGTTAATGCAACCTAGCAATTGTTAATTACACTGTTCACCTTGAACATTTGCTTAGTAAACCTTTTCCCTATCCTTACTACTCGTTATGTTCCTATTATTTCTCAGTTAACTCTGACACTTACAAAAGTTATTTTATTTTGAAGTTTGGAAAATTAAAATTTGTACCATTAGTTATTACATTGTTAACACTGTCAAAATATTTACTTGGAATATAAAATCAAGCAAAAAATGTCCCTCTTTTAGGCTAGCAGATTCGGAGATGTACTTCAAAGTTACTTTGTCCAGAATGTAAGAAGCCAGTCAGCATTATTATAAATATAACCTTTACTCCCAATTAAGAGAATGTTAGATGTGAAATAAAAAGAGAAGAAAAATTCCTAAAACTTAAAAGGGAAAGACACAGACTGTATGGCCCTCTCAACACGGTTTCTTTCTAAATCCTTTTTTTGTTGTCATGGCTAATATCACAATGTGCCACTGGGTACTCTCTCTCACTCTCTCTCTCTCTCTCTCCTGACAGTAAAAGAATCTTCAGCAGAGGCCACTTGAATTATCTTGCTATTTAATGGTTCACCTTTCATGGTTAACCTGAGGCAGATCTGAGATCTAAAACTTTCAAACTCTTTGGACAGGGCAAGAACCAATTGCAGGTCAATGAATCATCAGTATGGCGCCACCCCCTCCTCCAGAGTTGCACATCGGTGCTTGTCCACAAAACAGCTGGTTCAGAAAGATGGGTGGGAACAGTACGTTCTCTAGTTCTTAGAATTAGTCTCTGGCCTTTCTAAGTATAGAAAAAAATTGGATTTCCACTTCAACGAAAGAAATATGGCGGTTTTTGCATCTCTCATCTTCCAGTTTAGAATTGTCTTTGAAAGAGAGAGAAGAATGAAAAGGAGAAGGGAAGAGCAATAATTAGAGGAAGCAGTTGGAAAGGAAATGAATTGGTGCCCTTTTTATTGAAGCTTTTATTTTTATAGAAGATTTAAGATCAAGTGAGGAATGCGGAGTTTTTCCTTTGATAGTTGGATTTAAATCAGTGGTTCTCAACTGGGGTCCACATGGACTCCCCAGGTCTATGTAACATTAATGGGGGTCCACACACACACACACACACAACAAATTCTGGGTCCACAGTGATATTTTAGTGGTCCATAGAATAATTCTACTTTCTATTTCAGAACAATTGTTATTACTGAGAATTAAATTTCTCCACTAATCTATATCATATTAAAATACTAAAAGTAGAAATATTTATGTGGCTAAAATTTTTTTTATTGCAACCAAGTAAAAGAAAAGAAAAACTTTACATTTGATGGTATCTTTAAATTTAAAGTTACCTAAACAAATGCAGCAATCTTAGATGTTTGTTTTCATGGTGAATATCTATCCCCCCTCTCTCTCTCTCTCTCTCCTTTTCTCTGACAAATGTCAAATAGAGAGTTATAATCTATCTAATTGACAATTGATAAAATTCTTTTACCTTTTCACTAGTGAAAAATATAAGAATCTATTTTTTTTCTTCTCTGTAGAATGGCTATGGGGGTTCAAAAAAAAAAAAAAAAAAGATGAAAATGGTCCAAGGTTGAAAACTGTTTCAGAAGAGAAAATGAATTGTGTTACTTCATATCCTTGTGTATAAGTTGGTAAAAATATTTATTCATATGTATGTCCATGTGTGTATATATGTCTATAAATGTATGTGCTATTTCTTGTGTGTCCATATGTGTATATATGTCTATAAATGTATGTGCTATTTCTTGTGTGTCTATATAGTAAAGTATGCGGAGTGGCCTATTGTTAGTATCAACTAAACAGCAAGGGAATCTATCTCTTTTTCACTAGTGCTAGACCAGGTAGAGTGCCACACCTAACTTCAGCTGTCCCAGATGATCTACTGTACAGATCAGATTACTCTAGCTGTGCTACTCATGCACTGAGTTGGCAGGACTGGTATGAAACCTGGAACCTTGTGGTTCCTAGGCAGATGCTCTACTAAACCAGCCCATAGATGCATGCAATTATTATTTCATCTGCCTATATTTACTAGAGTGCTGTAATACTTGTATCTAAATATATATCTATTAATTATATTAAAAAATTAGGGATGATTGTGTGAGTTCAATTTAAATGTGGATGTTTATTTTTGTGCACACAAGCAAAGAAAAAAATCTTCAAGAAAACTAAGAGGTAAAAAGTTAAAACTAATTTTAATAGAAGTGGCATTATTATTTCACTCCTTGCGAGTTTTTCTCTTGAAACCTCCAGGACTTTTCTGAATATTCTAGCCAAATTTAACAATGCTATTATTTGAATGGTCTCAATACTTTCCTCAATTTTCAACCCTCCAAAATCTTGGGGACCATTCCAATGCACCAACTACAATTGGTATCACCTTCATCCTCACCTTTCACAGTTTTTTTTCAGTTCCTTGGCAAGGTTCAAGTAGTTGTCTACTTTTTCTGTTTCTTTCATTTTCATTCTGTGTTTCACTGGAACATCAAAATCCTCACAAAATTCACAAGATGAAAAAAAGGTTTTTGTTTCTTGTTAATTAACACTCAGTGATAATTATCATTATCATTGCATTGTTGTAAATTAAACTTTGTCATATGAGTTTATATTTTTGTATTATTGGGTTGGTGCATAATTATTGGGGCTATTTTTTTTTTTCAAGAAATTTGTTGAAAACAATCCACAATAATTATTCACCAATCCAATAAATAGTGGCGGCTGTCATTTGATCAAATATGATTACATGGAAAGTTACAATAGACCTCTTTTATTTTAGTTGAGTGAAACTTGAATTTATTTAAAGTATTTCAGTTTTACAATAAGTATTGTCTTTTACACCTAAAAGATTAATAGACTAAATTATAATATTAGTATATTATCAATTATAAATATCAACACACACACACACACACATCTATATGCATAAACTATGATACTCATATATATATATATATATATATATATATATATATACATACACACTCCCATCACAGGGAGAGGAGACACTTGTCAGAAATTAGCAGATCAAAAAGCTAACAAAAACATGTCCCTCTCTTGACCACTCTCACCAAACATCCAGGGGGAGGAAAAAAGAGAAGAGTAAGAAGAGAGAAAAAGCCTATATATATATGAATTCAGAAAGATACATCTCAGATTGAAGATTTTTAAGAATTTGAAACATGTGTCATGTTGAATCAAATCAAATAAAAAAAAAAACAAAACAAAATTCATATTCAAACCATTTTGCAGATCTTCTTTATTATAAAAAATTTCTTATTTTTTTCTTGATAAATATATATATATATATATATTTACTCCTATCCTACCATGATGTTATCATTCCAACAAAATAATGATTATATTATCTTAACTGCATGTTTTTTGTCTCTTGATGGTGAGTCATGAGACTTTTGATGAGCACTTGTAAATGTATATAGTTCATCAAAGTGAAATTTTAAAAGTGGATCACTTCTCTCTTCTGCTTAATGTGTTCACTCTTCCACTGATTAAGATGATTCAGTCAACAACTTTGCTTTATCTACAGAAACAGCGATCAAAAATATTATTTCAACAACGACTATAATAGTTATTTTTTATAAAATTTGACTTAGTGTAAATTTTTAAGAAAAATGTGTGTGTATGTATATATATATATATATATATATATATATATATATATAAATAAAATCTTGATCTTTCTATTATCTTTCTATATTATATATATATATATATATATATATATATATATATATATACACACACACTAATGGAAACTAAAATTGCAGTACTCTGAAGGACAATGTTGCAATGTTGACCGTAGCCCAGTCGGTAGATCATCCGCCTAGAAACCGCAAGGTTCCAAGTTCAATATCAGCCCTAACCAAAACAATGCATGAGTAACATAACTGTGTGGTAAAGTGGGGAGCTGATGGTAGGTATGGTGCTCCACTTCAGACACAAGAACAATCTCCTGGTCTAGCACTAGTGTAAAGAGAACAGACTCTCTCACTGTCTGCCTAATACCAACAATAGGCCACTCTGCTGATTTTACTTTTTATGGTACGTAAATGGAAACAGAGTAGTCTTATAAGCCTGCTGAGAAATGAACTGTTCATGAAATCTTTAGTACTCACCAACCCTTGTACAAAGTCATTTTGTGCAAATTTTCAAATCAACCTAAAAAATATATATTTTTTTCCCAAATGCAAAATGACAATGAGCTCAATCTATTTTAAACTTGAGAGAGCTATTATCTTCTTAATACATTTTTGTTTTATTGTAGTATAGACCTTTTTCTTTATTTTATTCATTGGGTATATGGTTTTCATTCCTATAAAATGTTCTTTCTTTAAATATTGTTTTTGTAGATCAGTTTACCCAAGTAAGAGATATATACATATTTACTAACCCCTCTACACAAGTAAGGTGTGACACAAGGTCAATTTCACAGTTTAAAAGGCTTTGAATTCAAAGTTTTCCTTCTCCTAGACTAGTTGCCTAACCAAGATTAAAGAGCCCAGTCTGCCCTGATATTTACCTATAGCTGGAGGGAGAATAGTTGAATTCATACCTTTCCCAAGGGTATTTGCACTATGCAAAATTCAAACTGCCTCATCCAGTATTCAAACTCATCTCACTGTGTCCATTTTGTAGGATGGTAACCACTACACCATGTGCCTCTAATAAGAGGTATATACAGCAACCTAATATTACTGTTAGTGTACAAAATAGTTGTAGAGTAATAAGGAGTTATCTTAGTTTGGAGACATGTCTTCTTTGATCTCTTGAGTTATCACTTCTT
Source organism: Doryteuthis pealeii (assembly GCA_023376005.1). Lineage (NCBI taxonomy): Eukaryota > Metazoa > Mollusca > Cephalopoda > Myopsida > Loliginidae > Doryteuthis > Doryteuthis pealeii. Next base: position 46,774,480 of record CM042169.1, read on the forward strand.
TCATCCTCTTCAGAAATGATACCCTTTTCTTAACCTCTTTTTAGCTATGACTTTGCTGGAGTAAACACCTATTCTTATCTCTCTCCAATGAGATAAATTCTACTTCAAACATGGGATAAACCTTTACATTACCCTTTGTATTACCTAATATTTTTTGGTTGTTCTTTGGAGCATTGTGTACAATTTGCCTGTTTGAGACATATATATTATGCTATTGTATTATTGCATGTTGAATGTATTAAACACCTATTTAATTATTGTTCATGCAAGTTGTTTTGTCTTTCCTTACGAATATTCAGTATTAGTGTTTCCATGGATGCACTAATGCATTTAAGGACCTAAAGTTGGTTATATACTAATACACACAGTTCTTATATTTGTATATTTTGCATAAGTTCCTATAACAAAGCTAAATGTGGATAACTTAACACAAAGAACAAAAAACATAAAACACTTTTTATAAGTCTTAAAGATCATAAAAAAAAAAACAAATACATAAACTGTTAAACCCCCAAAAGATCAATGTAGTGTTGAAGGAGAAACGATTGTTTGGTTGTATATATCATTTCCTCGAATGGTATTAATATATAAGAACAATTCACAATGAAAGTGATAACAAGGATACTTTATTGTCTGAGAAAACTTAATAGAAGAAAAATACAGAACAGGATAGAAGATATACAGAATAGGGTGAAATGTTCTATAGGCATTTGGGTAAATAAATTCTTGAATAAGCATAACACTTACAAGTTTGTAAGGCTCTTGTGTATCCTATGGATAGAAGACACAACTGTTACATCTGGAGGGTCTAAAAGATTTGACTTTTGTGCTTCTGCTTCTTATAAGCTGCCTACCATGCCACCTAGTGGCTAAAGGAAGAACTGAGGAAAGTAAATAATATAATCCCTACAACAGGAAAAATTAGTAAAAACATCTTAGATGGAATATGGATTAAGAAATGTGTTACAAGTTAATGGAAAGAAACTAAACCCAGTATTGAATGGTTAAGACATTACAGAAAAGAAAAAAAAATGTGAATTCATGCAGTTTGATATAAAAGATTTCTACACATCAATAATGAAATAATTAAGCAGAAAATCAATTGAATTATACAATCCTGACTACAGCAAAAATAACATAGAATACTTAACATAGCTTAACACTTATACCTAGTCATAGTTAATGGAATGTGAACAATCTACCCCAATGTATTAAATAACGGGTTTAGTTTGAAGTTCTGTGAAGGCTTCTGATTATGATATGAAGACTCTTGAGTTCCATAAGAAACACTTGAAGAAGGCTGGAGGGCACATCATCTAAATAACAAAGATGAGGACAACAGTCCAAAATCTAAATAATACAGAAAATAACCTTGTGTAACGTTATGGCTTTTTCATGTTACTAAATCGTATATGTAATGTATTGGCGTTTGTCTCTTTCACACCACTCAATCGTATAGGTAACGTGGCAGTGGCGTTTCATGTGTCTCACAGTGCTCAAAATGCATAGCACTATTATCGTATATGTAACGTGGCGGTGGCGTTCACACGCATAAACTTTTGGTTGTCTACTATATGAGCAATTCTTGGTCGCTAGTAGCAGATCAAGGAAGTATCACCTTACGCACGCCACGGGCTCTTAGTCACGGTCAATTGACTATCTCCACGGGGTATCTTTGGGCAGGGGAGTCATTCATAAAAGAACTCGTAATATTTCTTTGGCATAGTAAAATAAAGATGAGGACAGTACTTGCTTTTTATCAATTTATTTTCTTAATGCAAGTTATTGAGAGAGAGTCGATTTCTGTAACACACACCTTTCAGTCACCCGCCTATGACTAACTCGCCCAAACTGCCAACCCCGACTGTTCTAGGCAGATTCCGTAGCACAACTGTCAAACCAACTCCACGGTCGCAGACCAAACTCAACTGATCTTACTCCCTCGGTCTCCAGAACTCAACTGTTGCAAAATCTAAGGTTCCCTCATTATATAGAAATGGCTGAGGAACTTTCTAGAATGTGGAATCTTTCGAAGGTTCTAATTGTTCTACCAAATTGCACGTGCCAATTAAGAGGTCAACGGGTCAACCATCCTTTCTTCTGACAAACCGATTAAACTAAATTTAATAGCAAAATCCAGACTCACTGGCTATGAATAGACTCACAGGTGATAACGAGAATTTCATATTCTTCCTGCTCGCCCACTCCCGTAAGGTCTGAGAATCATGCTACATCTATTAAGGTTTCTCTGTATCTGGCACAAGGCCACAAATATGGTGTTCCCGGGTAGTGCACACCATTATGCTACACTTGGTTGTAAAAAGTAATGAGTGTACTTTTCAAGGAAAAATTCTAATGATAAATAATAATAATAACAACCTACAATAATAAACAAAAACTGACCTGATATGATCTATATTTGATCAACAGAGAGAACAGTTAACCATAAACTTTCTTTAAGAATAAAAGATATGCTAACAACATCATGTTGTCATGGTTCATGTGGGAGTATAAAGTGAAAAATTAAATAGAACCACAAATTAAGAGAACAATCCTAAGAAAAGCAGGAAAGCATATTGATGCACTGAAGATATGAAAAGGTCTAATCTATGCTTGAAAAAGAAGTTCAGGATTACCAGAATCTCAAGAAAGTAATTTCTGCTAAACAAAAGATCAGAACTAGTAGGTATTTATTCAACACCCAACCCCACAGTGTTGGAATATGTCAAGATCAGAAATAATATCAAAATGTCACCATGAAGCAAAAATCTTACTATGTTAAGTTGTGTCTGATTAAACTGTGAAAGAGTTAATGTTGGTTGAATATTCTTTCCTCATTCAGAATAAATGTGAGAACTATTCAAGATGAAGTAATAATAATGATATTTTATTGCCTGAGCAAACTTAACAGAATAGAATACAAACATAAAAATGAAATTCAAGGAATAGCTTATACTGAGTTGTATGAGTGAAATGACTGAATAAGAAAAGGAGTCTTTAGTAGAGAAAGTCTTGAGTTTTTTATATCTAGCTGGTAGTGAATGAAAGTGTAAAAATTTATTACATGCCATACAACATGGTGTTGCTAAGAATAAACATACTGTGTTCCAATTACCATCAAATTTGTAAAACAAGGCAAGGCAACAAGGAAGCCATAACTTAATACGGATCTAACCTTGTTGCAAGCCTACTGCAGAATACTAGAGTATTTATGAAGCATCATAGCATCATAGAAACCAAGCAGCCAATCAGGACTCAAGGAATGGAATCACACATGGAGTATTTCTGAGTACCATAAATACCAGCTGTTTTGAGCACCAGTCAATAGTGCTTAGTTGCTGTTTTTCAGACCAACAGCATACTCAGCTTACAACACAGTTGGATGCTAATCACCCCAAATGATTTCTACAGTGCAAAGTGGACAGGGAGGCACACATTAATGTGCATCTAGCTTGTTAAGGATAAAAGTGCTAAAAGAGAGTTTGACTTTCACATATTCCTTTTTATATGTACTAGTATCTATTAGTAAACACTGGAGGTAGTAGTTACCTTTCCCGCCCCCTAGTATCAAATAGGAAAACTGTAGTAAGTAAGGGATGTAATATCTACAGGACATTAGTTCATGTGATGTGATCACGTAACAATGGACACTTTTGTAATATAAAAATGAAATTACCATCATATGCATGTTTAATCACTAAAACTTGTCCAGTGATCAAGAACTTGATGTGTGATTTATTAATTTTAAAAAAAATGTTACTATTATTATATTGGCTCCATGATATATATATATATATATATATATAGTTTAGAATTTATGAAAACGTCTCTCCTAAAATATTCTTTTTAAGGGGAAAAAATCTCTAGTTGAGTGTTATTATCCGCAATTTAAATATAACCTAAATGACATCTAAAACCGAGAATGAAATATACAGAATTGGCTACAATAGAAATTCTCACCATTTCTCAACAAAATTTTATAAAGGTAAGATATCTGTTTAATCCTAATTTGTTTTGATTGTTCAATTTTCAATTTCCTAACACCCTCACATATAGGAAATTCATGCTTGCAAAGAATCCAGTAAAAATAATTTTCTTTCATATATATATATGTGTATATCTGTGTATACGTATATATATATATATATACACATATATATATATATATTTATATGTATATGTGTATATATTTTCCCAAAAAAGATTTCTCTTGGAAGGTTCTTTTTTCACCTTAAAAATGATATTTTAGGAGAAATATTTTCATAAATTCTAAACTGAATAATTTAGAAGCATATGTGAAGACTTATACTGTATACACACACACACACACACACGGCTCATTCAATAAGGTGAATTTTGCCCAAGGAGTTGGCAATAGGAAGCACTATATTTCTTTTTAATGATATATATATATGTGTGTGTGTGTGTGTGTGTTAGAACAACAGCCCAGAACATACAAAGGACAATATAACAAAAGTGGAGATAATTATTAATTCATCCTGGTGTGTGTGTATATATATATATATATATATATATATAATCATTAAAAAGAAATATAGTGCTTCTTTCTTTTTTTTCCCTCTCAACTCTACACTCTTATTTAAAAAAATATTTGAATGAACCAAATTGTTGTTCAAGGCTTTATATATATATATATATATATATATATATATATATATATATAGTATGCATCTCCTGACGATTAAAGACATGAAACTCATAATCATGAGTTATTACCCTGCCTTATTTTTATAATTGTTAATATATATATATATATATATATATATATATATATATAATATATATAAGTTTTGCCAGATGTTCTGCTTACCATAGTTAATGTTTGTGTATAATTGTCTTTTCATATCGTGATTTCATTTGTAGAAGGATGCCATAGTCTGTAATATGCCAAAACCAATGGATATTTAGTATTTTCCTGATGGAAGTCTTTTAATGAAGGGACTATAAATTGTTTAAGAAAATATTCCAAACGAGAATGACTGTGATAACAGCCCATATTCCTTATCTGATTCACTTTTTATCTAAGGAATTATGAGAGGTAAATGCAAAAAAACAAAAACATAAAAAACAATAAAGAGAAGAGAAAGACTCTGTTTTCTTGAGTTGCTCTCCATACTGAAGAATGCATCAATCAGGCCAGAGTAAAACAATTAGTAAGAGGGTTGGTTGGTATGGCATGTCAACCCTTGGGTTATTTTATGCCAAAGATGCTTCTGTTTTATTCATTCTTGTTATGTATTCAAATTCATTTTTTTAAAACTCATTTTGATCTATTTAATATGGGACCCTAACAGGTACTACCACTACAGGTCAGAGTGGACCTGGAGTAATTGCAATGAAGGTGTACTCCAAACTTTCCAGAATTGGAACCTCACCACAAGATACAGTTTAGCCTCATCTTAGGATACTTAAAACCCAAACTTAGAAAGAGGGACTATATTGACCCAATGGATTAGTGAATAATGTTGCTGTGTAAAAAGTTACATTAGGAATCAAATGCAAAGATCTCAAATTTGATTGATTTTAATGGCATATCAACCTGTCTTGGGTTATTCTATACTTAAATTCTAAGGAATTGCATATGTCTATATTTATATTTTTGTATAGTTTCTAAGGAGTTTTTTTTTGCACACATTTGTATGATATCCCATCAAATACAATTCATCTGTAAACAGATCTATTTGACCCACAGATGGAATGATACTGCCACTCTGGTTCAAAGTGTGCCTGAGATGGCAATGAAAAAGTACCACACACTCAATAGGGTGTCAGAAATGCAGCCTCACCATCAGATACAGTTTAGTGTGATACCCAGAACACCCCATTTTTTTAGGGATCTAACCCCTCTGCAGAAGCTTTAGTTAGGATATTCTAAGCCCCACTGACAGGGCTTTCAAAGACCTTAAGGAGGATTTGATTTGTTCTCTGTATCACAAGTGATGTAAGAATAAATCTGGTCTAACAAGGCAAAATATACAATATTAATGATAAAAAGATGGGACCTACAAATATCCCAAATCAATTCATCTGTTAGTAATAAAGCTTTTAAAAAAACCTTTTTGGACTAAAGAGTCATTGCAAAACCCATTGGTGAACAGCAGTAGCTGACATAGTTTTAGTTCAGAGATGGTTATCCTTGTAATTGAGTGGACAGCCATTATATATCATTATGTCGTGCTGTCAGCATGGATTTACATTACGTCAACCATGTCTATTGAGCATTCCTCCTGGCAGGTCTTCCATGTTGATTAATGTAGATTTCTGCTGGTCAGTCTACACTGGTGTGTCCATGTGTAGGTGTCCATAGGAGAACGTCACTTATGAGCTTACTTCTCCAGAAGTGTTCTGCTTGTCTTGTTCATCTCACCTGATGGTTTATGTAATCAGAGGCAGGTGGTTGTACAGCTGTTTTCTTGTAGGATGTTGCTTCCAAGATTTGTTCAAGACAGTGCACAACATCCTTTGTATGAATCTATTCTCCCTCAAGCTATGGGTGAGTTGTAGTGCATACTGGTAAAGTAACTGGCCAAGGAGAAAGAAAACTACGAATTCAAATCACTTGTAAACTTGGGCAGAGATATAGGCTTAGTGAGGCTATCTCTGCCCAAGACATGTTATAGAAGTAGCACCCTCATTACCAAACACACACACACACACACACACACACACACACACAGACAGACAGAGACAGACAAAGAAAGAAAGAAATTGGTTGCTTGCTTTTATATGATTTAAATAATGCTAATTTTCATTGTTTCAATGAGAAGAATGGTTTGAAGAGTCTTTTTTACATTTTGTTTTTGTTCAATTTAAAGTTAACATTGGCCATTGAAGCATTGGTTGACATGTCAGAGGTCATGATTAAAATGAAGATCATTTCAGCCAGTGATTCACCAAACGACATAACAGTTATGAGAGAGACGGGAATACTTTTTTCTTTTAAATTCATACATTCTTCCTGTGTGTAAATTTGTGTGCGGTTTAGTTGATAATTTCTGTATTTATGCATGTGTACATATATCTATTCCTTTACATATGAATGTGTATATATTTGTGCACACATAAAGGGCTGTTTAGCTCAGTCGGTAGAGCATCTGCCTTGGAACCACAAGGTTCTAGGTTTGATACCAGCTCTTGCTAACTCAGTACATGAGTGGAACAGTTTGGATCTGTGGAATAAAGTGGAGACCTGATAGTAGATGTGGTGCTCTACCTCAGAAACAAAACAATCTCCCTCTAGATCTCAGTCTAGTGCTAGTGAAAAGGGGATAAACTCCCTCACTGTCTGACTGATACAGACAACAGACCACTCTGTGAACTTTACTAATAATAATCAATAATTGTCAACATTTAGTTCAATTAAATAAGAGTAGATGCAGTATTTTAGATATGTGAGAGAGAGAGAGAGAGAGAGAGAGAGAGAGGAATAATTAGTTTCTAAATCCTTCCAATGTCTGGTCTTTTCTTCTTAATGGTATCCATACCAAATGGTAACAAATAATCCCTTGAACTAAAAACATTTTAATGAGAATTTAAAGCTTGTTTCTATTTGTGTTAATATCTTTCAAATGCACATTTACATTTACCTTAATTAAAAAAAAGAGAAAAAAAAGGAAAAAATATAAATCTGATTTGCATAAATGTAACACAGTAATAAATGGTGCATCATAGCAAGATCTTTCTTAGCCTATTCATGTTAATTTCCTCTAACTTAAAGAATCAAGCAAATACCTGACCAATTTGATAATAATATAAAAAAATATTTTACTTTCATACTCATTCTAATTTCTCAATGCAAGATAATTATTAAATGCTAATTATAGAGTATTTCCTTTTCTTTTTTCTTTCTTACTTCTATTAACCATTTACATTTTGGAGGAGTAGATGTGTGTACCTTATTTTTGGGGGCATACATCATATATATATATATATATATATATATATATATATAATTGTGCAGAAACTGTAAAAAGAAGTTTAGGATAAGGCATTTTAAGAGATTCCAATGAATCTCCTTTTTTAGGTAAAAAATTGAAACTACACATGGAGTTGGTATGGTATGGATTGAAATGTTTTGAACAATTATATATATATATTTATATATATATGTGTGTGTGTGTGTGTGTATGCATGTGCATGTTTAGTGAACTCTTCACCACAAACAGGATGCGACACAAGGTCAATTTTTAAGCAGAGTTTAACAAGTTTGAATTCTGAGTTTTCCTTCTCTGAGACCAGTTAAAGAGCCCAAACTGCGCTACTATTTATCCATAGCTGAAGGGAGAATAGTTGGATTCATACCTTTCCCAAGGGTATTTATATTGTGAAATGCAAACAGGCTCATCCATGATTTGAACTTGTGTTGTTGTGTCCATTCTTTATGACAATAATCATTACACTATGCACCTTTATGCAATTTTAAGTAAGTTCCTATTAAAATGAAACTATTTTTGCTTTTTGTATTATTTTTTTACTTTAAATTTTGTGATTTGGTACAATAGAGGATGAGTTTGATCTGAAAATTTTGTCATTAAGACAAATAGAAAAGGCCAAAAAAATTCAGAAAATATTTTTTTAGAAGAATGAGGGAAAAGAGAAAGAGAAAAACAACAATCATCAGGGAATTAAAAAAAAATCTACTCAAAGGCCACTTTTGGTGACCAGTAATTACAATGCAGTCATATCCTACTTAAGGGTGTAGAGTCCCCATGGTGTATTCCCCTCTTTTGGATTAATTAAGGGTCGATTAGTTCAATGAGAGGTCAAGGAAGGTCATCACATGAAGAAATCTCACCACTAGATCCAGTTTAATGTCATACCCAGGACTCCTCAGCCACTGCCTTCTAGCACATATATGAAAAAAAGGTTTGGGGATTTGCCATAAGAGCAATAAGGTTGGGACAATCATATAGGTGTTAGGGCTTGATGGGACCAACCAATTGATTAGAAGGGGCCTCTCTGACCGACTGTCTAACCTAGGTAAGGGCTAAAGTGTTGTATGTCATGGACTACTAAGCCACCAGGATTCCTTCCTTAAGCATCATGGATTGCCACACAACAGGTGGTCTTATTTGGTGGTCTTATACCTCTGTAAAGGTGCAGTCTGCATATTCTACAGTCCCTGCTGACAGGGTGGCAGAAGATCTGTGGGAGTCTTGCTGTCACTTCATAGAAAACCACCAATTACCCTGGTTTGAAAAACCAAAGATTAAAATACTACTACTAATGATAATTCTCTTCTTTGGCTATTCATTGATTTGATATTGATGGTACCGAGAGTAACTTTTGCAGGTATGTTTATTAGCCAGAAATTCAATTCCAGTATGCCTTACATAATAACAGTGTCATGCCTCTACCACACACTCTCTAGACTTCCAAATATGACAACCCTGACTGAAGGGGTGAAATCTCCCTAAAGGGACCACCTGTTGGCTGGCGATCCGTGAAGTTCCAAGTTTGGAACTCTGTGGAGTGCCCTTCATCACCATTATTTCCAGGTCCACTCTGACCAGAGTTGTAGTACCTGTGAGGGTCCATCTATGTTTTTTTTTTAATGTGTTTAAAAAAATTGAATAGCCAACAACAATGAATAAAACAAAATGTCTTCAGCATAAAATAACCCAAGAGTTGACTCATGCAGTAAAATCCAACCAACCAAATCTGCCACATAGTGTGACATGGAATGTTTTGTGGATATGGAAGTTGCTCTGTGACTCATCCAGTAATACTTTAATTTGACTAACATACTGGTTCATCGATATGTCATCAAGTCAGTTGTAACATTAACCTTTTTAGGATTCATCTCTTGTATAAACCATTAATACCCTGGCCACTGCTGCTGATGTATTGGGTGCAGCCATTACCAGAAGAATCATAACCTACAAAATAGCTATGGCAAGTTTGCCTTCTTGACTTTGCAATGATCCTGCTACTCTACAAGTCTAGTAATATACTGACTGAACATCATTTTCACAGCTAGATGAGACATGTCAGAGAATGAATCTCTGCCTTCACTGATATTCTTCTATTTCTATGCCATGTAGGATTTTGGGAGTGAATGAAGACAAAAAATTGGACAACTACTTGAACCTTGCACTAAAAAATTTTTTGAACATAGTGACAGTGATACTGATGATAATTAGAGCCCTTGGAACAGTTTCTCAGTAACCTGGAAAAGAGACCAGATGAAATCTAAATTAGAGGAAGAATTGAAATCATCCAGACCACAGCAATACTTAAATTGACTAGGATACTTAGAAAATTCTGGAGACCTAAAAAGACTTGCTGTCACACATTGAAAATACACCAGTTAGAACATATGTGAAAAACTCACCAGGAGCAAAATATAATAATAATGATAACCAGAATCTGTCCAAGAGAATGAGACATAAAATTCTTTGTGACCTTTATTTAGATAGAGATGGATCACCTAATCCCAGCTAAGCAATCAGACCTAGAAGAGCATTTGTTATCTAGTGATTTTACCATCACGGTGGATCACAGAGTGAAAATGAAAGAAAATGAAAAGATAGACAAATATTGGGACCTGGCCTGAGAACTGCAAAAACTGTTGAACATGAAAGTAAAGCTTGTGCCAATTGTAATTGATGGTCTTGGAATGGTACCCAAAGGTTTGGAAAAGAGTCTGGATGAATTGGAAATCAGAGGAAGAATCAATACCATTCAAACAACAATATTGTTAAGATCGGCTAAAATACACAGAAGAGTCCTGAAGACCTGAGGAGATTTGCTGCCACTCAGCCTCCAGTGAAAGACCACGAATATTATCTGGTGTGAAAAACTCATGATAATAATAATAATGATGATGATGATAATGATAACAATGAGGAGAAAGTAGATAGAAATAAAGATAACAAAAAAAACAACATGAAAACATTAATAAAAGAAGGGAAAAAAAAAGGAATTTCTTAATATTTCTACCAAACCAAATTTAATTTCCATTTATTACGGTTCCTGTAAATCAAATTTTGTGAAGCGAGAAGAAGAAAAGAAAAATGAATAAATTTGGAAAATTGGAATAAAAGTCAATTTTGAAAATTTATCCCCAAATCATGGCAGCCATTCACAAACACAGGTTAATGAAAACAACTTGATGCATACATTTCTATGGAGAGTCATTTCTAGTTCCATATAGAGATATAAACTAAATTTAGTTTAGTCTAAAACAGCAGAAGATATACATCCACACACAACCAACTATCTATTTATCTATCTATCTATCTATGCATATATTGTATGTATATATATATATGTGGGGGTGAATATGAATATTAATAATGAATATCTAAATGAAGTGTTTATATATATATATAATATATATATATATATATTATATATATTGTGTGTGTGTGTGTGTATGTATGTATGTATGTAGATATATGTATATATATATGAAGGTAAATATCAAATATTTTTGTAATAAGATTCAACCAAAATAGAGAACTCAAAGGTACATATAAATAAAATTTACACACACGCACACTCATATATATTTACTTACTTACTTATATATATATATATATATATATAATAGAATATGAATAAATAAATAAAAACCTTAAAGTTATCAGATATAAATTCATATCAACCTCTTAACTTTTTCAATTCTGATTTCAAAAAGCTAAGAGGCTGAAATGATTTTATATCTGATAACTTTAAGGTTTTCATTTATTTATTCATATTTATGTATACATATATATATATATATATATATATATATATATATATATGATTAAAAGTTGAGCAACAAATTTACTCAATATGTTACTTCCTCACATGTATATATGTATATATATATATATATATTGTATATTTTGGCAGGAAGTTATTACTCAAGCAGGTTTTGTTAAAAACCATGGAATATTTCTTCTTGGTGATCTTTGTGTATACGTTCCAGCCTCCTTCTTGTTTTTCTTATATCAGAGTCCAGATTGTTGAGAAGATGCCCATATTTGGTATTTGCTTAAAACAAAACAAACCTTACATAAATAGAATAGCATTTAACAACCACAGCAATATATTAAATAGCTTTAATAACTAACACATTAAGCATAATACTCCTACCTACAATAAACCCTACTGACTGAATAAACCTGCAACCACAAAAAAATAAAAAATAAATCCCCAAAACAGCAATAAACTCTCCCAAATTAATAAAACTCACACCATGAAAAACAAACAAGGGAGATTGTTTTTTGCATTTGAGGTGGAGCTACACACCTACAGTCATATTCTCACTTTACCACATGGATCCAAGGTGTGTTAGTGAGGGCCAGTATCAAACCCAGAACCTTGTGGTTCCTAAGCTGATGCTCTACCGACTGAGCTAAACCTCCCCAAATATATACACATTCATATGTAAAGGAATAAAAATATGTACACATGTATGAATACAGAAATTATTAACATCATTTATCCTTTTTAACTGATTTCAGTTTATAAATCTTTGATGAAATAAAAAAAAAAGAATACAGAGAAAGTTTAATAAGAATAATTTCTATGAGGAAAGCTAAGTATATTTCTGACGTAATTTTTAAAAGAATTTTAAAAAATAAATAGGAATAAAAGTAAAAGAAAAGTGTAAAAGAAAAAAGTTAAATGTTTCCAACTTTTTTCTTTACTTAAAATGTTTTTCAAGAATTTTCAAAAATTATCTCTTCTTCAGTGGATCTACTTTGGAAAACTGCCTGACTCGTTTCATCTATCCAATCAAGGAATTTGTCTTTTACACTTTTAAGAATTCTGAAAGATTTTGCTCCTTTGATCACCCTCAACATTCTTACTTTCACTTAATTTGATACATTTGTCAACTGAAATGTATATATATATATATATATATATATATATAGAGAGAGAGAGAGAGTAACAGATTGGATAAAATCCAACAAAATTTTTCCTCAATTTTTAATCATATATATATATATATATATATATATGAGCAGAAATAAAAATATATATATATATAATATATATATATATATATATATATATATGAGCAGAAATAAAAATATATATATATATGAACAGAAATAAAAATCCCATATTACTATGAAAATATTGGCAAAAAATACAATTTCAACAACTTGAAGGATGCTGCTGATTATTCTCTATGTACATGTACATACTAGGAGGCAATAGACATTCTGATAAAATTGTCATTGTCTTCAACCATCTTGTGAAGTAATACCCATACCTGTACACAGCAGGAGTACTGTCTTAATAACCAAGGAGTATATACAGTGTATTAAAATTGGTTCTGAGTACTGTTATTACACTCCTTATTTTGGAACCTGTGCATGAAATTTAATGTGACAATTATATCCCATTTTTGATGCTTTTTCAGTTGCTCCTATATATATTTTTCCTTTATTTTTATTTCTTTGGTAATTGCCCTTACTTTATATATATTACATTGTTTGTTAACTGACTATGGTTTGTAAAAAAACATTAATGTACTGGGTTTTTTCAAAGCATGGAGGAATAAACATGAAAAGAAAAAGTAAAAAAATAGAAAATCTGTATAATTGTACATTTTTTGTTAGTTATTCATTTTGTTGTGAGCCTGTAGAATTAATTCTGAAGTTATATAGTATACTTTAGATATTTTGTTATTCATTAATTTATCCTAATGTGTTTAATTATTTATTTCATGTTGAATTTTTAGATGAAGTCTAGACATCTAAACATCATCATCACTTTATTTTATAAGTTGCTCAGCTGCCCTCATAACTTAATCTTAATTTTAAATTCTAGAATAAACATCAAAATAACTCTTATTTCCTTTTGATATTTCTATATAAAAATTACTATTTGAAAATTATTCAAAAGATTCTAAGCCTCACCCAGATAGATTATGATTGCTTGAGACTTTTTTCCATTTTTAGTTTTTTTGCACACTTCTTACCTTTGTATGGGTCTCACCAATACAGAATTTAAGAAAGAAATTTGAATTAGTTTTTTCTAGTTTTATGAGAAGTGGCTCATCTTTCTGGGTAGGGCTTAGAACTTTTTGAATGACTTCATATGCATATAGGAGCCGGTTTAGCTCAGTCGGTAGAGTATTCGGCTGGGAACCTTAAGGTTCCTGGTTCGATACCAGCTCTTGCCAACTCAGCGATCTGTGCGGTAAAGTGTCGAGCTGATGGTAGGTGTGGCGCTCCACCTCAGACGCCAAAAACAATCTTCTTGGTCTAGCAATAGTGAAAAGGGGATAGACTCCCTCGCTGTCTGGCTGATACCGACTTTGGCCACCCCGATGACTTTACTTTAATATATATATGAATATACATGCACAAAAACATGTTTTTCAGTTTTTTCCTTACATATCTGGTATTTGGTGTTCCTTGATCTTTGTTTTGCACCTAGGTGACAAGGATGAAAGAAGGAGGAAAGAAACTTCTGAACCCAATTAAATTAAATACCTAAATGAAATATCTAAACTTTGATTTCTATGACTTGCAGGCTATGAACCCACCTGAGCAAATCAAAAATGTAGCCTCTTCTATAAATAAGATCAGTATGTTTATATATATATATATATTATATATCCTAATTTCGTGTGTGTGTGTTCTGGATATCAGCCAAATGCAAACATTTTTGAACTGAAGGAGAAGAAGGGTTTAAAGAGGAAATTCTTAAAGTCATAAAAGTTAATACATTTTTAGAACTTTATTTGCCTCTAATCTTAACCCATTGAACCTTTCACTGCTTGGCCCTTAGATATGAAATCACATTCAAACTTTGCTTCAGGGGAAACACATTTTCGTTTAAAGTTTTCAAATCTTATAGCAAAATATATGTTAACTTGATTTTCTAAATTTTCTTCTTTCTCACACACACACATGTGTGTTTGTATGTGTGTAACTATAACCCAGCACTTGCACACATATATATACATAAGCGTGTGTGTATGTGTGTGGTGAGTGAGAAACCACAAGGTTCCTAGTTCGATACCGGTCCTCGCCAACTCAGCGTATGAGTAGCACAGGGATCTGTGCGATAAAGTAAGGAGCTGATGGTAGGTGTGGCGCTCCACTCAGATGCTAAAACAATCTCCCTGGTCTAGCGCTATTGAAAAGGGATAGACTCCCTCGCTGAATGGCTGATAGCGGCTTTAGGCCGCCCCATCGACTATATATATATATATATATATAGAGAGAGAGATATATAGATAATGTAGTTTTGCTATATCTATAAGTGATGAGTGCCCAATATCATTGATAGAGCATGTATATCTAATTTAGGTTTGTGAAGACATGAAGTCAATGGCACTTGGTGACTGGCAGTTTCTCACCTATGTGATTTTCAAATATATATATATATACATATATATGATTAAAATCGAATGGTTTAAGATACAGATTGCTTAAAATATACCAACTTAAGTTTCTCGCATTAGTGCAGATCTTTGGGGTATTTTTTGTTTTTAAATATATAGGTGGGTTGTACCCATTTTCAAAAATGGGTACAACTCACCTATATATTTCAAAATGATGGCAGACAAAAAAAAAATGCCCAAAGATTTGCGCTAATGCGAAAAACTTAAGTTGGTATATTTTAAACAATTTGTATTTTAAACCATTTGATTTTAATCGTGTGTGTGTGTGTGTGTATACATATATATATATATATCTTGCTAATTGCTAAATTAGCTCTTTATATTGAGTACTTTTACTCAATTTTAGTGAAAAAAATCCAAAAGTAATTAAGGTTTTATACCATCTCACCAAAGGGATTTCCTGGGTTTGGTACTGAACTGCATCTAGTAGTGAGGCTCCAGTTTTCAAGCTTTGTGGAACTTTATTGCCATTACTACTAGGTCCACTCTGATCCAGAGTTTTAGTACCTGTTAGGGTCCCATCTCTGGGTCAAATATACCTTTTTGGAAATTATTATTATTAGATTGGAATACTTGAATAGATGAAGATGTGTATACAAATGATTATTAAATAGGAATTGTTATTTGGTTCATGTTGCCTGCAGACATGTTCATGGCTGATAAGGCCTATATGGGACAGGCAGGTATGGTTGCAGCAGCTGCAGGTTTAATCAGAGTTTGATGGTATTGTGTTGTGGTTCTTCAATGGAAATATTTTGAGCAGAATTAAAATTATTAGTTTTATATTTATTCTATTAATTCCATAGATGAAAAGATTAAGGAAAACACTTTTAATCCCATTACTATATATATATATATATATATATATATATATATATATGTGTGTGTGTGTGTATGCACTGTGGAATTTGCGAAGAAGCCTTATTTTATTAAAATCAATGTACTGTGATTTAATTATTCTTATGGATTTTTCATCAAGGAAGAATGCAGAAAGAAAGAATTATAACAATTAAATATTTTAATGTCTGTCTGCATTGATAATTCTAACAAAGATTCAGAATTTGGGAAAACAAAAGTTATAAAAGAACAAATCAAACTTACAACCTAACTTTGTTAAGTAATTATATATGAAACTAAAATAGTGTTGACTGTAATAAAATACTACATGTTACTACATCTCACTGATCCATTGCTACTGAATAGCAAGTTTGATCCTTGCTGGATGCCCCATACTTGAGACCATGGTTCCTTTGTTTAACAGCACATCAATCTTTGTGGGTTATTTAACATCAAAACAATCCTTGTAGTGGTACTATTTAACTAATAGCTGGGAGGATTATGGGGTTCATACCTTTCCCAAGGATATTAGTCTGAAAATAAATGTAAAAGCATGACTGGAATTTGAACTTTCTTACTATGATGTCCTAACCCAGCACAAAACCTACTACACCACAGGGACTCCCCACTTGTGACCTTGTGCCAGATCCTACCTGTAGTGAATGGGTTGGGTAAATACCTACTACATGTATTTGATATTTTTTTGGTCTGCTATGGTAAGTAACTATTGAATACAGTGTAATCTCTCTCTCTCTGAAAATGTATATTTAATGGCCCTGCATTATATAAAATGTGGAAATATATTATATATAAACATTACCTTTTTTTTTTATTAATTTCTCTTAAACAGAAAAAAAACACAACAAATATTCTTATGAAAAGTAAACATTTTCTAAACAATAATAATGGCAGATTTTTTTTTCATTTTTCATAAAACATCACAGATAAATAAAGGGAAAATATCTATTAAAAATGATTAAACATTGAAATATTTTTTATTTAAGAGAATGGAAACAATTCCAGTAACATGAAGCTATTCAGAGGTAATAAAAAAAAAACATTTATTAGATTACAGAATCATTTTTTTTTTTTTTTACAAATATTTGGCTCATTTAGTTTGCTGATATGATTGTCAGATGTAAAATATAATTTTGCTTAGATCTGCTTTTAATTTTCCATGATTATTTGGAACAAAAAGGCCTGGCTCAGTCAGTAGAGCTTCTACCTAGGAATCACAAGGTTCCAGGTTCAATACCACCCAACTCAGTGCATGAGTAGCAGAGCTTGGATAATCTGATCTGAGTGATAAAGTATCTGGGAGCTGACGGTAGGTATGATGCTCCAGTCTAGTGTTAACGAAAAGGGGATAGACTCCCTTTCGTTTGCCTGGTAATGTCTATAGGCCACTCTGCAGACAGACTATTGGAATATAAATGATATCAATAAAAATATGAAAGTAAAAAATCTTATGACATATCAAAAACAGTTTTCTTTCTTGAGTTAACTGATATAATGATAATTACATTTTCTTGTGAAAATTTAATCCCTAAAAGGGCCAGTTTAGCTCAGTCAGTAGAGCATTTGGCGAGGAGCCCAAGATTCTGGGTTCAATACCCACCCTTGCCAATTCAACGGATTAATAGCACAGCTTAGATCAGAGTGGAGATGATGGTAGAGGTGGCTCTCCACCTCAGACACAAATACAATCTTCCTGGTCTAGAACTAGTGAAAAGGAAATACTCCCTCAGTGTCTGGCTGATACCGACTGTATCACTGTTAATTATATAATATCATTTTTTTTTCATTGTGAAGTGTGTATATACATGGATGGGATACTTGCTTGCTTGTGATTGTGTGTGTGTGTGTGTGTATATTCATATGTGTGCCTGCATGTGTATGTTTGCATATATGTGTGGGTGTGTGCATGAATGTGCAAGTGAGTAATAATGCACTTGGGATACAAACTTCTTTCACCTCAAGGAGTGTTTTATGTATTTATTTTTATCATTTATGGTCACTGTAAATTATATAATACATTTTTCTCATTGTGTTGTGTGTATATACATAGATGGGACACTTGCTTATGTGTGTGTGTATATGTATTCATATGTATGCTTGTGTGTATGTGTACATACATATGAGGTTGATTAAGTAATAATGCATTTATGCATACAACATATAGGGTGTGTGTTTTTGTATATTTATACATTCATATGTTTTTCATGGTGATGTGTGTTGAGATATTTAGCAAGCCAAGACAACAAGAGAAGAGCATACCATAAAGAAAATAATGAGGTATCCAGTGAAGAATGATCTCCAAGACTTCCAATCCTTTGCTCTGTCAAACCTGCAAGATAATTTTGGTAGTTTGCACATAACTTAGAACTACAAATGCCCTCACTGCAAGGCATAAGCTAGAATATGTTCTGCCCTATCAGTAGGATTTAGAATATGTTGACTGTATCACCAGAAAAAAGATATATCCTGGGTATGATACTAAACTGTATCTGGTGGTGAGGGTCCACTTCTGAAGCTCTGTGGAGTGTCGTGTACCCCTTCATTACCATTACTCTCAGGTCCACTCTGACCTGAAGTTAGGGTCTCATCTATGGGTCAAATAGATCTTTTTTAAAATTATTCATATTCAGAAAAAAACCCTCTTAAGAAACAATTACATAAAAAATGTATAATGACTGTGATTCCCTAACCTCTGGGCATGAAATAACCCTAGACAGGTTGACAGGCTGTTAAAATCAATCAATCGAATCTGTGATATCAAATTTTTGATTAAGATTGTGAATATAAAATTTCCAAGCTTATAGATCTAACTTGATTATTATAAGACTCATTCATTGAATAAGTTGCCTTATTTTTTATATGGATAATTGCACACAAAATACTCTGAAAAATTGGAACAACTCTAAATATTAAAGAAGATTTTTTTAACACTACTAATGGCTCACATATAAAATACTAGCAGGGATACCTGGAATTACCAGGGATTTAAAAAGTTAAAAATAAATCACTTATCTCTTATTTGTGTCTTTTTCTTTTATTTGCTTTTTATTTTGTTCTATCCTTTATTAATTTGTTTTATTTTCTAATCATTTTTTTAATCAAATCATTTCTTAATTAACTTTTTAAATTATCATTAATTTATACCTTATATTTTTTATTTAGCTTTTCTTATGTAAAATCAAGGGTAAAAAGCTTTTTAACCCTTTTTTAAATAGGGTGTGGATTTTATTAGTCTTTGCTGTCTCCAATTATTTTCCTTTATAAAAGGATGTCTGCTCAGTCATTGTAAAAACAAACAGAGAAAGACAGACATACAGAATCTTTCTTATATATATATATATATATATACATAAATATGGATCAGTTGTAACAAAATTTCCTCTAATTTTCAAAAGAATTTTTTTTTACGTACAAAAGTTTGTAGTAGACAATTGTTCTTATTTGTTAAAAATAAAAATGTGTTAAAGCAGAATGTTTGATGAATAAAATGTTTACTGAAATAGTAAATGTAACTTTTTATTGAGCTCCACCTCAGAAGCAAAAACTATCTTCCTGTCTAGCCCCAATGAAAAAAGCGATACTCTCTTGTTGTTTGGCTGATTCCTATAATTGGCCACCCCACCGATTTTCCTTTTTTAAATTTTTTTTTTTAATATTAGCTGGTTAGTTACAGTTTGTAAACCGTTGTTGGATTATTCAATGTCAAAGTAAGTGTTTTTTGTGTGTAAGTATGGGCAGTTATATGATTTTAAGTAACTAATAATAATAATAATAATTTATTAATTATCACACCTTCAAATAACTATTCTTAATACAGATAATTCATACACAATTTCAAGTAACTATTTCTACTTAATAATGTTAATAATTTGTTTCCATAGTTATATGGTTTCAAATATTCCTCTCTTATATTAATAATTTACAAACAGATCTATATGATCCATAGATGGGACCCTAACAGTTACTACCACTCAGGGTTAGAGTGGACCTGGGGGTAATGACAATGAAAGGGGGACTCTACATTCCTGCGAACCTCAGAAGTAGAGCCTCACCACTGGATGTGGTTTAGTGCCATACCCAAGACACTATTTTTTGGGGGGTGTAGGGGGGTCTTACCTCATCGCAAGGGATGCAAGTCAGTGTATTCAACTAAGCTCTGTTGACGGGGCGGGGTATTTTATGTTTGAGAGGGACTAACATAATAATGTGAGCATATTTTCTGTTTGGGGAATTTAGATCTTTATTTTGATTTGGTATAAGCATGAGATCTTTCCTTTCCTTGTGGAGGTGAGATGTGAAGAGAATATATTGGGAATATATCTCACTGACAATCCTCTTATAGGCATTCTACTCATAGAGAAAGGACTGCATTTATGAAATTTGTGTCTATAAGCTTGTACAACCCATGGGATGATGCCATGGTAAAAAGGACTGATTCAAAGAGCGAAGGTAAGGATGACCTGTTGATCCATCTTTGGATCAAATGATATGCTTGACCATCCCAGGGGATGGGCATTATTTTAAACTGACATGTAATTAATCATTGTATATAGCAGGGGTGGTGGCCAAACCTTTGGTCACAAGCAACATGTGACTCTTTGACCTTTAATATGTGCTTGTAGAAAATTGGGATATTCTAGAGACTTCAAACTGAATCCAGAACAAGAAATGTGTGGCTTGTTCTAATGACAACTTGTGAAAACCATGTCTGTCTTTTGCTACTCAACTTCATTATCTGTGTTAATTTTATTCATGTATTGTGATTCTCAAACATCTGAACTTTATCATTTGTGACTCTTACATTAAGCAACTTTGATCACTTCTCATATATAGGTTGGTTTCAAATAATTGGCTGTATTAAAAGTATTTATAATGTGAGGCCATTGGGAACATTTCAAGAGCTCCTGTATGTTTTTGTAAAATCACCAGAGTGGCTTATTGTTGGCATCAGCTGAACTGCAAAGGAGTCTATCCCCTTTTTGCTAGCACTTGACCAAGGAGATTGTTTTTGCATCATAGGTGGAGCACCACACCTACCATCAACTTTCCACTTTACCTCACGGAACCAAGCTTTTTTTTACTCATGTGTTGAATTGGCGAGGGCCAGTATTGAACTTGGAACCTTGTGGCTCCATGATGGATGTTCTACCAACTGAGCTAAACCGGTCCTCATATATGATTTTTAACACATGATATCTTACTACGATCCTTGTTCTTTTGAATGTTTTCAAGTGATGGTGACTGGGTTTTTCTACCTTGTATCTTAAAGCATAAATCTCTGATAAGATAAAGATAGAATTCTTTCAAGATTAGAGAAAAAGTTAAATGGGAACTACACAAGGATGCTGTGTGCTGTCTTGAAAAGATCTTTGAAACAGCACCCCACAAGAAAGCAGCTGTATGGCCACTTACCTCCTATCACAGAAAAATAAGTTTGGAGGACTTCAAAAATAAACACTGCATCCTAAAAATATTAACTTTTTTTTCAAAAAATTATTTTATGTGAATAAAAATATTCATTTATTTTGTTGTTTTCGTTTGGGGCTATGGACTTATTGATACTGCCTTGTCTACTCATATCACTTGATAAACAAACACACCAACATCACCAGGCAATACTTAAATGTCCTGATGAAGATTATAGATATATATCTAATATAGATTTAATAATCAAAATGTTTTAAACATTGACAATAATTTTCAAATATCAATAAATCATCATCATGTCTTTTATTTTTCACATTTATTTATTACTTTTTCAAATACTGTTGGATTTATTCCATTTCTTCCTAACATGAAGTTATACACAATGAATATCAAAGGTAGAATTTTACATTGAAACTAATTGTCAAGTTTAATAAATTTAGTTACAATTTCATTTTGTCAGTTCAAAGCGAGATAGTAGGTATTTACCCAACTTGTTAACCACAGGTAGGATGTGACACAAGGTTGGAAGTTTCCTGGGTATGAGATTAAACTGCACCTAATGGTGAGGTTCCAATTCTGAAGCTCTGGGGAGTGTAGAGTACTCCTTCATTGCCATTACTTCCGGGTCCATGATGTGGAGTGGTAGGGCCTGTTAGAGTCCCTTCTATGGGTTAAATAGATAAAAAAAATGAGTTTTAAAGAAAGATGAGTTAAAAAAAGAAATTTGAATACCCAACAGCAATGAATAAATCAAAAATGTTTTTGTGATAAAATAACCCAATGACATGTCATAAAATTCAACCAACTTAACAAAGTTGCAACTATGGGGCATCCAGTAAGGATCAAACTTTCTATTCAGTAATAATAGATCTGTGAGACTAGCTTTACAGTTACAATGGGATGCTTATAGATACCGAATGTGTTTGCCATTTGTAAGCTATGTATTACTAAAATCATTATTATATTTGCCTGTATGTATATATTTATCAACTCCTCCACACAAGTAGGATGTGACATAATGTCAATTTTTAAGCAGATTTTAACAGAGTTTTTCTTCTCCTAGATTAGGTTAAAAGCCCAGTCTGCCCCATGTATGTATTGCTATAAGCAATAGCATAATCTTTGTAAGGGATGGCAGTGATCTGTAAAGATTATGCTATTGCTATTTATCTGTGTGTGTGTGTGTGTGTGTATATATGTATACATATATATATATATATATATATATATATTTCCCTTTACATTTTTGTATTGAGTGTTGTTCAGATGTTGCAGCATCACATATTTGTATATCTATGCACACACATATAAACTAACTACCAGAACACATACAAATGCAGACAACCATTGAATCTTCTTATACAAACAATATATATACATATATATATATATATACTATAAACCTAGAAAAGGATTTCAAACATCAGAAACACATGTTGCACCTAAAATTATAAATTTCAAAAACAAAATTCAAACAATTTTACAGACTTTATTTATTCATTTTAAATCCTCTATTTTTCTCTCATTACAGCAACCTTTCATATATATATATATATATATATATATATATATGTGTGTGTGTGTGTGTGTATTTGTACATGTGTAAAAATAACCCAGCAAAAATAGTACTTCATAGCAAGATTTGTTATAAGACAATTTACTTAAAATGCTCTAAGAGAATAAAGCAATTTCCAGTCTAATTTGCAATTCAATGATAATGATATTTGCACTGAACATAATTTTTTTAATTAGCAATTTTTTTTTATATAACAGATAACTATGAAATACTAATAAGAATCCTTTATTCCTTCCTGAATAGAATCATCAATATCATCATGAATGGCTGTTAAACAGAAATCTGATAGGTTCATATCATAGGGAATCATAAATAAATGAATTTTACCAAAATCTTAAATTTATGATGTAGAATGCATGTTCTGAAATCATTGATTTTAAACTTCTGAGAGTGGATTAATGAGCCTCACCGACCTGGTACTTATAATAGAACTATGGTATTAAAGAATATACAAAAGTTCATAATGTAGTTTAGTGTTGTACAATTCAATATAGTATAATATAGTGTATTACAATTCTATCTAATGGAGAAGGGTAGTGTTATATATGTAGTAGTGTGTAGTGTATTATATGTGCAGTGTAATACTTGGTGGAGTGTACAAGTATTGGGTGTTGGGTTGTTGCTGATGTTAAAGAGCCTCTTGGTGTATGATCAGGTTACAAGCAAGATTTCTATCTTCTACTCCTCACAGTTGTGCCTACCCCAATGGTGGACAACTACGGGCATTTAGCCCAATCTTTTAGGTAGAAGAAGAAGAGAAGAAGAAGAGGAGGAGAATAATCAGTGGAATGAATGAAGGGATAGTATTGGGTATGATGGAGTCAACTTGTTTTATTCTGCCTTTTCCTTTTGGTGACAGTAGTTGCATCTAATTAACATGTCCAAGGGGACATGTTGTCATGGTAGCAGGAGGGAGAAGGAAAGAAAAAGATAAAATGAAATTATATAGTAAGAAAGTGATGAAGAAAAATTGGGGATGATAAAGAATTTAAGAAGGAGAGAATTGGAAAGAGGAAGAATAGGATTAGAAAGAAATAGAAAAAGAAGATGTAAATAATTAATGGAAGAAGAAGAAGGAGAAAAAGAAAACAGTAAAAGTGAAGCATTAAACAATGAAAATAATTTTTTAGAATTATCTTTAAAAGAAAAAAAATGGCAAAATTCAGAACAATTATGAAAGAGGAGAAGGAATGAAATTGTAAAGAGAAAAGAAATGAAAAATGAAAAAGTGTTATTGTTGATTATGATGATGATGATGCTACAGTATAAAAATAAAAATAAGAATAAAAGTCAAATAAAAAAAAAAAATGACAAAAATAAAAAAGAAAAGGTGAAAATTTCAGAAAGTGGAAGACGATTATAAAAATAGTAAGAAAATGAGGTTGTCAAAAGTAATATTGGTATTTATTTGGTTCATCCAAGTCTGAAATTAGTTTAAAGAAGAGTAAAGATTATAAAAAAAGGAAGAAGAAGAGCAACAACAGCAATGAGAAGAAAAGGACAGGAAAAGAAGATGAAGATGAAAGTAGAATGAGACAGAAGAACAACAGCAATGAAGAAAAAGAAAGAAAATGAAGAAGGAGAATAATAAGAAAAAGAAGAAGAAAAAAGAAAATGAGAAAGAAGAACAAGGCGACAGGAGAAAATAAAAGTTTAAGATTATTGTGTGTGAGAGAGAGAGAGAGAGAGAGAGAGAGAGAGAGAGAGAGAGAGAGAGAGAGAGAGAGAGATGTTAAAATAGAAAGTGTACAAAAATAACAACAATAATACTGAGGTGAGAAAGTATTGTAAGAAGAGGTGAAAGAATGAGAAAGTGAAAGTACACATGTGAAATGTACTTCATCATAACTGAAAGGCCCAAAGCTGGTCAGAGTTTTGTGTGTGTGTGTGAGAGAGAGAGAGAGAGAGATCCGATGTATTCATTCTATTATTCACCATTGCCCTGCCCTGCCCATCTCAAACCTCACCCCCCCCTCAACCCTCCGAACACTTTCTTCCACCAAAAGACAATGTGATGTAAAGCCAGTATCCCAAAGTGGTAGGAATTGAAGGTAGAGATGGATAATGGTTAGGCGGTACTGGACAATTGACAGTGGATAGGACTTATTACAGACAACAGCTGCTGCTGCTACTGCCACCGACGCCGCTGTTGCTGCTGCTGCTGCTAGGGCCAAAGCTGAGGCCAGTACTGTCACTACACCTACTACTACTGCTAACCATGCTTGAATTGTTCACTGTTCATCTCTAAGTTTTTCTCTAGTCATTATTGTTGTGTTGAATAAACCTGCCACAACAACTGGGCATTGTGATTTCTCAGGATTAATTTTTGGGCAAGGAATATGAGGTAGAATCATTATATTTATTTATTTATTGTCAGTTTTGATTTTCTTGTTGCCTTTTTATTCACTAAAATTATTTTTTAAAGCTTTTCTTTCTCACTTCACTCTTTTTCTTTCTCTTATCCTATTTAATACTTCACACCCTCTCTCTCAAGCATCTTACTCTCTATTTCTCTTTCTCTCATCTTATTTGATACTTCACACCTTTCTCTCTCAAGCATCTCATTCTATTTATCCTTTCCCTCTTTTCTTTCATTCTACTTAATACATATCACCCCCTCTCTGTTTATCACTCTCTCTCTCATGTATCCCATTCTCATATCCCTGTGCATAATTCTTTCTTTCTTTCTTTCCCTCAATCCCATGCTTTTAACCCTTTTGCCTTTCTTTTTTTAATTGTTTCTTTTTTTCTCACACCATCTTATTTATATCCTCTCTCTCTCAATCTTTCTCTCTTCATCATTTGTTTTTCCTTTCTCCCTTTTTCTCTAGTTTTTTTCCTTTTCCTTTTTCTCTTCCCTTCATATGTTTATTTCTAATATTATTCTAAACTCACAAAAAACACCATTTTTGCTGCTTTTCTCTTAAAAGCAAAAAAGTAACATTTTTTTCTGCCTTTTCAAACTTCCCTCCCTTTTTTATTATTATCGATTATTCATTCAGGTTTTTTATTTTATTACTTTTCCACTTGTATTAATTGCTTTTTCATTTCTCTTTATTTCTCTTATTTTTTCTCTCTCTTCATCACCTTTTCTCTTTTAAATGATGTTTCTTGTAGTTAAATAAAGTTGGCAGAGTGGTCTATTATCGGTATAGAACTAGTCAGCGAGGGAGTCTCTCTCCTTTTTACTAGAGCTAGACCAGGGAGATTGTTTTTTCTGAGGTGGAGCGCAATGCCTATCATCACTTTACTGCACAGGTCAGATTACCCAAGCAGAGCTACTCATGTGCTGAATTGGCAAGGACCTATATTGAACCCAGAATCTTATGATTTCTAGGCGAAGACTCTACTGAATAAGCTAAACTAGCCCTTGTAAATCTTGCAAAATTAAACCAAAAAAACCCCAAAAACATGATATAAAATAACTGAAAAATGAGTGAATAAATAATTAATAAGAATATTGTGCAATTGTTTTTCTGCAAAAAAATCAAAATATGAAAGGCAAAGTCAAAATTCTCTAATTGAAATAAATGAATCTTATAATAACAAGTGATTTTGTTACTGTGAAAACTTTAGAAAAAAATTGCTGGTTCTTTTGAATTTTTAAAATGTTTTCAAGATATTTCATACATTTTTTATGAATGTTCATTGAATAAATGTGATAGTTGGTTTTATTTTATGGCATATCAACCCTTTTCGGGTCATTTAATGCTGAATCAAGTCATTTTGAATAAACAAAGGACTCAGGTACCTGTGGTTGCTTAAGTGATCATCCAATTAAGTATTGAACAGGCTTAACTTTGGTGATATTATGGAAACCAGTGCTTAAAGTGGGATTTCACTGTAATGAATAAATGTGAATTATATCATTTTTTGTTGATGGCATAGACCAGGAGTGGGGGAGGGGGTGAAAACTTTTCATGTTTAAAGATCATACTGAAATTTATTTTTGACTAATAAGGCCACATTCAATAAATTTTGAGTTTACAACAAATCAAAATTTTAATCTTATCAGAATTTCTGAGATGAGGAATTATCATTATCATTCACTGACTGCAAGGATCCTCATCTTTGTTGTTATTATATTTATAATGTTTCCTCTGTTATAACCTCCAGCCTACTTCAGATGTCTGTTGTTGGCAAACTTCTGGGAATTTTAAACCAAACCCTTTATTTAATCCACAGAGGTAGATTATTCTCATTCTACTATCTATTCACAGATAATATCTCATTTTAATTAATTCATCCCAGAGTTATGTCTCTTCTACTACAAGAGTTATTTACTAAGCTTAGCTGTGGCACAAGGCCAGAAGTATGGGGGGCCAATGAGAATCTAACTCCCTAACAATGGTCTGCAAATCCAGCTTGCTAACCATTACACCACGTGAGGTGAACCAGAGTATATAATTTGTTCATGCACTACCTAACCCAGGGGTTGGGTGTTCCATTGTAGTGTAATAATATTATTCTGAAAAGATTTACACACGCACACACACACACACACACACATATATATATATATATATATATATATATATATATCACATACATACATACATGCATAGGACTCACTGGGCTCGTTAACCCTTTCTAGGAGAATGAAAACTGAATTCAAACCTGTTAAACTCTGCTTAAAATTTACCTTGTGTCACATCCTGCTTGTGTGGAGGAGTTGTTAAATACATACACACATGCAAATATGATTATAATTTTAGTAATACATAAATAGCTTACAAATGAGCTAATCATAAGCTTGAGCATAAACTGAAAGAGTTTTTCACATTTCTTACCTACATTAGTCAAACTTATTATTTATTTATAAAATTTGTACCTCACAACAGTGACACTTACCATACCATACGTAATATACTGAAAAAGAGTAACACCAAAAATTATAAAGAGTGTCTCACATAGTGTAATAGTTAGCAAACTTGCCTAGTAGACTATCACTGGTGAGTTTGATTCTCACTGGGTGCCTCTCACTTTTGGTCTTGACCAAACAATGCTAAGCTTAGTAAATGCCAACACAACAAATTGTAAATTCTTTTACAAAAAGCATACTATCACAGATCTACTGAATCTCACTAATACCCCATACTTGCAACCTAGTGTCACATCCTACCCATAGTGAATGGGTTGGGTATTTATAGGTGTCCCATTGTAGTTTAATGGTAAGCAAGCTAGTCTCACAGATCCATTACTACTGGATAGCAAGTTTGATCCTCACTGGGTGTTCCACACTTGCGTCACCTTGTGTCATATCCTGCCTGTAGTGAATGTGTTGGGTATTCATAGGCATCCCATCATGGTGTAATGGTTAGCAATCTAGTTTTGCAGATCCATTATTACTGAATAGTGAGTTTGATCCTTACTGGATGCCCCATACATGTGACTTTGTCTCAAATCCTACCTTTAGTGAACAGGTTGGGTAACCTAGGGATTGAACTCTTGATGGTCAAGTAACTAGATACACTTTAATTAAAGCTTCTATCCACCAAGCCATTGTCCCATTGAACTTTGTCAATGACTTTGTCCAAATTTAATTAATTAGAAGAAATGAAAACTATTACAAAACTTTTAATGATTTTTTTTATATTGCTTTTTGCATTCTAAAGTTGAGATAAGAAATGTTAATTTATCTTTTGACAAGACCATAAAAGACCTTTTAATGATTGAGAAGGTCACACACTGCCTTAACGTTGAAGACCCCCACCCCCACTGGAATAGATTAGGCCATTATTACAAACACCTTAATAGAGTAAGTAAAAGTAAAGTCAGCAGAGCGGTCTATTGTTGGTATCAACTAGACAGCAAGGGAGTCTTTTTTTCACTAGCCATAAACCAAAGATATTGTTTTTGTGTCTGAGATGGATCACCACACCTACCATGAGCTCCCCACTTTACCACACAGATCAAAGATGTGTTATGTTCA
This sequence comes from Doryteuthis pealeii, assembly GCA_023376005.1. NCBI lineage: Eukaryota > Metazoa > Mollusca > Cephalopoda > Myopsida > Loliginidae > Doryteuthis > Doryteuthis pealeii. The sequence goes on from CM042169.1 coordinate 46,803,649, forward strand.
CAGATGTTATCATAATACAACAATAATGACACATCATAACAAGATTTTTGTTAAAATGTTCTGACGTTGAGAATAAAGCAATTTTTAATCCATTTTATAACTTAGTTAATAATTTTCAAGGGAGATAACAATAAGATTACAGAGTAAGTAGTAAAAAAAGTCAGTGGAGTGGCCTATTGATGGTATCAGTCAGACAGCGAGGGAGTCTATCCCTTTTGTTAGCTCTAGACCATGAAGATGGTTATTGCAGCTGAGATGAAGCACCACACCTACCATGAGCTCCCCTCTTTATTGCACAGATCCAATTCATGCACTGAATTAGCGAAGGCCAGTATCACACCCAGAACTCTGTGTTTCCTTGGGGGATACTCTACTGATTGAGATAAATTATCCTCTTACTTGATTTTATTGTACAGCATGAAAATTGAGAAGAACATCACACATTTCTAATGGATTATTTGATTCAAAATAAATAAATTGGAAGTGTTGATTCTTTATTAACCAAAGAGTATCAATCAGAACAGGAGTAAAGGAGATAAAGGTGTTCACATGTGTATTTTCTGTCATTCACTTTCTTGTCTCTAGAGGATTTGTATTTCAGGAAGAGTATCAAATTCTCGAATTGAGCTTAACCAGCCCCTTAAAATGTATTATCAGACTTTATTTTATTTTGAACTTCTTGACTTTTTAATAACTTGATCAATTTGTTTTTGGTCAGTTGCTCATATTTTAATAACTGTCCAATGGCCAGAATAAGAAGTGTATATATATATATATATAATCAATAGTAATGATATTATGGATGATTTAAACTCATAACTTTAAGTTTCATGCTTACGCAATCTTTAGATGAGTCAAATGGTTGAGATTTGACTCATCTGAAGATTGCGTAAGCATGAAACTTAAAGTTATGAGTTTAAATCATCCATAATATCATTACTATTGATTGTAAACTGCTCTGCTTTATTAGCATTGTGCACATTTTTATGCCAATATTTTTCTCATTTATTCTCTATTCATTCTATATTATATATATATATATATATATATATATATATATATTTACTACTTGACTCAATTTGAATTATATTGTGTAATGTCAGTTTTCAAGTGCAATCATGACAATCTACTTTGAAAAGCACCAAATGGTATTCAGATTTTGTTAAGATTAAATCAAATACCACTCATTCAGTGCTAATAAATGATATTCTCAGCTACACCCCCCCCTCACAAAAAATATGCAAATACTCTAAATGCTAGAATAATTCACTACATGCATATATATATATATATATATAGTCATCCACAGACACGTGTTTCGACTTATCAAGTCTCTTCAGTGTGGCTAGACATTTGTAAGCTACCTACAGCTGGAATTGAAATCTGATCGGTTGGGTGTCAGTCCAGCACCTTAACCATTAAGCTGTCATCACTCACAGAATGCAAAGGGGATTTTGACTGTTTTAATACACACATCGCTTTGTATGTAAAGGCCGTCATAGAGTGCTCCATCCCTTATATAGGAGAGCGTCACATTTATATATATATATATAATATATATATATATATATACATTTCTTTTTTTAAACAAAATTGCAGAGAAGAGAAAATCATACTTAATAGACCTGCCTGATATGTAATTCTTGTCCATTATAAATTCAGACTTGAAGAGTAGGTAAAATAAATTTATTTTTGATTAAGGTTTTTCATATATATATATATATATATATATATAATTCAGACATTATAGGTTTATAAGTAAGTATAATGGAGAATTTAAAAACAATTGACAATTCATGGGTAGATGAAAACCAAATGAAACAATGTTATTCATTTAATATTGTTTGGTTATGGAACTTTTTTTTTAATTAGGAGAAACAGAAAACTGACTTTGTATTTTCATAATTAAAAAGAGAAATATATAAATAAATTTAAGTCCTACATACAAATACACATACACATATGTAAGTAATCCAAATGACTGGTAAGTAAGAGATGATTCTTTTTCTTTCTTTGAAAGTCATATATATATATATATATATATATATATATATTCTCACTTGTGTTATTCATATGAAACTAGTTTAATGAAAATATAGTATCCATAATTTTAGATTTTATACCTGCTCTGCTATTCTAACATTGAGCATTCTTTGTATACTTACACTTTTCTTATTTGCTGTCCTTCATTATATAAATATACAAACATATATGCATATCTTATTATAATGGAGATTGTGTGTTTTTCTGTCTGTAACCGAAACTATATTCCTACTCAAGTCACAATTCTCTTAGTTATTGACATCACATTCTCCATGATTTTATTTTTATCTAAACCTCAATTATTAATAAAATTGTCTTACATTATTAATACTGTTAACTATGTCTATATACTGACAACATGCAATTATATTTATATATACAACAAAATAGCGGTTTACAGTGTGAACGGGAAGGCTAATTTGCATATTAATATTAAAAAATCGAATTTAATAAATATGTGCTTGGTATTATTGATTTCTAACTGTTTGGTTTTATTTTAATGAATATAAGCAAAAATCTCTTCAATGAATCTTAAATGAAATCCATTAACAAGATAAAATAACTGTCATTTTATTCTTTACTTACTCTTAAGTATTTACTTAAGTAAATACTTAAATTAGAAAAAATAACAATGAAAGACGAGAGTGATGGAAGAGTAAGTTTCAGTTGTTCCATTTTTTATTATACTCCCTCTGTTTCAAATCTTTTATTATACTCCCTCTGTTTCAAATCTTTTTATCTGTATTCTTATTTAGTTTCATTAGCCTTTCTAATTTAATACAATATTTTATTACATTAAAACTTAAATACTTGCACCCGGAGGGTGCATATATTTGCTAGTACATATAACCATTGTTTCATTATAGGTGTTATATTTATTGTATCACATTTCTTTACAAATATAACAACTATTATGAGACATAAGTAATACTATTGATTTTGAAATTATTTGTTGTACTGTTTACATAAACAAACATGCAATTAATTTCTGTCAGTATTTATTTACCTTTTTGTCAATGGAAATATACATATATGCAAATCAATAAGTCAATAGCCTAATAATGACAAAAAGCATTTATTTTATATAGTAAGTATTTTTTTTTCTTGTCAATGTACTTAATTCAGTGGCAAATATTAATTGCAAAGAACATTATATCACATAATACAGTGAAAATTTCAGATAAAATTGTTTAATAACTATGTATTAGACTATGGACTTATTGATTTTCCCTGTGTACTCATATCACTTGATAAACAAACACACGAACATCACCAGGTGATATTTGAATGTTCTGATGAAGATTATAGATACATATATTTAATATAGATTTAATAATCAAAACGTTTTAAACGTCAACAATAATTTAATAAATCATCCTCATGATTCTTATTTTCCACATTTATTTATTACTTTTCCATATATTTATGTATGCATATATATGTGTGTGTGTGTGTGTGTGATTGCTTGCTTGTGTGTGTGTGTGTGTGTGTGTGCATATACACACAAATGGTAACCTAGTTATATCAATAAGTTGAGAGTTTAATGATGAAAAAGAAATGTTTATTTCATACAAAAAATATCAATTTTCATCATAATTGCTGAAAAATAAATCCTTGTCTCTTTGTCAATGCATTTAATTTAGTGTTGAATATCAACCACAAAAATGGAATATTTATAAATGCATCAATAAGTCTTTTGCTTAATGATGAAGACAAGCATTTATTCTATATAGTAAAGACAGCAGATTAGCCTGCTGTTGGTCCCAGCCAGACAATGAGGGAGTCTATCCCCTTTTCACTAGATCAGGGAGATTATTTTTGCATCTGAGGTGGGACACCACACCAACAATTAGCTTTCCACTTTACTGCACATATCCAAGCTGTGCTACTCATACATTGAGTTGGCGAAGCTGGTATCGAACCTGGAACCTTATTGTTCCTAGGCCAACCAAGCTAAACTGGCCCTTAAAAAATCTCATTCTTCATGGAATTATCTTTAAAAGATGTAAAAGTCATTTACATACACTTTCATTATTTTATATAGTGATTATTTATTTTTCAACATAATCTCCTTTTTTGTCAATGCACTTAATTCAATGCTTTTCTATTGATCACATAGATTGGATATTATATAATGAATGTTACAAATTAAAATTACATAAATAATTGTGTTAGGCTACAGACTTATTGGTCCACCCTTGTATATTGATATAAAATAAAATGTTCTAAATTTTAGATTTTTGTCTATGAAATTGATATGAGTAAATATGTTGCAGCAAATTTTTATTTGGTCATTTCTTGTTGATAACCACATTTGGAATATCAATCCTAAATGAACAAAAAATAAAAAAATTAATTTTCTTCTAAACAAATATAAAGTAAAGATCTGCGGAAGGGCCTATTGTCAGTATCAGCCGGACAGCAAGGGAGTCTATCCCTTTTTCATTAGTGCTAGCCCAGGGATATTGTTTTTTGTTTCTAAAGTTGAGTGCCACACCTATCTAGATCTCCACTATTACACAGTATCCAAGCTGTGCTACTCATGTAATTTGTTGGTGAGGGCTGGTATCGAACCTGGAACCTTAGATTCCTAGGCGGATGCTCTAATGTTTGAGCTAAACAGGCCCAATAAAACCAAATATACTAGGATTTTATTATTTTGTTGGAACATTTTACAATCAAAATGGATATTATTAGGAATTATTTATTACCAAACTCTACAGCATTCCACTCTGACTGTATGCAGTCTTTTAATTTTGTCCTGTTAGATGGTTATATTTTTACCACCAGTATTTGGACTGCAACATATTCATACTTTTGGTTACATGGATTCTTATAAAATAGTTTGATGGTCTTAATGTACAAATGGTGCTGACAGGTATTCACTGAGGTTTTGATACTAGTATCCTCATCTTGATGTTATTATAATTATAATATTTCAATATAGAACTGGCTCATTGCTGTTTAACTTTGTTGATCTAACAGGAAACAATGGTTTCAGCATGACTCAGCACAGATCAGTGAGACTAGCTTGCTAACTATTACTCCATGATAGGCTGCCTAAAAAATACAGATGCAGTATTGATCATAAGATATTTGAGAAGAAGAGAAAAAACTAAATTGTACATTGATCTAAATTGCATTGTCCTGAACTGGACAAGTGAAATGCTGAGAAATTTGGATCAAAGAACAAGGAAATTAATGACAATGCATAAAACCTTTGTAGTTTAGGGACGATGTTGATTGTATGTGGAAAGGAAAGCAGAAGGAAAGCAGAGTCATCTGTATTGTGGATTGTGTTGACTCAGTTATCAAAGGATTTCAAGACTTTTTACAAAAAGCTGAAAGTGCTGAAAGATTTGTTATGTCAGTCAAAAGGTGGAATAGAAATGAAAGGGAAAAAAAAGATGTCAAAACAAGAAAGCAAAAACCAGACATTTCACTAGACGAACAAAATGAATGGCTGATAAGATGACATGCTAAAGAGAATTCCTATAAATGATGGCCTTGGATAATTCTATAAGAACAAACTACATTTAAACATTTTTTATTCATTCTTTTTCTTTCATTCATTTTTATTAAGGCCAAGATAGACCAGAAAATATTTTTTAAAAATGCCAACTCTATGAAGATAGATGGTTGGTTGGTTGGATTTTACAGCATGTCAACCCTTGGGCTATTTTATGCCAAACACATTTTCATTTTATTCATACTTGATGGTATTCAAATTTCTTTATTTAGACTCATTTTTAATCTATTTAACCCATAGATGGCACCCTAACAGGTACTACCAAACATCTACCTGGGAGAACCTCATCACTAGATGCAGTTTAGTATCATACCTAGGACACTAAGAAGACCCATCACCACTGAGCACATTATATGATAAAAAAGATTGGCAGTTTGCCAAAGAGCAATTGATGAATATGGTTGGACATAAAAGTGCTACAGCTTGACATGATCAGCCAATTGATCGGAGGAGGCCTCTCTGACCACCCGTCTAGCCCAAGTAAGAACCAAAGTGGAGTGTTGCAAATCATGGACTGCTCAGCTACCAGGATTTCATCCTTAAGCATCATGGATTTCAACCCATGGCTAACAGGTATCTCTCTTCAGAGGTGCAGTCAGCATATTCTACATCCCCATCTGAAAGGGCAAATGGAGATTGTTGATAGCATAATAAACAAATGGTGTAATTTTTTTCAGAATGAGTATAATAATTGGCATGATTGGGTAGGAAAAATGATCCACATGGAATTGTGCAAATATTGTATTTACCAATGGTATATACATAATCTAGAATCTGTTCTAATGAATAGATAATATTGGAATCTCACAAACTTTGAAATAAATAAATTAACACTGGTGATAGTGATACCAATCATAGATGAAGCTCTTGGAACAATCCTGAAGAACTTGAAAATGTGGCTGGGAAACTGGAGATTTGATGAATTGAGACCATCTCTGCTGAGAAGAATCCTAGTGAACTGAAGAGACTTGCTGTCACTTTGATTCCAGTGAAGGCCACCAACAAGTACTGGTGTGAAAACAAAGATAAGAATAATTAACTAATATAATAATGATGATGATGATCTGGGGCTTTGAGATAAAGACGGATCACCCTATCCCAGCCAGGAGACCAGACCTAGTGTTGATTAACAAAAATAAAGAGAACGTATCAACTGGTGAACTTTGTGGTTCTAGTAGATCACAGGGTGAAGCTGAAGGAAAATGAAAAGATGGATAAATACCTGGGCCTTGCCAGAGAATTGAAAAAGCTGCGGAATATGAGAGTGAAAGTGATACCAATTGTAGTTGGTGCACTTGGAACATTTCCAATAAACTTGGAAAAAGACTGGGTGATCTGGAAATCAGAGGAAGAATTGAGACAATCCAGACTACTGCACTGCTGCAATCAGCTAGAATACTCAGAAGAGTCCTGGAGACCTGAGAAGACTTGTTGTCACTCCAGTGAAACACCATCAGCTAATGCTGATGTGAAAAACTCAAATGGAGTGAAAATAATAATAATAATATAATAAATAGACCAGATAAAATATTCTTCCTACTAGTAACAACAATGGCCACTGCCACCACTGTAATAATAATAGTAATGATAATAATAATAAATGGGAAGAAGAAATAAGAGGTGTCATCAAAAAGTATCAAGAATGAAATATGACAGCTTTACATCAAATCAGGAGAAGATTCAATGGTGCTTTGACACATAGAAAACTCACTGGAACAAGTGTGTTGAATGCTAAGGAGATTAATCTAAAGAAAATTAACATTTAATTCTTTGTTTATTTCAGTCTTAGTAAATACAGCATCAGTGTTGATATTTTTTAAACCCATCTTGTATTTATTTGTTGCTTGGGTAAGTGTAAGAAGAAAAAAAGATAAACAAGAGAAAATGAATAAGGATAAAACTAGTTTCCTTAAATGATATATAGTTTTCTCTTAGAGTTTTTTAAAAATTTCTTTTTTTCTTTTATTGTGAAATGTTGGGGAGAAAAACAGATCACAAGAATAACAAACAGATTGATGCCTGCAGAAAAAAAAAGTTGTTGTATCTCGAAAAGAGAAGGCATTAAAGAAATTGGAAGAAAGCCACAACCAAATATACTTCAAAGGAAAAATTTCCACATTGCTTCGATGTTGTTCATGCCTATCAAGAAATTACACAATGGCTGCAAATCTCTTTGAAGTCTGAGTTTCTTTTAATTGCTTTTTAGAAAAATGATTGTTTGTAACATTTGAAACGTGTAGCTGACAAAACAGCTGTGTGTCCCTTCTATGTTGACAGATCAAAATAACTTTGGAATTGAGAAAGGAAAAAAGTTTTAATTGATTTAATCAAATAACAACTAGTTTGTATTTACTGGTTTATGGGTGTTTATAAAGTTTGTGTATTAAAAAGAAAAAAACACAAGTTTACATGATAGATTATTTTTTGCTGTTTTAATTTAGAAAGATTGTTTATTTTTATCAAATATGGAAGACAGAATTTGTTAAAATAGAACATTTGCTAAAACAAATGAGTGGAAATATAATTTTTGTTTAGAAATAAAAGATTAAAAAAACTAAAGTGATAAGTGGAAAATAAATGAGGTTTTCATTTTTATATTTGTTTCTTTTTTATTCATTTTTCTTTCTTTTATTAATTTCATTCATTCTTCATTCATCCATATTTTATTAATTTTATTCCTTCCTTTCATTCATTCATTCATTTATTCTTCCTTTCATTCATTTTAATTTATTCTTCTTTCTTCAATTTACGTTTTATTCTTTATTCTTCTTTCATTAATTTTTATTCATTCTTCATTCTTCATTCATATTTTATTCATTTTCTTCCTTCCTATCATTCATTTATTTATTCAGCTTTTCTGTCTTTCTTTTATTCATTTCTTATCTGTTTTTTCTTTTGTTTATATTTATTCATTTGTTTTTTACTTCATTTTCATTCATTCTTTTGTCTTTAATTCTTTTTAATTCATTCTCTTTGGCCTTCATTTTAAAAAATTCATTCTACTACTTTCATTCATTTTTATTCATCGTACTTTCTTTCTTTTAATTCCATTCATTCAAGTCATTATTTATTTATTTATTTTTCTTTCATTCACTTCTTATTCATTATTTTTTTCATTCATTTGTATTAACACTTCTTATACTTTTTTCGTTCATTTGTATTAATTTCCATTCATTTCTTTTCATTCATTTTTAATCAATCTTCTTTCTTTCATTCATTCTTTTTTCATTTTTCCTTCATTGCTCTTTTTTCATTTATTGTATTGCTTTTTCTTTCTTTAATTTATGTTTAATTGTTCTTCTTCTTTCTTTCATTCATTTTTATTCATTCTTTTTTCTTAAACATGTAGGAAAAATAATCTCTAAGAGGGAATTTGTACTTACAAGCAATTCTTTACACAAAACAACAGAACTGATTTTTAAAATTTTAGTCAAATGTTTAACTTAGCACAATTATAATAATCAACTTCATTTTAGAGAAAACTTAAATATATGTCCAATAATTTCTTTCAAAAGTGAATATCATTTCTTTAACTTGATTTCTAAAGAATGTATCCATAAAATTTACTACTCTGACCTCAGCATTGTTTTAGATAGTTCTAAACACATGTGTTATATGAGGTGTGTTCAAAAAGTATCAAGACTGAATCTGTATTCACCAAGACAGAAAAGTTAGTCAAATCACTGTGAAAGCATTGAATTCCCACTAGATCATCAGAGTTAACCAGCGATGAGCTTAGTTTAATAACCACTTAAACAACAGCAGTTTCTGTGAGAAACCTGAGACCTGTCTAAAAACTAATACTCATCAAGTTAAACAAATCCTTTATCAAAATGACTTGATTCAGCATTAAATGACCCAAAAAGGATTGATATGCCATACAACAAAACAACCAAGACAGAAATGAATAATGAATGAAGTGTTCACTTTCTTCAAAATTGTCCATTTATTCCAATGAATGTGCTGATTTGTCATGGTCACCAAACTAATTGACTGGCTTATTCACTAATCTTACATCTTTACATTTATTTTTCCTAACTTGTAAGTCATGAGCGCAAGAAACCCAAGAAATTGCACCCTTTATTGCATAAATCATCTCATAAAGTCTCATTCTTTCCCAACCGGCTTTTTACTCATCCTCATCCTCCCAACTAACCCTCATCCATTGTGAAAAACAAACATTTCCAAACTGAGCCACTGTCCATTGATAGATTGGCCTAGTTATAACAATGCACAGAGAGACAGATCTTCTGTCATTGGGTGAATGCTTTTGGCATTATTGAGCAGAGAGAGATGGGACTCTAGGCGTTGGTGGCAGAAGGCAATGGAGAAGAATTTCCTGGTTCTGAATATGAAATTCTATTAATCATATGGAAGAACAAGGACATTTTGAGTCAGGGGGTTGATGTCTCAACCTTTTTGCTGTATGTCTCAGAATTTGTGACAGATGTGTTTGGTCTTGGGAATAATTTCTTTTTCCTTTGCAAAATGTCAGTAATTTACTCAGCCTTATCTTGATTCTAATTTATCATTTGCAAATTTTTCTTTTCTTTAAAAAAAAAAAATTCAAAACGAGCATAGTTCCTGTCATAAGTAATGGTATCATTTACATATAGATTGGAACTTTTTCTTGTTTATGATATTTGAGTTGGTTGTAACATCAGTCATTTTGGTGAGTTGAGAATACAGGAACATTGGTCAACAAATCAAATCCTTGTAAATCATACAAATAAACAAAAGAAAGAATGACAGAAGAAAGGGAACAAAAGAAAGAAACAAAGAAAGAATGAGAATAAAAAAATCAAAACAAAAAAAAACAAAGAGAAAATACTCTAGAAGTAAAGAGAAATTAAAAAAGAGAAAAATAACACAAGGTAATATAGGAGATTAAAGTATAGAAAGTTAGTGAATTTTTTTTATAGGAAAAAATAAATAAATAAAACATATATATATATCCTTGTAGAGGAATAGTAGTGGTACTATTTAACCTATAGTTAGATGCATGAATGGGTTCAAAAATTTCACATATGTATTTGTTTGAAAGTAAACGCAATAGTGACACTGTTATTCAAACTTATTTTGGCTGTACATATACTACGATGTCACAGTCCAGCGTTTTAGCCACTTCACCACGAAGACTCCTCCCTCAGAGAGAGAGAGAGAGAGAGAGAGAGAGAGAGAGAGATTAATTGGTGTAGTTTATCAAGTAATCAACCTTTAATAAAAATCATAGGTATAGTGTACAAAAGAAAAGATAAGTTTATCAATATTTACCAACTGCTCTACACAAGTAGAATGTGACACAAGGTCAATTTTTTAAATAAAGTTTAGCAGGTTTGAATTCAGAGTTTTCCTTCTCATAGACTGGTTGCCTAGTTAAAGATCCCAGCCTGCCCTACTATTTACTCATAGCTGGAGGAAGAATAGTTGGATTATTAGAAGTTTATATAAATTTGATATAAAAATTTTATTATTTGTCTGAATTTTTTAAAATGAGGTTAGATATGTATTATTTTGATTTTTTGGACTATTGTCTTCATCTTTATTGTTGTATGTAAAAACATTGTTTCAGCCATTGTACCGTCCAGCCTTCTTCAGGTTTTTCCAAGTTGAATTATTGCTATGCTCCGATAGACAATGAACAAAAGAAGGCCTGAGGGTACAACGGCTGAAACATTGTGTTTTTACATACCATAATAAAGATGAGGACAACAGTACGAACAATTAAAATCAAACACTTTTTAGTCAAAAACTCAAGATATTTTATAGACACAAACTTTAGATATTCTGAAGTAACAACTCATAAGAAATTATTTTTTTCTTTGTTGTGTAATTTAAATTTGTTTTTCTAAATTGATCTATTGTTTTAGTTCTTCACCAATCCAACATAAAAACAAAATCTTTGACTACAATTTGTCTGATAGTTATTAATACTTTTGTGGCTGGTGGTCATATCCACATTATTCAATATATTTAAATAAATATTTTGGATAGACCAAAAACTCTTATCTTAAAAAGCTTATCACATTCATCTTATTAATTGTAGGAGTTTCTGCTGGGGACAAAGTTGATGTCATTATATTTTGACAGATGTGCTAGGTCTTGTGAATTATTTCTCTTTCCTCAATTTATAGTATCAACTAGCTGAAGTACCCATCTATACAGGGTAAAAGAAAAAGGGGCAAAGTTGATGTCATTATATTTGTGACCGATGTATTAGATCTTGGAAATTATTTCTCTTTCCTCAATTTATAGCATTAACTAGCTGAAGTACCCATCTATGCAGGGTAAAAAGTAAAGTTTTGAATAGCAGATTATCAGTTTAAACATTTTTATTTCTTTATTCTGGATTGTTAGTCTTAACTAAGCAGTAATCTATATATCAAAATGCTTATTTCTTAAACTTTCAGCCGTTATCATCTTGCAACACGCTCTGGTTAAACATAAGACTGTCCAAATTGTGTTGCTTATCTGCTAAATTCTTATTTCTTATGAGTTTTGTCACTTCAGTTAAATAATGGACCATTCTGTTTTTATTATAAAAAAGAAAGGGAAGAAAAAAGACATGCTACAATTATTTTAGTAATAAAAATTTAATATTTTTATTTAAAGTTTAGAAATTTATTCTCTACACTAAGTTACAATTTGCAGCAACATTGTTTCTAGGTGAATATTGTTAGAGACTTATCTTGATGAAAGACTTTTACTTATGAGAAACAAAAAATGTTTGTGTTACAATCTTTGTTGGATCCAATAATCATGTCTACCACATTTGGTTGTTTTACATCAAACTGTTTTGTCGGTAGAAAACAGACAAACAAACTCTTTCTAATTATTGATATAGATAAAAAAGAAAAGTACTTTCAGTTGTGAGTCAGTCCTGGTTTTATTTCAAGTGGCCACGTTTAAACAAAGGCCAAACTAAAATGAATAAATAAAATCACTTTCAAAAATAATCTTGAAAAGACTGTTAAGTAAATGTCATATATGACAGTCAGCTGAAAAGTTCATAGGCTGACCAAGATACTCTCATGGAATGTAACCAAATGAAGTTTATCTTTCAACATAGTTTCCCTTGTGGTCCATGCTTGAATCCCATTGGTAAAAAAGTCATCAACAGCAGATATGATGTCATCATATGAACTTTTCCGCCAACCCTTTAGATTGAATTTTTATATATTTAAGAAGCTGTCCATACATTGTGTTAATACCTTTGGGAAAGGTATGAATCCAACTGTTCTCTCTCCAGCTATAGATAAATAGTAAGGCAGACTGGGCTGTTTAACCTTGGTATGGAGACTGATCTAGGAGAAGGAAAAGTTCAAATTCAAACCTGGTAAACTGCTCTTAAAAATTGACCTTGTGTCACATCATAACTTGTGCCAAGTGTTTAGGTATAATATATATGTATAGTAATATTTGTTGATGCTTTTATTTAAGTAGATAATCAAAAAGTTGAAAAGTTGATCCCTTTTAGCTCTTTTTCCCATGTAATCCATATATATGATTATTCACGCCAATATGATTCTATATAATCATTAGAAATGGTGAATAAGAAATTCTGTTATTCTCATCAACACAGATTGAATAACTCACCAATAGAAATGAAACACTTTACTAATTAGGATATCAGAAAATAAACTCAATGATAAGGTTTCAATCCTGCTCATAAATTATGAATATTATTTTTACACTCAAATAAGCCTAAAACGTTCACTTAAAAATGGTTACACCTACACATAAAACAAAATCTATCTTGACAAAAAAGAAGTGAACATTGCAATTTTATGACATTGCCAAATCTCAAATATCATCAATCAGTCATGGATATTTATTTAATCTTTATTAAAACCATATTGCAGTCAAACAATTTTTAGTTTTCACACCAAAATATTATTTCCATCACAGTAAATAAAAAATATGAATGAACAACTATGGTAAAAATTTCATATGTCACATTAATTCATATTCCTACACACACATATATGCTTGTATGTGTACATACACACACACATGTATATGCTTGTATGTGTACACACACGCTTGTATGTGTATACACACACACACACACTTGTATGTGTACATACACACACACACACACACACACACACTTGTATGTACACACACACATATACACTTGTATGTTACACACACACACACACACATATATATATAATATATATATATATATTAAAGAGAGAGAGAGAGAGAGAGAGAGAGATATAAATACACATATAGAAGATATAGAATTGTTGCTGTCTTGTTATGGTAAAGTGCTCAATATCTGCAATAGAGCTAATGTATATATATAATATATATATATATATATATATATATATATATTACACACACACACACACACACATATATATATATATATATATATATATATATATATATATATATATGGTTAGAGGTTAGAGGAACCAGTCTGTTGGAATATCGGTTGAGTTCAGATCCCAGCTTGACATAGCCTGCAAAGTCTAGTTGCACTGAAGAGACATGATACATTGAAACAGTACTGTATGTGGATGACATATATATATATATATATATATATATATATATATATATATATATAATCTGTTACCCTGGGTTTTGCAGTCATCAGAATTGACCAATCTATTTCCTAAAAATTATTTTGTTTGTCCCAACATATATATACATATATATAATCATCATCATCATCAAGTCATACTGATAACATGGATTCCTTTGGCTCTCTCTCACTATCAATCTCTATCTGTTATCATTCTTGGCAGGTCCTCTGTGTGGAATCCAGTATCCACAAAGAGCTGATGAATGTAAGTTTTTGCTGGTCATCCAACACTGATGTTTCCATGTGTAGAAATCCACAGGAACATCACTTATGAGTTTGTTCTTCCTTTTGAAGCACTTGCCCAGCATGTTGTGTTCATCTTACCAGGATGGTTTGTGTGATAGGAGGTTAGTGGACATATAGTTTCTCTGTGTGTGTGTGTGTGTGTGTGTTGGTTATTCGGGTTTTATTTCATTTTTCTTTTAGGTAAATAATATTCAGCTGTACAAAAACTATGCAAATTTTTTTTTTTAGTTTTAGTCCAAATACATTTGACCATTGTTGGTCATTATGAAAAATAGAAATAATTTGTCATGGAATTTTTAAATGGGTGTCTTCATCATGTTCTGGTGATGTCATGTGGAAAGCTGTTAAACGGTGATGCCTAGTTGAAATAACAGTTGCTAGGGATCTCATGATCGTGACTTCACCTCAGTTATAAGGTTTTGCACATATATTTGATGCAGTTTAATATACCTATTCCCTAGGTGAAAGATATAGATAGATATTTGTTTATCAGACATACAACTTGGTCTCACTATAAAATGATAATAAATTACATTGTTATGGCATGATTTGTTGTTTGCATATTGGTTCTTTTAGACAAGAAGATTTTTGTTATGTATTTGCAACCTGGTCTCACTACACATACACACATATACTACCAAGAACGATGGATGGTGAGAAAGAGTCAAAGGAATCTATGTTATCAGCATGACTTGATGATGGATTTAAAGTTAAAATCCTTGATGAGGCTGTTTGCATTTCACATAATGCTAATACTCTTGAGAAAAGTATGAATCCAACTATTCTCCCTCCAGCTATGAGTAAATAGAAGGGAAGACTGGGCTCTTTAACCTTTAAGCAACCAGTCTATGATAACAAAAAGTCTGCTTAAGAAATAGTCTTTGTGTCCTATTCTGCTTGCGTGGAAGTTGGGTGTATATAATATATATATATATATATATATATATATATATATATATATATATATATAGCCACAGACACACACAATCATTTTTTATTTTTTTTATTTAAGTAGATATTTTAAACATTGATCCAAGTAACCTTCTTTTCATATAATCCCCATCATGAAAAATTCTGTCATGCTAACATTTTTTGTATTTGCATTATTAATAATCTTTTTGTCAAAATGTTGTCAATTTGAAGCTATATAGTAGTAAAGTCTGTGGCATGGCCTATTGTTGGTGTTAGCCAAACAGAAAGGGAGTCTATCCTCTTTTTGCTAGTGCTAGACTTGGAAGATTATTTTTGCATCTGAGGTAGGGTGCCATACCTACCATCAGATCCCAGATGCTTTACTGCACAGATCAGATTACCCAAGCTGTGCTACTCATGTTCTGTTGAGGGGTACCAGTATTGAAACCTGGAACCTTGCAATCCTTAGGCAGTTGCTCTACTGACTGAACTAAAATTAATATAATTCTGGAAATTTATTTTTTGAATTTTATATCTATTTAATTAGCTCAGCCTTGGAACAACAAGGTTCTGGGTTTGATACTGGGCCCCACCAACTTAGTGTATAAGCAGCTCAGCTTGGATCTGTGTGGTAAAGTGGGGGAGCTGATGGCAGGTGTAGTGCTCCACCTCAGATGCAAAACAATCTCCCTGTGGTGAATGGGTTGGGTAAAAAGGAGGTCCTATCATGATGTAATGGTTCTCAAGCTTGTCTCGCAGATCCATTACTTCAGAATAGCAATATTAATCTTTGCTGGATGCTCAATACTTGTAACCTTGTGTCACATCCTACCTGTGGCAAACAGGTTGGGTAAATACCTCTTCTGATCCTTTGATAGAACTGATAGGTAACAGCATATTGATTCAAAGTAGAATCCACAGATACTACACACTGATCCTAATCAGAAATACTAATCCATTCAAAATGACTGGAAACTAAACTTAAAACAATTGGACGCATGGCCTAGTGGATAATGTAGTTAGGTTAAGACAGTTCTAAGTTATCTCTGGATTCCGGGTTCAATTCTGAGTAGAGGCAGTAACATAGAAAAATAATTAACACAACTCCTACCCCAGCTATGGTTAGTGGAATGAGAACAGGATACCCTCATGAACTAAATAAAGGGTTAGGTTTGAAGTTTCGTGATGGCTCCCGATTACGACAAGAAGGTTCCCGACTATGACAAGAAAGTTCCCGAGTTCGAAAAGAAGGTTCCCGAGCCCGACAAGAAATATCTGAGGAAGGTCGGAGGGCATATTGGCTGAAACATTGTACAAATAACAATAAAGATAGGGACAAGAGTCCAAATAACGCAGATAATACTAAATGGAAAAAAGTTAAAATTGAAAAATTCAATTGTTTCTTCTTTTAAATATCATTAAATTTACCAAGTGGAAAGAAAAAATTGAATTTTTATTTGTTATATTTGGTAAATTATTATTAAAATATATAATT
The DNA here is from genome assembly GCA_023376005.1 of Doryteuthis pealeii. Taxonomy (NCBI): domain Eukaryota; kingdom Metazoa; phylum Mollusca; class Cephalopoda; order Myopsida; family Loliginidae; genus Doryteuthis; species Doryteuthis pealeii. The sequence goes on from CM042169.1 coordinate 46,820,473, forward strand.
TTAATAATAATTTACCAAATATAACAAATAAAAATTCAATTTTTTCTTTCCACTTGGGAAATTTTAATGTTTTAAAAGCTATCAAATGAAATATGCATAGAAAATGTAAAATAAATGTTTTTTTCCATGATATAATCTTAAATATAAGGAAGGCTCTAAAGTGCTGGGAGCACAGGGAAATTGTTCGTGCAGCTATTGGGACCTGCCTTGACTTGGCTGTCATTTCTGATGGTGCTCCCAATTAACATTATTACTAAGTGTGAATTTCATGCAATTATGCAGTTTTTGAACACAAAAGGAATTAAACAGATTGAAATTCATCACCATTTAACTTAAGTGTATGGCAAATCCTGCATGGATGTCAAAAACCTCTTGAAGTGGTGTAGGGAATTTGCAATGACAACAAGGTTCAATGCTCCCTCAATGACATGGCAATGAGCTAGTGTAACATGGGCATACAAAAACTGCCTCAGTGCCGACAAAAATGCATCAACCAAAATGGTGATTATGTACATATTCTCAATTACATTTTATTAGTAGTTTTCAAATTATGTACAGTGTCTTAACTAAAACATTTTGTATAAACAAAATCGTTTTTCAAACAGGAAAGCATGGTTTTTAAAAAATGTTATGACAAAAATCAATAAATGTTTTCTTTTCTCATATCACTTGATAAACAAAGATGCCAACATCACCAGACAATATTTAAATGTACTGATGGAGATTATAGATATATATATTTAGTATATATCAATAATCAAAAATGTTTAAATATCAACAATAATTTTGAAATATTGATAAATCATCCTAGCAACACATATTTTTCAAATTCATTAATTATTTTTTACACACACACACACACACACACACACACACACACATGTATATATTGATGAGTGGAAATAACAGTTTTATAAGAACAACTGAATCAGAAATGGGATGTTACTTAAAGAGTTGTCAAAGAAAGAATAAGGTTTGTTTTAGTAAAGAATTCTGGTTAGTGATATAAAATGAAATATGTTGGTTGTCCTATGAAATGAAATTTATTTGAAAAGAGAATTCAAAATTTATAACAATTAGAAACTGAACTTAGCATTATTTTTTTTTTACTTTATTACTTTTGAAGTCAGTGAAGTAGGTGGAGTTGCCTATTGTCAGTATCAGCTGGACAGTGTAGGAAACTATCCATTTTTCACTAGGGAGATTTTTTCTGTCTAAGATGAAGTACCACATCTATCATCAGCTCTTCTTTTTACTGCACAGGCTGTGTTACTCTTACTCATACTCGGCAAGGGGTGGTATTGAACCTAGAACCTTGTCGTTCCTAACCAGATGCTCTACCAACTGAGCTAAATCAAAGCTAGGAATATTCATTCTGTTTATATTATGAACTTAAGATTAAAATATAAAAGAAATTCTTTGTTATTTTACTTGTTTAACAGTGTTTTTACATTTCATTTAAGTCAACCAGTATAAAAAAATGCATTTTTTTTAATGTGTTGATCTCCATTTTTGTTTTTTCAGCTGTCGACCATATTCACTTAGAGATTTCCAAAAGAAACAGTAAAGCAAATTCCATGGAATGGTATTAATTTAAATCTATTTGGATTTTCTGAAGGAAAAATCAAGATAGAAACATAATGGATTCTATACAAATCTGTGAGTATTTATACCATATCTATTATCAACCTATCTAAAGAGAGAGAGGAAAAAAAGTATCTATAATTATCATTTCTCTGTCTCTCTCTTATCTCTCTCTCCATCTCTCTCTCTCTCTCTCTCTCCATGTCTATTTATATTTCTCCATGTCTTTCTCTTTCTCTCCATGTCTCTCTCTTTGTCTCTCTCCCTCCATGTCTCTCTCTCTCTTTCTCTTTCTCTCTCTCTCTCTCTCCATGTCTCCCTCTTTCTCTCCTCTCCATCACTCTCTCTTTCTTTCTCTCTCTCTCTCTCTCTCTAGAGTCTCTCTCTTTTTCTCCATGTCTCTTTTTTCTCAATGTCTCTCTCCATGTCTCTCTCCTTCTCTCTCTTTCCATGTCTCTCTTCTCTCTCTCTCTCTCTCTCTCTCTCTCTCTCTCTATATATATTATATATTATAATATATATATATATTATAATATAAAAAATAAGCTGAAATTTCTCATCACAATCAAAAATGGAATTACTTTTTGAAAGAAAGGTTAAAGAAACTTTAAAAATAATGTACCAATTGAATCTGCAGGATGAATATGTGAAATAGGTTGTGTGTTGAAGTTGGTTAGTTTTACAGCATCTCAATCCTTATTGGGTTATTTAATGCCAAAGTCAGTCTTTGTTTTTGCAAGTAATCAAAAAAAAAAAAAAACAGAACTCAAATGAATTTTATTTAATCTTATCCAAAGAGGAATGTGTTCACATGATTGACAATTTTGCACGACATGCAAAGTTTGCCTCCAATGCTGTGGTGCCCATTTAGAGCATATTTTAGACAGAGAATGCCTAAATAGAGAATAGACAGTAAAGCAACCAAAATGAATGAAACTTTGAGGAATGATTGTACAAAAACTTTAAGTCCAACAAGTTTCTGGAAATTTTATAGATAAGATTTAATAAAATTTATTTGGGTTCTGTGTTTTCTGGACCCAGTCAAAAATCCTGCTTTTTGATGGATAACAGTGACATCGAAACTTTCTCTGAAAATTGGCTTGCACTACAGTGTATGATATTTTGATGAAATAGGTCTCCATGTAAAATGTTTTTTCCTTGGCTGACCCTGACATATGGGGGAAGATTATTTTTACAATATTTTAAGCATCATGTTAACTGTATTCTGAAAGAAAAAAAAATTGAAATTAAGTTTTATTTCAAAATTTGTGGGTTCTACAATCTTCATCTGAACAATTCGAATATTGCCTTTCCAATTCCATCATTTGATTGAAAAAATATTGTAACTGTCTTGCACATTAGACAGACTAGAATCAGATGTATTGCAAGACGAGTTGAAATGGGATAGTTGCCCTTGGGTGCAAGTATGAAGGGATGTGAAATTTCTTGTCTGTTAATTAATGATTATCAAATGATACAAGCAAAGACGATTCATGTTTTCCTTGATAAACAAATGCCAAAATTAACAGCTGATATTTGAATTGTCCTGATGAAGATTATAGATACATATTTGATATATATATCTAATTATAGGTATATATTTGATATATAATATATATATAATCATAGGTATATATTTGATATATATCTAATATTCAAAATGTTTTAAACATCGACATTAATTTTCAAATATCAATAAATCATCCTCATGATTCTTATTTTTGGCATTTATTTATTACTTTTCCACATATTGTCAGATTCCTTTCCATTTCTTCTTAACATATAAATGTATATATATATATATCTATATACATATCATATCTATCTATATATATATATATCAGTTTCTATTCAATCCTTTGTCCGTCTTATTCTGATTAATTTCCACTGGTGCAAATGGGCTTCAAACAATTCAGATTCTTCACTTGAAACCAACAATTATTTCTCGTTATTGTTTCGTGTTTGACAAAACAGTTGCTCAATATATGGAAACAGATCAATTCTGCAGTCAGGAATTTGATTTTTTTTCTTTTCTTCTTTCTCTCTATCTTTCCAAGAACTGCCTAAATATCTGCTGGCACTGGGTTCCAAGAATCCTCCCAGAGTTCACAGAGTTCCAGGCATTCTCCAAGAGTGCTTTCATATAAACAGAAAAAGCAAAAAAAAAAGGACCCCCCCCCAAAAAAAAAAACAAAAAAACAAAAAACCCAAAAACTTGACAATAAAACTGTATTTCTCAGTATCGAATTTGTATTGAAAGTTAAATGATTGCTTAAATCAATATTTTGCTTTCTGGGTCTTTGCAACTACTTGTGAATTCTTTGGATGAGTAAATAAATGTGTGTTTATCTGCAGTTAGGATAGAGTAGTTATAAAAAGGATTCTGTGTGAGTGTTGTATGTGTGCATGTGTGTGCGTGTGTGTTGTGATTCATTACAGGCGTTTGTAAAGCACATGTCATTTTAGCCTTTCCAATTCCATCATTTGATTGAAAAAAATATTGTAACTGCCTTGCACATTAGACAGACTAGAATCAGATGTATAGCAAGATGAGTTGAGGTAGGATAGTTGCCCCTGGGTGCAAGTATGAAGGGGTGTGAAATTTCTTGTCTGTTAATTAATGATTATTCCCTCCTCCTTAGGATATAGTCCAATTTCTTGACATAAAGTAAAAACAACAGTGTTATATTAACTGCACATATATCATAATTTCATGCTTATTTTTTAAACATCTTTGTTGAAGTACTTTTAAAATTTCATGAATTAAGAATGAAGAAGATTATTTTATGATTTATTTTACTCTCATTATTAACTTATTAATAAACTAGCTATAAACTAGCTGCAATAACTGGGAAATGTAGGGTTATTTGCAGTTCTCAGAAAGTGACAAAATATGCTAGTGAACTTTGGTGTCCATATTTAATTTTCAATAGCAATCTTTGCTGGCAGATCCTTTTTTGTGTGTGGAACTATCAATAGCTGTTTAAGTCAAGTCCTTCTTTCATCAAACTAACTTTCTTCAGAGTGAAAAATCCAAGGAAGTTTGAGCTCAAAGATTATCAAACTTATTCAATAAACTTATATATAAGAATAGCAAATTTACTTCCTTAGAACTTAAAAACAAACACAGAATAATTGAGGAAATCATTGCAATTATTGAAGAAATTATAACTGAGTGAACATATTCAGATTTTTTTCAAGTGCCCTGAAATATAACTGTTTGTAAAGCCCTTCAAATGATTGAAGCAATTCAATAAAACAATCCCATGTTCCCTCTATAGTAGACATAACCCGAGCAAAAATAAAATATAAGTTGGATAACAAAACTTCTGACCTTAAAGAGAACCTTGTAACATTGAATATTCTAAAGATAATATTGGATTAAAAGTTTGTTTACTCATTTCAATCAAACTAAGGTTGAAGGTGTTATTGAAAAGAATCAAAGTTGAAATTAGTTTCTTTTTTTCTTTTTGGTGTTTGAACTTCACAAAAGAGCAACATCCTTTTTCTGGGGTATTTTGGAAGGTGTGTTGATTAATGAACAAAGCCAGCAAATCATCATTAGTGAGTTCAATCCTCACTGAGAACTTTATACTAAGCTAAGTAAATGACAACATGATAGGTATTTTATTAGTTTGAGTCAGCAACCAATTCCAATCTAAAAAGAAAGTGTCTACCATGGAGATGTTACTAAATTTCTCTACTCCTCCTTCACCCATTTCATTGGTTTAATCTTTCAACCAATCTGTGGGTGACAAATCCTTAATTTTTTAGTCACCATTTGATAGAAATTTGATTAGTATTGTGAATTTCATCTGATATTGGCATTTAATTAAAAAGTATAGAATCTTTCATAAAAAATACTGAGTAAAATAAAAAATAAGAATTCATAAAATAAACATATAGAGATAAAAAGTTTATGAAAAATGTATTTATTTTGGTACAATTCAATCTAAAATATAATACAAACCCCATCTTTCCATCTTTTGTAGCTAAAAATCAATAATGTATTTTATCTTCTTATATAATGCAACCCCTGAGTACCATATAAGTTATTTATATTTATTAAGAAACCAAAATAATATCTATTGCTGTAAATTCTGAAGCATATTATACAAAAAATGAAATATGTCTGAAAGCAGTCATGTCATTCATCTTTATTTCCTTCTTTGCTTTTAGCATTTGAAAAAATGCAAGTCATTCAACAAATAAGGGGGATTTTTTCAAAATTATATTTTTGGTTAAAATTGTTTTCCATAAATGTAAAATCTGCATTGTTTGGAATTGGTTTATAGCAAAAATTATTTGTTTTGAGGCCATTCAAAATGGTGGCAAATCAGAGTACTCCTGACTTGAACAGAGGTCTGTCATCAAAATTTTGGTGACTAAGAAGTGCAAACCATGTGAAATTTACAGAAGATGTTTATGAGGAGCATGTTGTAAAAAAAAATGTTTACAAATGTGCTAAAAACATTTGCCACTTCACGCCTGAGTCAAAAAGATAGTCCATGGATTGGAAATACTGACTCTCTGGTAAAGAATAAGTTCTAGCCACATCAGTTGGTAAAGAAGGTCCTATTAATAGTCTTCTGGAACATGAAAGGACCCATCAACATTGATTTTCTTGAAAAAAGTACAACTATAAACTGCTTTCTATTACCAACTCCATAAGCAAAATCCACCTTATTTGTTGAATGATCCTCACATATATATATATATATATATATATATATAATATATAAAGTCATCCATAGACACATTTTCGATGTTTACATCTCATCAGTGCGGCTCGACTTTTTAACAGCTACTTCTAGCCAGGAGCGAAACCCGACAGAATTTTCATCTGTCAAGCTCCTTACCCTCATGGCTGTTTGTGACTGTCAGTCGGAGGTGAACAATTGATACTTACTTACAGGATGTATGTTTTTACAATCACCAGAGAACTCAAGTCTGTAAACAACAGGCGAGTAAATGCCTTACGCTAAATGGTGAAAGTTCAACTAATGTCTCCCCTACAGTACTCTACCAGGAAATTGGGAGCATATATATATATAGTTAAATAAAATAGACGACTTCTGTCAACTTATTTTATTTTTCATCCTATCAATTTTCCTGGTAAATATCTAATTTCAGGTTGAAATTGGCTCATATAGTTGTTGTGGTTGTAATATACCCTTGTACTTACAGTCCAATCATGAGCCATTCTCAGTGATTGTGTAAATTGTAAAGAAATGTATTCTAAATATAGTTTAATGTAAGACCAATTTGGTAGGAAAATGTAATAAATAAATAATTTGTATATAATTACAATTAGTATTATTTCATATGTATATATATATATATATATATATATATATATATATAAATGTTTTAATTTATATTTATTTGCATTGGAATAATTTTGCTACCATTGGTTTCTTGCTCTGTGGCAGTCATCAGGCAATGAAAGTGTTTTGAATTTTCAAAACACTTTCGTCGCCTGATGACTGGTAGCAAAATTGTTCCAATGCAAATAAGTATAAAACTAAAACATTTATTTATTTATCTATTTATCTATCAATGCTCTATCACAGATATTGAGCACTCTTCTAATAACACTGTATGTTGGATTACTACCACTTCTTCAAGTATAATAGTGCCAACCATATACATTGATATATATATATATATATATATATATAATATGTTAGGATAGTGTGGACATGAAATCAACAATGTTCGTTAACTGACAGTGGGTGTTTTTATTTTGTTTTCCTTTGTATACTGTAGTCTGATATTTTGTCATAAGGAGTGACTCGTTTTATGATTCTGTTGGGAATTGAATAGCCACTTAGTTTGAATATCGCATAAGTTAGAACCTGTCAGTTACCAAGCACCATTGACTTCATGTCCACGCTAACCCAACTTAGATATATATGCTCTATCAATGCTATTGAGCACTATTTACTTATAAATATAGCATAATATATTATCAATATATATATATATATATATCATTATCCTCAAAACTGACAGAATAATTGGTGCAAAGATGTTTGAGTTGTGCATTTGCTTTAAATACATTTATAAATCTAAAATAGTTTTGTTAAATTTTAGTTTAAAGTTAAAATCAATTATAATATATAATAAAAAGTGACTGAGTAAGTGTTCTCAGAACCCTGGGGTGGGAAGATACTTTTAGCACCCCCCCTCACCTCTGAAATGTTTTAATTATTTGTCTTATGAATCATTACCCACTTAATGAAAATAACCTAAAGAGCTAAGAAAGATTAAGATTAAGAGAGATTAAGGGTAGCTAATCTGGATAAGATTATGATAAAACAGAAAGCAAATGGGACCCAGAAATTCTTTTTAAATCTCATCCCATTTATCTTTCTTACCAGCACCTCCCCCACCCCTCACCTATTATAGGCAATCTGATTTCATTGCAGAGAATTTCATTATTTTTCCAGTTTTTATTCTGTTTTATTCTGTTTTCATTTTCTTTTTATAATTGGCAAGTCTCAGATTATCTCAGACACATCAAAATTACCCTAAGGTATTTAGGCGCCAGTATTATGGGCTAGAGGAATTTTGTACCCCTTCATACTGACACTGGTGGCAAATGTCCCAGCTTACTCACCTCCTCCTACTCTGCCACTGATAATAAAAATCCAAATTCTACCTTTATTGGTTTGTTACTATAATATAGCAAAAATATATGTAGAATAAATATCATACTCTTTGTACAAGCAATATTCCAATTACCGTTGAATTGGCAGACAAGCCAACAAGCAAGCCGTAACTCAATACAGATCTTACATTGTCGCAAGCCTATTGTAACAATATAATTTCTTTTAATCACTCAAGTATAATGCTATTACTACTCATTTTTTATTTTCAAATTTGGATGTTTTAGCTCAGTTGGTAAAGCATTCGCCTTTGAACCACAAGGTTCTGGGTTCAATACCAGCACTTGCCAACTCAGTTGTAAAGCAATCGCCCTGTTCTAGTGCTCGTGCAAAGGGGATAGACTCCATTGCTGTCCAGCTGATACAGACAACAGGCCACTCTGCCAACTTTACTTACAACTTAATTCTTTGTATATAAGAAACACTATTTTACCAGATCTTCAGTCCAAAAGTTAATGGAGTGTATTATACATGAGAGATAGATAATTACTATTTTTCTCAAGTTACTTGCATAGGCATATTCAGGATGGCATGACTAAAATTAAGTTATATCCAAACTAACTAATGTGTAACAAATACTTCTGTTTTATACCACTACAAAGAAATAGCCATTTACCACTACAAAGAAATAACCACTGGAATGTGTGTTTGTTTATAAATTATTTCTTTGATTGTGAACTTATTTTGCCGAAAGTTTGTAACATTTTTGTGTGAATATGTCTTTGCATTTACTCTAAATACTGTTGTGACAGAGAACACGAGGAGTGCTGGAAATGGGGACGTACCGTATTCTCAAAAGAAGCGGGTTAGGCTTTGTTTGGCGTGTAGGACTGATCTAAGATTGAACCTGTGTCCTTTGAATATGAAAAGTGTAGCACTGAGGATTGAGTTATCTCAAGTTCCTGTATGCTAACCCCAGATGCCCATATGAAGGCTATAAGCAGGAGTATAAATAAACCAGAAGAAACCGAGGATGGACAGAGGAAAACAGTGCGTGTTACATGTTAGAGGCAGTAGCTGTATAGACGCTTTGAAGAAGAAGGAGAAGAACTTTTTTGTGTTAACTTAAATTTTATTTTTCCCATAACAACTGTGGAAACTATTTAAACTGTATAAATTCTTATCTTCAGTCAATAAAAAATTGAACAAATATTAAATTTAGTTTAGATTTGGCTGCTATAAATTCCAAAAATCCAATGCATATTACACTTGAGAGATATTTTTTCCAGAATTTCATAATTGAAATTAGGGGTGCATATTACACATGAATGTGTGTTATACGTGACTAATTAGGATAAATTTCTCCCATTATAAACAAGAATATAAATACTCAAGAAAAAATAACATAAAAAATGTCTACAATGAAAGTTTATACTAATAAAAAAGAAGACAAGAATCATTTGGTACTTAGATGTTATAATTAAGGATTATGTGCTTTTTTAGTTTGTAATTTTGTTACAGTGTTTACATTGGCAAAGATCACGCATGAAGTTTACATTGGCAAAGTTCAAGTCTCAACAAGTTCTTTCTGCTCATACATGTTTTACTTTGATGTTCTTATGTTATTTGTGCCTGTGAAAATCCAAATAAAAACAGTTTATGAATTGGGATTAGAAAGAAGTGGACTTTGTAAATTAGTTGAAGTTTATACTGAATTACTCATTAATTACATTACAAAATGTTGGCATGTTTGTATTTGTTTCTTATGTCAATCAAGATTTTATGAGTTGTTAGTAGATTAGGTACACATTTATAGTGCTTTGATATTTGTATGTTTACTGCAACACAATAAAAATGCCACATTATAGCAAGATATTTGTTAAAAGGCTCAAAATTAGATAATAAAAAGCATCCTCTAGTCCAATTTGCAACTTCACAATAAAAATATAGAGTCTGCATTTGGGCTCAACCTGATTATTATAATTTCTCAGGGGAGATAACTATTAAATACTAATTATAAAGTATTTCCTTATGTTTATTTATTTGTTTACAATTAATTATGATACACCTGGAACTTGAACATCAAGAGAGAGAGGCACATCTATGCTATTGTATATTGGAATATGAACAATGTTACAATATTGGTTAGAATAATAATGGTGGTGTATATATATATATATATATATATATATATATATATATGTGTGTGTGTGTTTGTGTGTGTGTAAGTAGAACATCTGCTATAGAACTGCCAGGTTCTGGGTTTGATACTGGCCTTCACCAACTCAGCACATGAGTACCACAGCTTGAATCTGTGTGGTAAAGTGGGGAGCTGATGGTAAGTGTGGTGCTCCACCTCAGACTCAAAAACAGTCTTCCTGGTCTAGTGCTAGTGAAAAGGGTATAGACTGTATATATATATATATATATATATATATATATATGTGTGTATGTGTGCACGAACAAAAAAATTGACACGTAAATGTTGATAGGAAGAGTTTATTTCAAGACTGATAAGCTTGGGTTGGTTGGTTGGATTTTTACGGTATGTCAGCCTTTGGATAATTTCACACCAAAAACGTTTCTGTTTTATTCCTTCTTTGTTGAGTACGTTTGTTATTTGTGCTAGTATTTACATGTTGTTTTAGGTTTTGTTTCTATTGGTTGTTGCGTATAGCTGCAAGGGTTTTGGCGTTTGCTCAAGTCAGCATTTTATTTTTCTCAGAATGTTGATTATATAACTTAGGTTTATTTTTATAAAAGTTTAATTTAATAATGAGTAGCTTGGTTATTGCTTTAAAGTATTTTCAAATTTGAAAAAGAAATTTTCAATTCATACTTGAATGAAAGCAGAAATGAATGTAGAATTGCTGTTTCTTCCAATAAGAACATAAGAGGCAAACAAGCTAGTTTGGTTTCTTTGTTTAATGGTATATTAACCTTCGTGGGTTATTTAATATCAAAGCTATCCTTGTAGAAGAACAGTAGTGGTACTATTTACGAAAAGAGTTAGTTGTCTGGCTTAACTATAAATTTTCAAAAACGGTTTAAAACATTTGTTGTGGATGCCTTATGTCCCAAAAAGGCACAAAGAACTATTGTTACATAATGAATAGGCATGGCCTATCATTTTTGTTAGGTAATGTAGTTAGGATTTAAATGTAACTGTAAACTCAGTTTTATTGAGTAACTTTGAACCCAGAGTCATGTGAATAGGCAACTCCTTAGGAAAGTGAGATTTAGAGTTAACTTAGAGTTGAGTGAACTGCCATTTTGGGCAGATTTTGATTCTATCTGTGCAGAGTGTGTGTGGTTAAGAAGGGATTAAGAATGAAATAAAATAAGTGTGTACACCAAGAATATGTCCCTGTGTTCCTGATTTAACAAAATAGAAATGAAAATTAGAACAAAAGAGAGACAACACCCTGATGAAGATGTTCCCAAACTGAAAGAGAAGTCTGATATGTCTGAGCAGAAGTTAGAAGTATTTAAGAAAAGCACATAGAAGACAATAAAAGTAATAAGTATTTAACACTAGGAATTAATCCTTTATAGGCAACAGGGAAAATATTTAAGAGGTAAATTTCTTTGTACTGAGGAACTGTATGAGAAAAATAGTTTTTTTTATTCTGGTTGTGGAATTTGCCTGGAATTTCTTCAATCACAATATTTTATTAATGTCAATTCATGCTGAAAACACCAGTTCCTGCTAGATCACTGAACTTAAGCAGCAATGAGCCTGTTCAATACTTAATTGGGAGACCACTTAAGCAACAGCAGTACTGTAAGTAACATGAGTCCTTTATTTATCAAAATGACTTAATTCAGCTTTAAATGACCCAAAAAGGGTTGATATGCCGTAAAAATAACAATCAACATAAAATCCTTTTTTCTTTTATTGTGATTGTCTGAGAGAAACAAATGGGAAAGAAACTTAAATAGGGTTTATAAAAACTTAATAATTACTGGGTAGTGATAAAATTAATTAATTAAGGGATCATGTCTCTAGCCAAGATACTTTAGCTATCAAGAAAGGAAATCATTAATCCTGAAAATGGATGAGTAGTTGGTTCTGGTTGGTATGCATTGTAAAGCTTCTGCAGAAGATTGGCAACTGCTGAGGTAGCAAATCTCCTCTTATCACAACGCACCAATATTTTCTAAGGACAAAGTCAGGATCAATACAACTTGGCTCCAGTGTTTTTATGGGAGTTGTGGGAATAAGGTTGAAGAAAACATTAAATTGCCTTACAGATTTCAGCTTCTGGTTTAGTATTCAGAGATGTCATTCTCTTACACTGGTTGCCCACCAAGGTTAGAGAAATAAGATGCATGAGTACTAAGTGAACACAAACTGATTCAGCTGGAATTTAAATTTACCTATTTAATTTCCTATGCCAATAAATATTATACTACAGTAGCTTCTCTAGGAGACACTTGACTGGTTGAATTTTATGGCATATCAATTATTTTATGCCATTTTTATTTTTTCATTTTTGTTAGGTATTCAATTTAAAAAAAAAATCATTTTTTAAAAACATATTTTTTATGTATCTAACCCATAAATGGAACCCTGACAGGTACTACCACTCCAGGTCAGTGGACCTGGGAGTAATAGTGATGAATGTGTACTCCACACTCCCCAGAGCCCCAGAATTGGTACCTCCTCACTAGATACAGTTTAACATCATACCCAGGACACAAGGCACTTGGGACATAATGGTTGTCATCACAGGAAATGAACACGGCTATCCGAGTTCAAAAGGAAAACTCTGAATTCAAACCAGTTGTAGACCTGGAGAGGGATGGGCTTGGCTAGGCTATTTTTGCCCAAGACACATTACAAAAGTAGTGCCAATATGACCAAACCATGTTACAGGACACAGTGAGTGAGGGATTGATCAAAATCTTTAGATTTTTTTGTATCTGAATTGCATTTTTATGTTTCTTAAAATTTAAAAAAAAAATCAAAAGACATCTATTGAAAACCTTTTTGATTTTTTTCCATGTACAATGCCAAAATAAGCCAATTTAGTTAATTTAAATTAACTAATTAAATTTGATTAGTTAAGACTAAATACTCCTAATGTCATCTAAAGACAAAATCAGTATAAACTTTTAGTTAACACAGTATATAAATTTGGATTATTGTCTTCATCTTTATTATTATCTACACAACATTTTGGCTGATGTGTCCTCCGACCTTCTTCAGGTATTTCTTGTTGGACCCTAGAACCTTCTCAAACTTGTGAACCTTCTTGTTTTATTTAAGAGCCTTCATGGAACTTTGAACCAAACCCTTTATTCAATCCATGGTTGTAGACTGTTCTCATTCCATTAATCATGACCAGGTACAAATGTTAAGCTGTGTTCAATATTCTATTTTATTATCAAACCTCATCTGAAAAATTTAGAGAAATCAGTATATAAAAATCTTTATAAAATATGACACCTTTTTATAAACAAATATTTCTAATAAATGTTTTTTCTCTCTTTATAATGAATTACATTTTTTTTCCTTTTAACCTACAGTTTATGTAATGAAAAATAGGAAAAAAAATCTGCTGATATTTTTATTCATTAGATGCGTCATGCTGAAAACAAAGATGAATCCTGCCATACAAAATAAAACCTTATCATATTTTAATCATTCATTTTGATAACAGTTGAAACAGCTGAAAGTACTTAACACTTTAGAGATTTGTAGAGCTGTCCAAAATTATGAGAAGTAGATTGCTCCCATTAAATTATTTTGGTCTACCATGTTTGATGAAAGAAGATGGTAAGAGAATGTTTTTTGTCAATATATGCAATAATATTTGTAATGTTTAAGTGTCTTTTTATTTGACAGTGTGTGTGAAATTAAGAATGGTTGAAAATGAATGCTTATATCTTGGTAAGAATGGAAAAATGCCATATCCCTTCAAGACTTTGGTAATATTGGCTTTTCACAGATTTGTTTTTATCAGTAAACTGTGCTTTACATTTACTGTTCTTGGGAAAGATAAGGGAGTGGTTTCTGATTGCTTTTCCATAGTTTAAATTCAGAGTTCTCCTTCTTTTAATCTAGGAGAAAGACAACTCTGAATGTAAACTATGTTTACTGAACTCAATCAACCACATTTTCTTTTGTCCACAACTCAGTAGAGAAGTGGATTTATGAATTCTTCCTGGGAATGAGCAAGAAGTGATTGTAAAAGTACCTAGTTTGGTATGGTTTCTTTGTTTAATGGCATCTCAAACTTTGTGGGTTATCTATAGAAGAACAGTAGTGGCACTATATAACCCATAGCTGGGGATGTGATCAGGAAATTTTAACTGTCTCGTAAGATCCACCTCCTTGGCTTTGAAAAAGGGGACAACAAAACTGATAACTGTTGAGGAGATTCTAAAGGGATCTTCTTTTCTTCTTCTTATTATTATTAGGTTTAGGTTTGCTTTGGTTTTTTTCCTATCAACCTTTATGGGTTATTTAATTCCAAAGCCATCTTTGTATAAGTACAGCAGCAGTATTATTTAACCCCTAGATTGGGGAATCATACCTTTCCCATGGGTATTAGTCCAAAAGTAAATGTAATAGCATGACTTCAAATTCACTACGATGTCACAGTCCAGCATGTTAATCACTACACTATGGGGACTCCTTCAACTTAGTTTGGCAATTCTACTTTCCATTTAGATGATTGTCACACCACTTAGTCTTGATGGGAACTTAATTCTTGTTCAATTGCATAAGAATGTCCAGTAACAGAGGATCACTGCATTTTATGTGGGAGCAGTATTCATGATGTAGCATCCTTTTAATAAAATTTCTTTTCAGGTATTAGAAATGTACCTGGTTGCCTCCTCCAAATGTTAAACATTCAAAAAATGTTTAAAAAAAAAAAAATAGCAGTGGCACATAATTCCGGATTGTTCACAATGTATTTAGATCATTTGTTAGACGTTGGCAATGTTTATGGTAGACAGCCTGTCTAAGGTCAAACAAGGCAACATGTGCTCTTGCCTGCCTCTATACAGTCTCATCTCCGACTCAGGCTGTGTTCATTATGCCTAATTCAGTATGATTCACTCTTGTAAAAAATACCAAATATGATTTTGTTATAAAAGTCAATGCAAAACCATTGTGTACCTTTCATATCTGTGTGTGTGTGCACATATGTATATGAATATAGGTGAGAAAAATGTATGTATATACATACATATATTCTCTGTGTGTGTGTGTATATATATATATGTATATATATATATATATATATATATATATATATATGATTACATCATTAAAATATGTTCACTCAGTATATGTATATATCTGTATGTTTTAATGTGTAAATCAGCACGAGAATATAAATCAGTATTTCTAAATCTGTACTATATATATATATATATATGTATATATAAATATATATATATATTCAAGAAAAATGGAAATGAAATATATATATATATATATATTATTCAAGAAAATGGAAATGATAATATATATATATATATATATATATATATTCAAGAAAAATGGAAATGAAATATATATATATATATATATATATATTCAAGAAAAATGGAAATGAATATATATATATATATATATATATATTCAAGAAAAATGGAAATGAAATATATATATATATATATATATTCAAGAAAATGGAAATGAAAATATATATATATATATATATATATATATATATATATATATATATATATATACATATATATATGTATGTATACATACACATGGGTGTGGAGAGGGAGTGTAATATTTTTAAAATACCAGGATTAGAGTCCTATTACTGAACTAATTTTTAACATGTTTACTGTTTGACCATTGTATATATGTATGTATGAATATATATATATATATTATATATATATATATATATATATATATATATAGAGAGAGAGAGAGAGAGAGATTTTAAGTAAATATGTAGCATGACATAAGGAAAAAAACTAGAGTTCTTTCAAATCTAAATGTTTTTTGCAGTTTAAAAAAAAAGTATTTTCAAAGACTTTTGGCTCTGAAAAATGCTTTTTTTTTTAAATAGAGATCATTCAATTATAAAAACTAATCAAATGTAGTAGTAGTAGTTGTGTTGTTGTTGGATATTGATTTACTTCTCTACTGTTATTTCAGGTATTTCTTGTGATCCATTTGTGTAGATTGTTCTCATTCCATTACAAAAATCAAAATTAGACATATTATGAAACCTCATCTAAAAAAATTCAGACATAACATTCACATGTAATCTTTTAGATCATTAAAACTCTTCTTTAAAAACTGAATTGAGTAAAAAATAATCCCATCATTCCACCATGATGGAAGTGATCTAATTCTTTTGTTCATTGACACTTTTTATTTAATTAATTCTTGTCATAATGTTTGGTTGTTTTGGCTGTTTTGTTTTACAGCAGTACATCAACCCTTTTTGTGTCATTTAATGCCAAATTAAGTCATTTTTTTAATAAATAAAGGACTCAGGCTGCTTACAGTACCTGCTGTTGCTTAAGTGGTCACACAACATGGTGTTTGGTTTCATTGTTTAACCTAAAGATTGAACTCACAACCACCATGTAAACTGCTACAGTTTGCTAATATTCATATCCACTCGACCATTATTTCATAGAACAGCCAATTGTTGTAATTTTGAAGCTTTAAAATAAATGTTTGTTCTTTTCAAATCAAAGAGTCTCATGTGGAATGATATAATCCAAATGGAATTATTATTGACATATTTTTCTAATGTTACATAATTGATAAGTGGCCTATTAATGGTTTCCTTTTTCTTTCCATATATTGTCAGCCATACCTGACTTTTTATTTCCACTTGTACCACTGCTTTTCAATGTTCCTCTAGTCTTAATTTCAGTGGATGGCATGTCTCACCATTGTATATTTTGCTACAGCTTTATGGAATATACACAATTCTAGGTTATGTTGTATTTTATTTGGGGCTTGACTCTTTTTCAAATCAACCAATTTCTTAGTAAATTCAGACTTTGTATCTAGAAATATATAATTTCTAAATGAAGTTTACACCTTAACTAAACCAATATAGACAATAAAATGAAAGGATCTATACATGAAATGTCAAAACCTATATCTTTAGCTAAAAAGAAAAACAACAAACACCCATCTATGGGTTAAATAGAAAAAATGTATTTATTTAAAAAAAAAATGAGTATCCATTAAGAATGAATTTATTTCAAAACTTTGCTGGCATTAAATGACCCACTGAGGTTGATATGCCATAAACAAAACCAAACCAAACCAAAAACAACAAACAAACATATCTTCATCTTCCACAGCTAATTTTACTGATGTAGATATATCACACATGAATATTCACTGTTAACTTCAATGGTAACATCATCAATTATCAACTGATGAGGGTTTTTTGGCAACTATTTTAACATTTTTTTCTCACACTTCAATTCTTCGTCATTCTTTTTATTAAAAAAACCCTTTATATTTTCTCTTTTCAATTCATAAAAAAATGTTATATTTTCTTTGATCTTCTTTTTCTTAGTAAATTTAGGTTTTATATCTAGAAATATAATTCACCTTCCAATTAGATGTAAAAATGGGTTTACAAATTCATCTGTATTACATATTGAAGATGATAGTTATATTTCTGTTGCCAGTTTGATATGATCTTATAAGTTATAAATCATTTCAATAGATATTTTTGAAAACATACAAATACAGTTACAAAAAACATAAAACACATAGAAAAGAAGTTGTCAGTTGTGTAAAATTAAAAAGCTAACAGGTAATTCTCTTAGAAGAAAAGTCATGGAAAATACTTATAAAATGATAGACAAACCTTCACCTTTAGCTGACCTTTTTTTTTAGCAGTTCTCTGATTGGTCTGTTCAATCTCGCCTATGTGATTTTCAAACTGACTTGGTTTGAAAATTGCATAGACAAGAAACTGTCTGTTAATAAAAAATGCTATGAATTTATATGAATGAAATATTTTTTCAAAATATGCTGGAAAATTTGCATTAAGCTCATGTGATGCAAAAGATGTCTTAGCTGTAATTGGCACAAGGTCATAAAAAAACAGAAAAAATATTTTGATAACTTAATAAATTAATAGGAATAAAAGATTTTATCAAAAACTTTGCATCAACCTTAATAATTTCTTTTTCTACAAGACAAGTTCAATCCACTTGAGTTATTTTGTGCAAATATCAGACAGAAAGTAATGAATGTCAATGTATAATTACAGATTAAAATGTTTTATGCTTTATTGCATCATAAGATTTTCTTTTTAATGCATTATTCTGATTTTGATAGTCAATGGAACACAAAGAGAATGATAATGTGTTTTAATAGACATCATACACACATACACTAACAAATGCATACAAACACATACACTAGCAAATGCACACAAACACATCAAATAAATGCACACAAACACTAACACATGCATACACACACTGACTCTCTTTCCTAGTCAATACACCAAATCTTTTTTCCTTTCTTTATCAGAAGTGACAAGAAAATTGGGAAAAGCATCATACCATATTTTTTTATTATCTCTCTCATTGTTTTCTTTGTTTTTTTTCTTCATTTGTTTATCTTTTTCTATGAAAAGTCCTCAACCTGACCAAGAAGGAAATGACTAAGAGTCAAGAAACATTCCACATATTCACTCTAAATTCAAAACACTTCACCCATTTTTCTTCAAGTTTCTTTAACTGTACAAAAAAAAAAAAAAAAAAAAATACATAAATAAGAATTTAAAAAAGAAGTATTCTTCCTTCTTGGTTGGGCCATGAATTTTTCAGTATCCCTTCATAATGATTTCTTTCAATTTTTCCTGCTTTTTCTCTTCTTCATTCCTCACTTTTCTTTATCACTTACGTTTACTTATTCTTAAGTTTTTAACTTGCTTTAAATAAGTTGTTTGTGGAGTGACCTATTGTTAGTATCAGCCAGACAGTGAGGGAGTCTATCCCCTTTTTAATATATGCTAGACCAGGGAGATTGTTTTGCATCTGAGGTGGACCGCCACATCTACCACCACACTTGGCCACACTGATCTAAGTTGTGCTATTCATGTGCTGAGTTGACAAGAGCCAGTATCAAACTCAGAACCTTGTAGTTCTGACAAATACTCTACCAACTGAGCTAAACTGGCCTCTTATGCTGATAAATAAACTAAATTCGCTGAATTTGAATTGTCATATTCCAAATAAACTTTTTTTTATTTCCCCTTTAAAATCCTTCTCCTTTCTTTATATTTTCTAAAAAAAAAAAAGATTAAATTAGTGAAATAGATCACTAATTAGGACTGAGCCTATTCTAGTAGTACCCCCCCCAAGTGGAGTCTTACAGGTTTAATTCAGTTTTCCTTTTTCTAGACTGGTTGCCTAACCAAGGTTAAAGAGCCCAGTCTGCCTTACTATTTACCCATAGCTGGAGGGAGAGTAGTCAGATTCATACCTTTCCCAAGGTATTAATGGTATGTGAACTGTAGCTTCATCCAGGATTTGAACTCAGGTCAACAAGTCCATTTCCTATTTCTTTTTAAAACTCTTTCATATTTCCTTCCTTCCTTTTTTTACTTTCTCAAATAACAATTCAAAATCTCATTATTCATTTTCTTGTCACCTTTTACAAAATCTGCTTTGCAAAAGTCAGAAGAAAACATTTGAAGATATTCAATATGGCATATTCCATTCCTAAAGAGAATAATTTAGTTATTTTTTATTCTATTTGATGAAAAATCAATTAAACATTTGCAAAGATCATTTGTCAAGTGTTAAATAACATGGCTAAAAATCTTGTTTTTTAGATTGAGATCATTTTTATAAACGAGAACATTATGTATCAAGATATTTAAACTTATCTCCATATCATTGAAGGGGAATGATATGGAGTGAAATATTTTTATTAATTATTAACCCAGGCTAATCAATGTAATTCTATTCAGTCATTAGATATTTGAATAGTATTTTCTGTCCGTGTGTCTATGTATAAATACAAATTCTTTTTAAAAAAATGTTATTTTCTCTCCAGTTTTACAAGTTATATTATGATAATTTTTCTATTAAATATTTTATTACTGATTGCTTAAGTAAAGTAAGTAAAGTTGGCAGACTGGCTTATTGTAGGTATCAACCTGACAGTGAAGGAGTCTATCCCTTTTTTAATAGCGCTAGACCAGGGAGATTGCATCTGAGGTGGAGCATGACATCTACTATCAATTTTCCACTTTATCACACAGATCCAAGCTGTGCTACTCATGCGCTGAATTGACGAGGGTTGGTATTGAACCCAAAACTTTGTGATTCCTAGGTGAATGCTCTAACAATGGAGCTAAGCCAGACATTTAGAAAGAAACATAAATTATACATACATATATATATATATATATATATATATATATATATATTAGGTGTGGAAAAAAGTTTTCAACGTTTTCTGTTTAATGTTTTTTTTTTCTTTATATTCAATGTCCAGTTTTCAAAGAAGAGTTTAATGAAATTTGGCACACAGATAAGATTATGATAATATTTCATTCTAAAATTAAAATAATGATATTTTATATATATATATATATATATATATATATATATATGGTATCAAGTGTTTCTGTGGTACGATTCTACCAAAATTGTGAACTCAAATGTACATATAAATATTTTGCATATATACATATAAATATCAGTGTATGTGCATATTTTACATATATAGAGTATATTATAGATAAATATATAAAAACCTTAATTTATTAGAAATGAATTTATTTCAGCTACCTTCACCTCAAGTTGATTTCATAGTGGATAAGAATTACATATTAGGTCTATTTAGATATGATTTCCTCTTCAAAAAAAAAAAAAAAAAAAAATGCCGTTGTTAGCATGTCTGTGAGCTGAGGTTTTTAAGAAATAGATGCTAAAAAGAATTTCAAAACAAAATCGTTGTGAAGAGTTTGAATAGACCTAATATGTAATTCTTATCCATTATGATATTAGACTAGAAGAGGTGAAGGCAGCTGAAATAAAATCATTTCCAATAAATTAAGGTTTTCATATATATATATATATATATATATGTATATATAAAATAAAGTCATTGGGGTGGCCAAAAGTCAGTATCAGTCAGACAACGAGTTGGCGAGGGCTGGTATCGAACCTCGGAACCTTGTGGTTCCTAGTCTACCGACTGAGCTAAACCAAATCTGCATACTCACCAGTAGCTAAACATTTCAATTTACCCAGAAACACTGTAGACAACATCAAATATACCCTTATAGACTCGGGGTTTCATTGTGTACACACATGTAGAAAACAAGAAATCAAATGGATATATAAATTACACACATTCGAACTTTGACTTAACTTTGATATCAGTTTCTTAAAGGTTTATAACAATACAACTCAAACAAATAACCTAAAACATCTCATTTAATAAATTCACTACTATCCAAAATAAACAAACAAAATAGATTTATAAATTATACACATACACAAACTTAATTTAGATATAAAACATAAATACTTATATTCATGCATAATCAAGTTGGAGATTGTTGCTGTAATCCTGAGAATAAGGATACTGCTGTATGATTTGTGATTATAAATTTATTCAATGTACAAACCTTTATCAAGTAGAATAAAAGTTGTTAGTAATATTTAATTTATATGGCTATAAACATTAATAAGATTAATTATGATTTTATGAGATGTCAGATATGTTATAAGACATGACATTTAAACATACTATATTATTCAGATACATCACAAACACACCCACACATAGGGGGTGGGCACTGTCTATCCCTCTCTTTCTCTCTGCACACACACACACACACACATATATATATATATATATATATGTGTGTGTGTGTGTGTGTGTAGGAGAGAAATGGAAATGAATCTGACAATATGTGGAATAGTAATGAATAAAAGGGAAAAATAAGAAATCTGAGGATGATTTATTAATATTTGAAGAATAGTACATCAACATTAAAACATTTTGATTGTTATATAAATATTTAATATTTATCTACAATTAAATATATATCAAATATACATCTCCAATCTTCTTCATGAGAATACAAATATCAACTGTTAATGTTGATTTTTGTTTATTAAGTGATACAAGAAAGACCATTCAGACATTTGAAATTTATCACAGCAGCATTTTTAAAAAACTGAATTCTTGTTTGAAAGAATATATATATATATATATATATATATGAGCTGCTTGGGGTGTAATCCCCTATCATCAGAGGAAATGGAGATAGCAACCTGAGTTCAAATACTGGGTGAGGTTATTTGCATTCTACATAGTGAATACCCTTGAAAAGGGTATACATTCAACTATTCTCTCTCCAGCTATAATTAAATAGTAGGGCAATCGAGTCTCTTTAACCTGAATTCAAACCTGTTAAACTCCACTTAAAAATTGACCTTGTATTGCATCCTGCATGTGCGAAGAGGTTTGGTATATATATATATATATATATATATATATATATATATATATATATATACTTGTGTGTTGGAATGCCTGCTATAGGGTGATATTTGATAATCTTTGTAATCTTGCAAGCTATTGCTAGTCAAATTCTTTATGTGAAAATGATACTCAGTTAGTGCTCTATTATTTTGACCTTGTGTCAAACTAAGCTAAACCTAGTAAATTTCAATCTATATCTGTCATTCTACATTTAGATAAATTTTTATATTTATTCTAGTTGATATAAGTAGAGGTAGAGTAAAAATAGCTGGTGAGGCAATATCTGTGTTTATATGTTATATAAGAAAGAAAGAAAGAAAGAAGAGAGAGAGAGAGAGAGAGAGAGAGAGAGAGAGAGAGAGAGAGAGAGAGAGAGAGAGAGAGATGACCAAATAATCCAGAAACCTATGGTATGTCAAAATATAGTCTGCCAAGAAATCACAATTAATACTGAAACATCTTGTCTACAAGAAAATGCCATTGATTAATCTGGAATTTAAAACAATTTTTTTCTTTCCAGAAATGGAGGTCATGTTTTATTACATTCCCACTATATTGAAATAAAAGTTAAGAGGCCTAATGTTAAACACAATATTTATCTTAACTTTTTGTCTGTTGCTAAGATATAAAATTTAAAACTAGAACAAGTTTTTAACTTTGTATTTACACAGTTAAAAAACACAAAAACAAACTGTGAAAAAATGGCAGATTTTAAATGATATTTTGAGTTTATTCATTTTCCAACCTAAAATAGAAAATCATGATACCAGGTAAGTTTATTTAGTTTTTGTTTAGATTTTCTTATTTTTTCAAGGGGTCAGTTTAGCTCAGTTGGTAGAGTACCTGCCTAAGAATCACAAGGATCAGGGTTCAATACTGTTCTCCACCAACCGAGTTGTACAGCTTGTTTAATCTAATCTGTGCAGTAAAGTTGAAAGCTGGTAGTAGATGTGGTGACCAAACTCAGCAAAAACAATCTCCCCAGTTTAGTGCAAGCAAAAAGGTATGCATCCAATTATTCTCCCTCCGGCTATTGGCAAATAGTAGAACAGACGGGTCTCTTTAACCTTGGCAAGGTAACCAGTATAGGAGAAGGAAAACTCTGAATTCAAACCTGCTTAAATTCTGCTTAAGGAATTGACCTTGTGTCACATCGTTTTGGTAAATATGTATATCTTCATTGATTTCTATTTTCTCTTGAAAGATTTTGTAATTCAATCTTAAAAGCCACCAACAATCTTGTGTCTTGTGTCTTGTGCAGCTGCTAATGCATTCAAACAAGAATAACTCCTCTTTACTGAAATTTTTATGATTGGCAGAATATGTTGGTTGATTGCCACTGGATGTTGTATATGGCTGTGTCCATACAGAATGTGCCAGTCAAACTGCCCTTGGCTCATTCCACTAGAGCCACAGGCTATTTGATACACTGACAGGCGGGTTCAATAACTGGCACAACCACAATAATTCTCTTCTGCTACAGAAACTATTCCGTCATGCTTAAGTGGACATGGAACCAGGTTTAGGCCACTGGTCAGTTTGCCTCTTCAGATTTTAAGCCATCAAATTGGTCAATAACATCTTCAGAATGCTTTGGGCATTTGTATTTCTTCTTCTTTTTCTATAGCAACAACAACAATCTCTCTCTCTCTCTCTCTCTCTCTTGTTATTATGAGAGATAATCCAAAAATAAAGACTCTTATTAACTTCCATAGAAACTACATCAGATACAGAGAGTGTAATAACACTGTTGAATAGAACAAGTTTTCTGCTACAAAACATTATTTTTTCATATAGTAATGATCGCTGACCATCCCTTTTTGTCAATGATGGATAAGAGCTTGCATACTGGACTTGAAAGAGGGTCTCTCTGAAAGTAATGCCTTCTATTTTAGTGTTGGTAGTATGACAGTACAAGTTGAACCTTGCCACCTTTTTACATTTTTTTAAAATGCAAATTTGATGATTACTGGCAGTGGCTGTGGTTATGTGGAAAAAATAATGTTTTGTAGCTGAAAACTTGCTTGATCAAATGGTGTTATTGCGCTCCCTATAGTCATTATACTTTCCACTTAAATAAATAAGAAGCAATATTTTCAGAGCACATCTCATTATTTTGTTGTCTTCTTTTCCATTTCTGATAAACATTTTTCTTAGTCTGGCACAAGGTCACAAGTTTCTTACAATACCCAGTTTTCTTAAATGGTTACCCATCTAAATACTAATCAAGTTTGCTACTTGTTTAACTTTAGGGTTTATACAGGAACTAGTTTAACAATATGCTTTGTATGTATATTGTATAAACTAGTTAAAAACAATTATAAACACTAGTGTGAACTGTGGATATACCACAGTATGATAATTTAATTATTACAACTTTGATATACTGTATATACATGCAAATAGGGTGCACCCCTAATTTATGGTTGTCAAAGTGGATATTAGTGGTTGACCAGCAGATAGATTGCATTATAACCTGGCAAGTTACACGACCTATTCTAACGTAAAACTTATTAAATATTCACCTTAGTTTCAAGACTTTGCTTACAAATATCAGATCTGGAAAATTTTACCATAGACTGTAATGCATAATGTAAACATATAGAAATAAGGATTACGTTTCTTAGTTCTATAATCATAAATGAGTCTAGATAAAATAGCATAAGATCAGTTTAAAGCAATGAGTTGGTAGGAATCTTTGATATGAATATTTTGTGTATACGAAAGGCTTTAAAGAATTTCAAATGTATATTGTATGCATTTCGTATCATTGCAATTTTATAATAAATGAAATTCAAGTAGTGTTGTTTTACATTTATATTGAATGGATAGGTTGCACCACTGATTTTGGGGGAATTAAAAAATGCAACCTATCTGTGAGTATATATGGTATTTACTTAAGAGCTATTGCAATAATTCAGTATGTAAAAAGTATAATGATCTCTGGCAAAATTCTTTTTTTCCTTTTCTTTCTTTTCTGCTTTTTTTCTCTATTTCATTGAAACAGACAACAAGTCTCTCACTTTGTCTTTCTTTCTTTCTTTTTTCCTCCTGACATGTAGTTTTTTTCTTTTCTTCCATTTCTTTCTTCACAATTACATTATTTATCTGAGGTGATGACAGGACATAACATTTAAACATGTGCATTCATATCTTATGAATAAAAATGGAATGGTCCATTATTTATCTTAGGTGATGACATGGCATGACACACATAGGTAGGTACTAATGTATTAACATATAGATTACTAGCAGGAGGCAAATTCATACAATAATCATTTTTGTTTATTATTACTGGTTTTTAGATAGGTTTATGTATGTATGTATGTATGTATGTATGTGTGTGTGACAGAGAGGTAATTGAGAAAAAATCATTATTTAAAGAAAAACAAAAATATTCAACAGAAAAAAAATCCCATCCTGCCATTTGGGGCTGTAGATTATGCAAACTTTACCTTTGCATAGGGCTAAGATCCCCCCATCCAATGGGGCCACTTGTTGACTGTGGGTAGTGATCTGTAATGCCTGAGGACAGGATTGTTGTAGTTTAGTTGTCTGTGACTCAGGTACTAAGTGGTCTTGTGACAACACTCTATTTCAGCCCTTATTGAGCTAGAAAAAGAAATGAGAATCTGGCATATACCATGTAACATTATATTCAGTTGTCTTCCATTTATGGTTTGATAAAAATGTGTTCTCAAATACCTGATGCCCCTGCAAGTATGAACAAAGAGACTTAAACATTCATCTATATAAGAGTATGTTTAAAACCAGTTGTTTCAAGGAAGAAGGAGGGTTCAATATTATTTTCATCAAGAGTTCCTTTTGTTTAGAATCACAAACAATTATTAGTCATCAAGAATCAATGGTTTATTGTTATTGTTTTGTTTTTTGCATCACTTAAAGTATAAACAAAAACAGGGTGCTTTGTGTATAATAAACCAGATATGAGTTTCTTCTTTCTTTATTTAGAAATAAGGATGCTATGGTTGTAGCATTGCGATATGATGATTACTTTTACCTGACTGGTAGAAAAATAAATAAGGAGTGGGAAAGTTGAGCTTGAAGAGTATCAAACTTATTCAACAATAGAAAGGTGTGTTGTGTGAAGGAAGGTTTAACAGTAGTAGTAGTAGTATCTCCTCTTTCCCCTCTCTCAATGAAACATTTTCTCTTTCCTCCTCCATTTTAAAGATGTTCCCAATGTTCCATTATTAATTTTAATTGAAATCCACTTAGTCCTGTTAGCTTAACATGTGTGTAAAGTTTCATTATGATCAGATCACTGTTGTGAGTACTGACTGGTTATACACAGATAGAAATTGTCATTAATGTTGTAGCTGGTATTATTTGAATTTTAAATCATTTTTCAACATTTTCAGTTCTCTGGCAAGGTCAAAGTATTTGTCTAGCTTTTCACCTTCACTGTGGTCAGTGGAGACAACAAAATCCACTATGTAACAGGTTCTTTTTTCTTGTTAATTAAACCTAGTCCTGGTCTTCTGTCCTTGATTGGATGATCCATTATTATTATCATTATTATTATTATTTTAAATGAATATGTAATAATTCTATTTCAAAACCAATGATAACTTAAAACCTTATAATTATTAGCATTAGATAAAAATATGGGATATCCTATAACTATGTGCAAAAACGTATAAGAAATGACTAAAACAATTGATGGATGGTTGTCTATCTATAGGCTTTATTTTAAAGAACAAATCTCTGTTCTTAAAAGAATTGTCATTTTTTAACAATTAACTCAGATATGATTTCATCTCTTTCTATTTACCAAATTCTACAAACAACTTCAGTCATTTTGTGAACCAGTTTAAAATAATGTTTTAACAATGTCAAAATATTAGTCACATCAGAAACAGAAAATTTCAACTGATGATCAATCATCCTCAGGTTGTGCTGACAGCATGGATATCCATGACTCTCTCTTGCCAACCATCCCTATCAGTCATTGCCTCTGGGAGGTCCTTTGTGCAGCATGCAGAATCTACACAGAGCTGACTGATGTAGATCCTTGCTAGTCGCTCCACACTTGTGTGATCATATGTAGGTGTTCACTGGAGAATGTAAATTAAGCATTTGTCCTTGCTTTTCCAGCAGTGTCCAGCATGACTTGTTCATTTTACTTGGATGGTTTGTATGATAGGGAGCAAGTGGCCATTCAATGGCTTTCTTGCCAGGTGCTATTTCCATGATTTGTTTAAAACAGCATTCAGCATCCTTGTACAATACTAATACTATCCACCATAATAATATTGATATTAACAATGTAACACAACAATATTTCTAATACAGTGAAGTCATAAGTAGTCTTCAGATATCTACATGAAATAAGCTTTGAAAATAATAATTCAAAATCAAGAACAATAAATACATTTTTGTAATTGGAAACTGTTATGTGTAATAAACATGGAAAGTTTTATGATAGAATCAGCTTAAGTTATATTGTCTAGATTGGAAATACGCAGCTAAAAGGAAGCGGTAAAATGTGTTTATATTGAACAAGTAAAACTTTGTCATATTGGAACTGAAGAGAAAGAAAATGATAGAAGAATGGATTGTGATTGAAAGAAGAGAGGAAATAATGTAAAAAGAAAAAACAGGTGATATGGACATGGTAAAAGGTAAGGGAAGAGAAGGAAGAAAAGCAAAATGAACGGACAATAAATATAAAAAAATAGAAAGAAAAGAGGTAAGTCCAAAAAGTATAAGAGGGAGGGGAGAAAAGAACAACAATAACAACAAAAAAGAAGATAAAATGGAGAAAAGGAAGGATAGAAAAAGAAATAAAAAAGAAAAGAAGAAAAAGAAGAAGAATATGAAGAAGTGTAACTAGATAAAGAAACAGGATAAGAGAAAATTAAGTAAAACAAAAAGAAAAATTTTTGGCTGAGCAAATATTGTTTAATGTCTTTTTGGAATCAGATCATAATTTGTTCTTGAAAGGTTGTTATTGGACTAAAAGATTAAAAATATTTACATGAGTTTTATTGAATGCTTAAGGAAAAATATTTCCAAGGAGGTTAGGAGGCCAAAGTACTAGGCTAAACTATTTAAAGATAAAAAGTGGATTTGCCAGAGGTTTATCATGATTCTATGATATACTAAATTGAATTAAATCAACTTAAAAAAAGAAGCATGTATATATATATATATATATATATATATTATATATATATATACGTGTAAGTAAAATTGATTAAAATATCCTATATTATCCATTCTATACTTTCTTTCCTTTATTCATTTTTTCATATATATATATATATATATATATATATATATATATATATTGAAAAAATGAATAAAGGAAAGAAAGTATAGAATGGATAATATAGGATATTTTAATCAATTTTACTTACACGTGTTTCAGTCAGGAGTTTATCCATGTGTACATTATTCAAACAATTATTATTTTTAAATAACTAAAAGAAATGAAATGAAATAATAATAATAATAAAAAATATGTAGAAATTTTCTGCACACAAAGAAAATTTGACCTTCATCAGAGTAAATCCTTATTTGAAATGAAATTCGTTGGAAAAACATATATATATATATATATATATATATATATATATATATATATATGCTACAGTTATCCACAGACACCATGTTTTGACGTTTCACATCTCTTCAGTGTGGCTAGACTTAACAACTACTTCTAATTATATATATATATATATATATATATATAAAGAAGCACAGTTTGGAAATATAAATGGAAAAAAGGGGTTAGACCAACACATACAATCAATTCAATTCATGGGTAAAACTCAATATTTTCTTTATCTTAACAAAGAGTTCATCAGATTAAATTGACAAACTACAAATGTAAAAACGCAGACAATGAGGAAAGATAAAAAATAAAATTAAATGGAATAAAAAAAAAAGGGAACAAAGATAGAGTAAAAGAAAATGGGGAAAAAAAGAGAAAAAATATCTGGTTGTCATCATTTTGTATACATTTAATATTTCAAATGCAAATAAACAGGAGTGGAAAAAAGGGAGAGGGAAAATGGCTGAAAATGCATAAGAAAAATATTTTGAAGTATGGAGGTTTGATAGGGAAATAAAAAAATATTTTTATCTTTATATTTTTCAATCTTTATTCATCGTCAATCCTAATTTTATTCTCATGGATCATCATCTTTTCTAAATAGGGTGCAATATGGAAAAAACCTAATTGTTATTTGATGATGTGGTTAGAATGAGAAATAATGGCTGATTCAATAAGTCAGCAAAATATTTTTACAGTGGATTGGTTTTATTAGTGTGGCCTGGAAAAAATTAAAAGCCTGGTTGAAATGTAACATATGGGAGAAAAAGATGTGTTTCAGTAATCATTTATTTTAATGCACTTTTCTCTCACATGTAAAATATGAATCTCCAAATTGTAAGTTTTTATTCTAATATCTTATTTCTTACACTTTCAAATATATTGTGGTATTGGCTCTGCATTTTTATACGTTGAGTATTGTAAAGATTTACGGATTGAAAATGCTCTTAGCAATAAATTTTAATCATAATTACACACACACACACACACACACACACACACACACACACATATATATATATATATATATATATATATATATATATATATGACAGAAATTTATACCCAAGTTTCACCAAAAGGATCTTCAGGATAATTCTGGCCTATTGTTGGTATCAGCCAGACATTGAGGGAGTTTATCCCCTTTTCACTAACACTAGACCAGGGAAATTGTTTTAGCATCTGAGGTGGAGTGCCACACCTACCATCAGCTCCCCACTTTACTGCACAGATCCAAGCTGTGTTACTCATGTGCTAAATCTGCTATTTTTGCATCAGGAATGATCTTATTGCAGCTGTAGCTTCTGCCTAAAGTGGATTAGAATTAAAGACAATTACCATATGATCTAATGACCTGTAAGTTTTATGGTGATGTTTATGGTGTGATGGTTGTTGTCATAGAAAATGGACACAGAGAACTGAGATCAAATCATGAACAAGGCTGTTTGCATTTCACATATCACTTCTATCCTTGGGAAAGGTATGAATCCAATTATTCTCTCTTTGGCTTTGAGTAAATAGTTGGGCATGCTGTGCTCTTTAATCACTTAACTTGTCTAAGAGAAAAAAATTCTAAATTCAAACTTGTTAAACTCTGCTTAAAAATTGATCTTGTGTTGCATCCTACTCATACAGAGGGGTTGGGTGAATGCATTATCATATGAATTTCAGTTAAATGAATTATGTGATTTAAAAAAATCTTATACTTGAATAGATATTTACTAAAAGTATAAGTTACATAAAATGGACTCATGATTTGGAAATAAACAAGGGATTTATTTAATGCCGGGTAAAACAATGCTAATACACAAAACACCGTTTGGCATGACATGACCCCAGACGCGTTGATATGCCATTAAAATCAATAAACAACAAAACAATTAATTACTTAATGCTCAACTTTGTAGACAACCAAAATATAATGTATAAATCTATGTGTTATAGAATCCCCACTTCCGGTTTGTGTTCCCAGAATGCATCTGTCAAGTGAGATAACTCTGTCTCATCCATCAAGGGGGGCAACTCTATATTTTTCCTTAAGTGATCCTAACAATAAGATACAAAAATATGAATGGGCACACCATTGATGGTTGAACATAAAAAGGTTACATTAATCAGCTCTGTACAGACACTGGATGCTATCTAGAGGACTTACCAAGAGCAATGGATGATAGGGACAGATGAAAAGAGAGAGTCAAGGGATTCCACACTGTCAGAATACCTTGATGATAAAGAAGATACAAGATAAATTTTGATTATATTAGTCCCCTTAATAGGATAAACAAATATACATGTACAAATATTTTTTAATATTTTGTTACCCTTCAGTTCTTGTCCTATGACAAAGACCAGCAGGATTTTCTTTGGTTTAGTGATGGGTGGAGTAAGTGAGAAAAACAACAAATATGAAAAAATAAAAATAATAAAAAAAGCAAAACTACTTCCCCACATTCTCTTTTTCAAAGGTAGTCTAAGATAATAGACCATTTTTTGAAGGCTGATTTGGCTTTCGTAGAAAACTTAATGGAATTCACAGAGAAAAATGGTAAAAACAAGATCACCAGGAACATTTTCTGGCAAATAATTGCTTCCAATTTCACAGAGTTGGCATCTCATAAATCATTGTGGCTGACATTTTTGTCCAATTGGAAAAGTCTTGGGAAATCTTCATTGAGTGAGTCCAGAAACATCACTTTTAAAAAAAATTCCATTTTACTTCTTTTGTCTCGCATCATTTTTTCTTGGAATTCTGTCATTTCAATAAATCTTCTCCTTTTTCTCATCTATATCAATAACAATTTTCTTCTTTTTTCTTTTTCATCTATTTTGTCAAAGGTGTGCACTTAACAGCGCACAGAATGAGATTAGTGAACAAAGTTTAAACTCCAGCTGGCCAATTTGTACTTGGTACTAATCTCATTGGAAAAGGCATGAATCAACTTCCTTCCCTAGCTAGGGGGGGGGGCTTAAATTGGAACCGTCTAGACTCATAGAAAGGCAGATTGTCTTTGGTATTTCTTAACAGTGCACAACAACATTTTTTGTCTTTTACTCACATAAATAATCTTGTACCAGATAATCAAATATTCTTATTCTGAATATATATTCAGAATTATCCTTAAATATCAGGTTTTCAAGATATGTGTATAATTACATATTAATCGGTATATAACATATTTATGTCTAAGGCAAAACAGTATATGAATTAATATTCAGCAAGAGGCATTGGCCTCTATGTGAACTCAAATGAAACAGAGTTTATATATTTTAAACAAGAAGGAAACATTTCCACACTGGATGTTAAGCCCCTCAAATTAACAGACCAGTTTACATACCTAAGTTGTAGTATCTCATCTACAGAAAGCTAGGTCAATTTATGCAAAGGAAAGACATGGACTGCTATAAGTAGATTATCAATAATATTGAAATCTGATCTCTTTAATTAGATAAAGTGAGAATTCTTCCAAGCTGAAGCCATGTCTGAACTAACTCATAAGTGACATGTGGACACCTACACATGGACACACCAGTGTAAGCTGACCAAAAACCTACATCAATCAGCTTTGTGCAGTTTCTGGATGCTGTGTGGATGATCTACTAGTGGTGATGACTGATAGCTATGGGTGGTGAGAGAGAGAGAGAGTCATGGTGCTTTCAGTGAGATCTGGTGATAATAATATCTATATCAAGGGAAATTTAGATGATAATACAAAATATACAAATAAATATAAAGTAGTTTATTTCTGATGTTTTCGAAATATTTATGAGACTTATACTTGCATTTGTGCATTGAGCTGATCTCCTGTTGTAGTAATAAACTGTAGTCATCCATCATGTTTAGATTGAACTTAATCTTGATACTTTATTTCCATCTGGTGGAAACTCATTATGTCCATCACTTACAATAGTTGGTTCCATTGATATGATATCAAGATGAGAATTCAAGAAATACATTTTAAGAGATGGCATCCAATACTTTGATATACGCTGTTAGCATGTTGTTTATTAAATCAGCATAGATTTCAGCTGTTTGAAACCCAAGAAAGTTCAGTGCAACTAACACGAATAAATCTTATGCCGCCATTTTAAGTGGATTCAGTTTACCTGTGAACTTTCTACCTGACATTGATTCTCTGATCTCTATTAAAAATGTCTGCTTTCAGTTTTCAATCACTTTTCTCTGCATTTTACTTTTAGTTTGTAGAATCCACAATGATCGTTATTTTTATGAAGTTCCTCATGAGGCTGACTTTAATATTAGATGGTTGGTTGGTTGGATTTTATGGCATATCAACCTTTGTTCGATTATTTTATAACAAAGTCGTTTTTGTTTTATTCATTCTTGTTGGCTATTCAAATTTTTTTTAAACACACTTTTAAAAATCTCAGCTGAGTTTGATGTGAAATGCTATCAGCTTCATCCAGGATTTGAACTCTGGTTGCCATCTCCATCTCCTATGATGACTACCATTACACCAGGGATGCCCCTCATATATGATGTTGGGTCACACAATGTAATGGTTATTGGCATAGGAAATGTTCAAGTGACCCATGTTCAAATCCTGGACAAGACTGTATTTCACATAGTACTAATACCCTTGGGTGGGGGAGTATGAATCCAGCTATTGGTAAATAGGAGAGACTGCACTCTTTAACCTTGATATGGCAACTGGTCTAGGAGAAGGAAAACTCTGAATTCAAACCTATTAAACTCCACTTAAGAAATTGATTTTGTGCCATGTCCTACTCATGCAGAGGTGTTGGTAAATATATATATATATATATATATATATATATATTGCACACAATCTTTAAATCCTGATGTTCTAGAACAATTTTGAGGATGGACTTGGACTTAATATTCTCAATTTAGTCTAAATCTAATATTTTGACCCCAGTAGCAAAATGATGTTGCCCAGTATAATAGTTCAGAGTGGAGATTGTCCCTTGTAAGACAACACAAGCTGTCACGTATTAAGTTGAGATTAGATGGGTATGGCAAGTAACTCACATTGCCCTGATAGACTGAGAGATGCCATGAAAGGAAAATTACTTGGCATGGCACCCCCTGACAAGATTATGGAAAACATTCATCTATCCATCCATCATATTTTGTAATTTTCCTAATTCTTATGCTTTAACATAATAACACCAATGGGAACAGTCGTATTAATAGAAAATATATTTTTCTTATTTATCTCTTATATCTATTTTTTTGTTAATAACTTTTTTTATCTCCTCTTTTTATAGTGAGGTTGGTGACCTCTTGGTTAATGTTACAAAAAATGGAATCAGCCAGTTGAGTTCAAATTCTGGCTGAAACAGTTTGTATTAATGCCCATGGGAAAAGTCTGAATCAATCTCTTCTTTCTCCAGTGAAGGGTAAAATAGTAAGGCAGATGGAGCTCTCTAGCCTTGTTTGGTAACCAGTCTAGGAAAGCAATCTGCCACTCAAACTACAGCAACATCACTGATATCATGAGGCTATATATATATATATATATATAAGTAAGTAAGTAAAGTCGTCGGAGTGGCCTAAAGACGGTATCAGCCAATCAGTGAGGGAGTCTATCCCCTTTTCACTAGCGCTAGACCAAGGAGATTGTTTTTGTGTCTGAGGTGTAGTGCCACACCTACCATCAGCTCCTAACTTTACGACACAGATCCCTGTGCTACTCATATGCTGAATTGGCGAGGGCCAGTATCGAACTAGGGACCTTGTGGTTTCTAGCTGAACACTCTACTGACTGAACTAACCCAGCCCTTATATACACACACAGAAAGTGGCATTGGTATGTTGCTCATACTAAATTACCTTAATTCTTCCATGGACATGTATTCAGGGAGCTGACTAATCTTGTAAAAGATGAAGTTGATTTCCTCTTCCTCACCTTCTTTTTTTCTTTCTTTCTTTCTTCCTTCCTTCATTTTTTTCTTTATCTGTTTTAGCTGTATCTATTCCTCATTCTCATTCTGATTTGCTCTTTTTTTCCTTTTTATTCTTTTCTATTTTCTTTCTTTTAACAATTCAATTTTTCTTTTTCATACCCTCTTCTCTTCTCTTCTTTCTCTTTATTTTTCCTTATTTATTCCCTTTGGAGTTTTCTTATTTTCTCTCACTTCAAAATTTTCTGTTCTCTTTTCATTTCAACTAGTTTCTCTAAATTGCATACAATGAAAATTTTTCCCAGAATTTGTGGAGCTGAAAAAAAAGTTCTAGCCAAAATACTAACAAAAACAATATATAATTAATTGTTCATTGTTATTGACCAAATTTTCCACAAAATAATTGCTGTTTCTGGCAGCAAATAGTCACAAGAAAAAGGAATCATATTTGTCATCCAATGAACACCTTCATGACATACAATACTCCACTTTGGCCCTATCTTGGGCTAGACGGGCGGTCGGAGAGGCCCCCTCCGATCAATCGGCTGGTCACGTCAAGCCCTAGCACCTATATGATTTTCCCAACCCTGTTGCCCTTATGGCAAGCCCCAACCCCTTTTTATCATATGAGTGCTAGAAGGTGGTGACTGAGGGTCCTGGGAATGACGTTAAACTCTATCTGATGGTGAGGTTCCAGTTTTGGAGGTTTGGGGAATGTGGAGCACCCCTTCATCACCATTGCTCCCCGGTCCACTCTGACTCGGAGTGGTAGTACCTGTTAGTGTCCCATCTATGGGTTAAATAGAAAAATGTATTAAAAAAAAAATTGTATTATCCATTAAGAATTGATTTATTTCAAAACTTTATTGGCATTAAATGACCCACTGAGGTTGATATGCCGTAAAACAAAACAAACAAACAAACAAACAATGAACACCTGAAATTAAGGATAAATTCCAAGAATTTGATGCAGTCATCTTTCAGGGGTCATTCTCAAGCAAAAATGGTGATTAATCACTTTAAAAGTATTTTTGATATAAAGAAGTAAAAGTAAAGTCAGTGGAATGGCCTATTGTCATGTTTTTGTGCAAATTTTAGGGACTGGAACAAGTGCATACATGAAAAATAACATTGTAAATGGCTGCTTAGAGAAAAAACAAGCAATAGTCAATTCTATAATTAACAAAACTTAGATGACAGCTCAGAAAAAAACAAAAATAAAATAAAACATGCGAAACAGATGAGACTTTGCTTAGAGTAAGTGCAAATTGTCATAAAAAAATATTGTCAGTATCAGCCAGACAGTGAGGAAGTCTATCTCCTTTTCACAAGAGCTATGCTAGGAGATTGTTTTTGCATCAGAGGTGAGGCACCACACCTACCATCAGCTTTCTACTTTACTGCACAGATTAAAGTTGTTTAACTCATGCACCGAGTTAGCAAGGGCCAAGATTGAACCCAAAACCTTGGGGTTCCTAGACAAATGCTCTACCAACTGAGCTGTACCAGCCTCTGAAATTTCATAAACTAAACATAGATCTAATGAGCATCTTATGTTTGGTTCTCATATTTAGTATATAATAATAATAATAATAATAGTGGACTCTCCTATCGTGAACAATAGAGGAGGGTCAGCAGTGAGTGATTTGTTTCCTTCCATGCTGTGCATGCTATCAAGAAGACATTTTGTGTTTCCTTGAGTGTGATAGCAGCCCAGCCTTACTGCGAGCTATGAAGCCATACTGACAGACGGAATTTCCTAAAGTGGGAGTCAGATGTTTTTGCTTTAAAGTTAGACAGAGCTGATCTCAATGTTTCAATCTATTTTCTTCAAAGCTCTTTAATATAGCGAAACATGCCATTCTTTCCGATTTGATGCTAGATTTTTCCAAGCACTTGTTGTATACTCTATTTACTTCTATTATTCTTCTGATTGTCTTTTGGTATCTTACGTTCTTCTTCTAGTGTCTGGACTTCGTCTTGGGGACTTCGTGTCTGGTCTTCCATTGGGGATTTCTCTTTATCAGAAGCCCTGGGTCATTGGTAGTTTTTGGATAAATAACCCAAGACTTCGATTTTCTTTAGATCATGTTTTATTCTGAAATCCCCACCAGACTACTCCGCAGATTGAGTCGACAGCGCGCTTAACGCGACTTGCTCGCTCCGTGGTTCAGATGATACTCTAAACTAACTCTTTCTACTCTAAACTGGAAGAGACCGTCTTTCTCATTTTCCACCAATTCTCACGGTATCCACCTTTGTAAATCAGGTTTGTTAAAATAACATCAAAATGATTTGTATTATTTTGATTTTTTTCAGACTATAGTCCTCATCTTTATTGTTATATGCACATACACAGCATTTCAGCCAATGGTACATTCTAGCCTTCTTCAGGTGTTTCTTGTAATCCATTTGTGTAAATTGTTCTTCTTTCGTTAGAAGTGTTAAGATTTTGTTTATCTGAGTATAGTAAGGATTTAACTTGTGAGGGTTCATCAACCGAAACATTGTGTATTTCACAATAAAGATGAACACAACCATCCAAAATATCAAGACAATACATATTATCAAGCATCATGACAAAATTTTATATAAAATGATTTGTATTTAAATTATTTTGCTTTTTCTTGAATATTTTCCTAAAAGATTTGTTATACATTTTTAAAATTCATATTACAATAGTAATTTGTGTTAGGCATCCCATCATGGTGCAAAGGTTAGCAAACTAGTCTCACAGATCCATTACTACTGAATAACAAGTTTGATCCTAACTAGATGCCTCATACTCATGACTTTGTGTCCCATCCTACTCATGACAAATGGGTCTGGTAAATACCTACAATAGTAATTTGTCTCCCTTGTCTGTTTTACTTTATCTTTTAAAATATTTTGAATTATTTTCCCTTTATTCTTTTTTTCTTTACTTTTTTACCACAAACTTATGTTTTTTCTTTCTCTTTTCCTTCCTCCCCTCACACATTCTACTGTCTCTCTTTTTCTCTGCCTTAATATTCTTCTTATTCTTCTTATTCTTCTTTCCTAACC
Organism: Doryteuthis pealeii; assembly: GCA_023376005.1. NCBI lineage: Eukaryota > Metazoa > Mollusca > Cephalopoda > Myopsida > Loliginidae > Doryteuthis > Doryteuthis pealeii. The sequence continues at coordinate 46,858,664 of CM042169.1, forward strand.
AAAAAAAAACTCCAAAAGTGCAAATGGCATATCTACCTTCTTACTTAACTCTGCTATTTCCTTGCCACCCACGAAGGTGGCTCAGAATTTTAAGACATTATCTAAAAATCCTGGCTCAGTAATAAGGAATGGGTCAAGCCTTTTTTCTGCATCTGATTTGATCTGGCCTTTGAACCTCCTAATCACATTATTAGCTTACTGATGCAGAATCATTAAATTGCAGGAACAGGAAAACAAGCTGTGTGAAGATTAAAGCATTTAGAGAGTGAGTCAGTTGGCTAAGGTATTGACTTGCATGCAGCCATTCTTGAAGAGAATGACTACTGAGAGATGACGGAATCAAATTCTTGGAATTTATTCTTCATTTCAGGTGTTCATTGTATTGCAAATATAAATCCTTTTTATTATTATTTGCTACCAAAAATAGAAATTAAAATTTTTTTCTTTATTCAAATGATATCTTCTTTTGAACTGGAGAGAAAGAGAGAGAGAGAGAGAGAGAGAGAGAGAGAGAGAGAGAGAGAGAGAGAGAGAGAGAGTATACGGGGGGGGGTAACATTGTACATAATACTGGTTTCAAAGCAGTGCTTATTTTCAGAAAGCCTCAGAAAAATGACATCAAATTTTTATTCTGTTATATATAACATGTTGGACTATTCTTGTTGTATTCATCTGCACGTTTCCCTTTAAGTGTGCATGATGATAAAAATAATATTTGTAAAACATTTTATTCTTTTATGGTAGTAGGCCTTGTATAGTTGTTTCTCCAGTCCAAGAGTCTGTTGACTATGTCTATGATATACTAACTCATATCTAAGTTAAGGTAGAATGGGCATGGAGCCAATGGCACCTGGTTCTTGGCAGTTTCTTGCCTATGCAATCTTCATACGAAATCTGAAGATTGCATAGGCGAGAAACTGTCAGTAACCAGGTGCTGTTGACTCCATGTCCACACCACCTTAACTTAGATATAAATGATCTATCAACAATATTGAGCACTCTTTGCTTATAAATATAGCATTTATATTATCACTATAATATATATGGGGATAACATTCTGTCTAACTAAATGAGGAGACAGAATAAAGTAAAAATGATAAAAGTACTATAAGAAAGATGTAAAAATTGATATTGTGTGTGTTGAGAGAGAGAGAGAGAGAGAGAGAGAGAGAGAGAGAGAGAGAGAGAGAGAGAGAGAGAGAGAGAGAGAATTTCCTTTTCTATATTATTAATATGAAATCTTCAAAACTTACTTTGCTATTTTTCAACTGGGGGTTGAAAATTAGTCTGTTAAAGTAACTGGAAGATGAACATTGAATGAGTAATGCTGACCCCCGAGGTCACCAGAATTCACTGCAGATCAATTTAAGGTCAAAAATGCTATTTCTGGCCAACCACAAAAAGATAATGACTTTACTATAAGATACAAAAATGTTTCTTAATCTCATAAATGGTGGATTATATTAGAACTTTGCGGTCATTGTAGGTCAAACAAAAGTAGAAGGGAACTTTTTGGAAAGTACTACAGAACTTTTCTGCTGAAAGTTCATTTGTATCCCAGAAGAGTAAACTGTGAATATTGTTTATTCAGCCCAAAAATTCCTCTTTTGAATTTTATCTTAATAATACTGGCGTTGTGTGTGTGTATGTATGTAGTGTGTGTGTGTGTGTGTGTGTGTATAACAATTATTAAAAATTATGTATATGTGTTTATTCAATAATTCTTCATAATTTTTTTTAATATATAATACAAATAAATCAGTAAAAATAGGATCCCCAAAATTAAGTAAATAAATGTGTCAGGATAGGACATTATCATACAAATATGTATAAAAGATATATGTGTACATATATAGAATAATAATAATATATATATATATATAAATATATATATATATATTTATATTAGTCATCCACAGACACAGTGTTTCAACGTTTATGTCTCATCAGTTTGGCTTGACTTTAACCTGCTACTTCTAGGCGGGAGTGAAAACCGACTGAATTTTTATCTGTCAAGCTATTTACCCTCTCAGCCGTCGGCAACTGTCAGTAAGAGGCAAACAATTGATACATATTTATGTAGATGTTTGTTTACAATCACCAGAGAAATTAAGTCTGTAAACAACAGACGAGTAATGCCTTACACTAAATGGTGAAAGTTCAATTAATGTCTCCTCTAAAGAACTCTACTGGGTATTGGGAGCATATATATATATATATTGGGTAAATAATCATCATCATGTCGTGCTGATAGCATGGATTCCCATGACTTTGTCTTGTCACTTGTCCCTGTCAGCCATCACTCCTGGCAAGTCCTTCTCACAACATCCAGTATCAACACAGAACCAATCAACATAAGTCTTTGCTGGTTAGCCCACTCTGATGTGTCCATCTGTAGATGACTTCATTCTTACTTTCCTAGCAGTGGCCTGCATGTAAATATCAAATATTAATAAATAAAAATAAATGATATAATGATATGAATAAATCATATAGAAACATAAACAAATAATAATAAGTATTGAATCATAGATAAATATTTTGTTTTAATGTTGGACCAATTGGCTAAAATATTATTCCTCTTATTTCTTGAATTTATACATTCCATCCTTCATAATTATTTTTTGGCGATCATTCACCAAGTCATCAATCTGCAACTTCCAATTATCTAAACTGAAAAATCTCCAAAATTCAATTGTGTGTAGGCATAAAGCCAATGATAAAATATTTATAACTTTATAAGGAAAGATTATTAGGGTCAAGTTTAGCTCAGTTGGTAGAGCATCTGCCTAGGAACCACAAGGTTCTGGGCTTGATACTGGCCCTTGCCAACTCATTGCATGAGTAGCACAACTCGGATCTGTAAGGTTAAGTGGCAAGTTGATAGTTAGTATGGAGCACCACCTCAAATGCAAAAACAACCTCCCAGGTCTAGTGCTAGTGAAAAAGAGATTGACTCCCTTATTGTCCATCTGATACTGACAATAGACCACTCAGCTGACTTTATTTGTTTGATCCAGACACATTGAAATAAGGAAAAACCTTCTCTTTAGTATGACCCCCCACCCCACCTCACTCTCTCGCCTCCCAGTACTCCAAATATGTACTCAACTATGACCAAATCAATTAGTAATGTTTCCTACAATGATAGAAAATCTATAGTTGTTGTACAACCTGTTTATATAATTAAGGTGTACCATTGTGGTGCAATGGTTAGCAAGCTAGTCTTGCAAATCCGTTATTACTGAATAGTGAGTTCAATCTTTGCTGGATTCTCCATAATTGTGACAAATCCTACACATAGAGTAAATGATTTAAAAAAAAATAATTACACTAATCTACCTGAATTTAAAGCTTTAGTATGGATATGAGGTGTGATAAAAAAAAGTATCCTTTAAACGTTTTTAATGTTAAAATTCAAAATGTAATTGTAAATTCGACTGTTAAGTCTCTTTTCATATAAGGAATTGGTCATTTGTTTCTGAAATTTAATACCAGAAAACAGTAGCAGACCACTCCTCCCCAATCTGCAAGCATAGGGAAGGAGATTCCCATCTGACCCAGTTTTATTTTATTATCATTTCACTTCCCCAACAAAAGTTTAAATTAGCAGTTCCCAACCCGGGTCCACATGGACCCCCAGAGTCTATGTAACATTACTGGGGGTCCACACATAAAAAAAATACCAAATTATTAGTCCACAGTGATATTTGGTGGTCTATAAAGCAATTCTCAATCAGAACAATTGTTATTACTGAGAAATAAATTTCTAAAGGAGTCTATGCCATATGAAAATCATAAAGTAGAAATATTCATGTAGCTATGAATTTTTTTTTATGGCAATCAAGTAGAAGAAAAAAACTTTACATTTGACAGTGTTGTAAATTTAAAATTACTAAGAATAAACAGAGGTAAAAATCATTTAGGCAGAATAAAATATAAGAAGCTTTTGTTTCTGTGGAATGGCTATGGGGGTCCACAAAAAAAAAAAAAAAAAAGGAAAAGGGTTCATGGATTAAAAAAGTTTGAGAACCACTGGTCTAGATGATTCAGTGTCAATTCTCAACACTTTTTGATCAGAGAAATTTTTGATGAAACACAATATTATTTAAGTGTGGCACACTATAATCACTCAAATTAGTTCAATGCAACTTTTTTTTGTTTATTTTCTAAACTGAAAATTCATCTCAATTGAAAGTTTTAAAAACATGTTGGACATTAAAAGAAATACAATAATGTAATTTCACACTGTATCAAAAGAGATGTTTCAGAGATGCTTGGACCAATGGAAAACTCATTGGAATAAATGTCTTAAATGCCAAGGAGACTATTTTGAAGAAAATGAACATTTCCTTGATTGTTTATTTCTGTCTTGATAAAGAGAGCTTCAGTCTCAATACCTATTGTACACCTCTGGTATGAACCAAAAAAATGACCAGTATTTGAAAAATAGTTTTTTGTAAAATTTAAAAGCTGAGAAAAATAATAGAAGGTTGATTTGAAAATAACATTTTACTAACCTGAGGCAGTCACTACTTTTAGTTTAGTTGGTAGAATATATCTGCTTTGGAACCACAAAGTTCCAGGTTTGATACTGGCCCTTATCATCTCAGTGCATGAGTAGCATAGCTTAGATCTGTGCAGTAAAATGGAGAGCTGATGTTAGGTTTGATTCTCCACCTCAGATGTAAAAACAATCTCCCTAGTCTAGTGCTAGCAAAAAGGGGATAGACTCCCTTGCTGTCTGGCTGATACCAACAATAGGCCACTCCACTGACTTTACTTTACAACTGAAGACGATGAGAAACTGCATTAATATCATTAAAGAAATCATAAAGTAAAACTATGAATATCAAAGATGAATGAATTTTATGTCTGAATGTGATTTGAACGTTGGTTATTTGCTGTCATATGAATTGTCAATATAACATATAAAGTATTTATTGGCCATGAACAAAATTTTCAGTGCTGTTTTCATTCATTGCTATTGTTGATCAATAGATTAACAAAGACAAACCTAATTTACTGTAGTGCATGACTAATCATCGATCAGATTCTTGATGGTCTATAACCAAAAGATTCATTTATGCATTCAAATGGTAATCATACATGGATGGGTTGAAAAATGTTGGGTACATTATAATAATTGAAGTCTCTTAGGGGTGACTAATAAAATCCTTTAATGTACTTTGAGGGAAATGCATAAAAGTGGTTAAGTAATAAAGATGTTACGAACTGAAGTATTTGTTTAAGCTGGGCTAAGGGGTTTACACCGCCCTGTCAGCTGGGCGTTAGAATGCACTGACTGTACCTCTGGAGAGGGGTAAGACTCCCCCAATGGGGCCACCTGTTGTCTGTGGGTGGCGACCCGTGGTGCTTAAAGATAGAGCCCAGGTGGATGAGCAGTTCATGACATGCAATACTCCACTTTGGCCCTTTCTTGGGCTAGACGGGCGGTCGGAGAGGCCCCCTCCGATCAATCGGCTGGGACCTATATGATTTTCCCAACCCTATTGCCTTTATGGCAAGCCCCCTCCCCTTTTTATCATATGGGTGCTAGAAGGCGGTGGCTGCAGGTCTACATGTCCTGGGAATGACGTTAAACTCTATCTGATGGTGAGGTTCCAGTTTTGGAGGTTTGGGGAATGTGGAGCACCCCTTCATCACCATTGCTCCCTGGTCCACTCTGACCCGGAGTGGTAGTACCTGTTAGGGTCCCATCTATGGGTTAAATAGAAAAATGTATTTATAAAAAGATTGTATTATCCATTAAGAATTGATTTATTTCAAAACTTTATTGGCATTAAATGACCCACTGAGGTTGATATGCCATAAAACAAAAACAAACCAAACCAAACGGTTTACACTTGGATCATAGTTGGTCATAAAATTGTAACAGCCGGACAACAAGGGTGTCTATCTCCTCTTCTTTAACGCTAAACCAGGGAGATTGTTTTTGCATCTGAGGTGGAGTGCCATACCAACTAACAGCTCTCCAATTTACTATGCAGATATAAGCTGTGCTACTGATATACTGAGTCATCGAGGGATGGTATCAAACCTTAAACCTTGTGGTTCAAAGGTGGATGCTCTACCGACTGAGCTAAACTGGCCCTTATGATTCTTTGTTTAATGATGTATCAACTTTCATGGGTTGTCTAATGCCAAAGCTATCCTTGTAGAAGAACAGTAGTGGTACTATTTATCCCATAGTTGGGGAATGAGCGGCTTCATACCTTTCCAAAGGATATTAGGCTGAATATGAATGTAATAGCATGACTGGAGTTTGAAATCACTTATGACAATGCCAATCCAACACATTAGACACTGGACCATGGGGATTCCCCACAGTATAATGATTCTTTAAAATTGAGTCAAGTAATATAAAGTTTGGATAGCATAGACATAGAGACAGCAGGACTAGCTAACTGTTAGTTTTGGTCTGAGGAATACAGACAAGAAACTGACAGTTACCAGTTAACCCTATATCTATGCTATCCTAACTTAGATATTTATGTTCTATCAATGATACTGAGCACTCTTTATTCAAAAATATAGCAATCTATATTATTCTCTCTCTCTCTCTCTCTCATATATATATATATATATATATATATATATATATGATTGTTGTAGGTCCAATGAGAGAAAAATGAATATTCTATAATACAAAATATTAAAGACCACAAAATGGTTTGAATTTTTTTTTTTAATTCATCATATTAGGTGCGTGACACATGTTTTTAATGTTTAAAATCCTTTTCAAGCTTCATGTATCTATTTGTATGTGTCCTGGTAGTTTGTGTGTGTGTGTGTATGTACATACATATATAAGAATGTGATGCAGCAACCTCCGAACAATACTAAATTGAAATATATATGTGTACATATAAGTGCATGTATATATAAATTTATACATAGTTTATGCAATCTTTCTCTATGATAACATTTATATTTTTCTGAGTAAATAGTTCAATTGTGAATTTATGATGAAACGGGCAAGAAATTCCTTTTGATAAAGAAGAAAAAGAAAAATGAATTTTTATTATTTCTGTTGATCCTTTATATTTATCAAATCTCCTTTTGCTTTTACTCAACTTATTTGCTCACTTCATGCAGACAACCAGAAAGAAAAAGAAACAAAATCAATTGATTTACTACAAAACATTTGAGAAAAATTGAAAAGGGTCAGAAATGTTTTTCATTTTGCTTTTTGGAAGAGAAAAGTTTACAGATAAAATGAAGAGGATTTCCTATATTCATTTTTTATCCAGTTTTATTCTTTGAGTAAAATTCAATGAAATGAATTACACTCTTTGTAGTTTTTATTTCAATTCACTACTATTGTGACTTTTATCAAGTAATGAATATTCTATCTAGAATTTTCTATGAGGGATACTCTGAAAATCAACCCTTGTATTTATTTTGATGGAAATTATGACAGATACAGGGAGCATAATAATGTTAGATAGCCTTCTTTTACTTGCTTATATTCTTATATATCTTCTTTTCTCATAAATGGGTAACGACTTAACAACTTGCTCAGTCGGTAGAGCGTTCGGCTTGAAACCACAAGGTTTGTCTACGGTCCTCGCCAACTCAGCTGTGAGGGCAGCGTGTGCAGTAAGGAGGCTGTGGTGGGAGGTGTGGGGCTGCGCCAGCTCAGATGCGTAGAAACAATCGTCGCTTGGTCTAGCGGCTATTGAAAAGGGGAGTAGAGACTCAACTCGCATGATTGGCTGGATACCGACTTTAGGCCGCCCCGTCGACTTACTTTTTTTTACAATGTAGCGAAAAGATGCTGAATCTCAAAGGTGAAGAGCAGGTGAGTCTAGACCTTACCTATTTTACTCATCCCAAAGCAAAGATTAGGTGGGAAAATGAATGCAAACAACCAGCAAAAAATTGGTTTGTTTCTTATTGTTTAATGACATATCTGTAGAATAGATCATAGGCTAAGTTCCATTACAATCGGATGTGTGGTAAGACACAGCAAGGCAGGTTGGGAACTTAAGTACAAACCTGTCTTGCTGCGAAATAACAGGGTATTATGAAACTCTCGCAACATGGCATTGGAACCAGACAGCCAAATCAGTAGGCATGCGGCGGGGTACGGAGCTATGATACCTCTTGGTCCACAATCGTTGGGTGGTGGGTCGGTCTTTACAGGGCAGGCATAGCTGGGAATACCCATCTGTTTTTATATTCCGTAAAATACAATTGATTGGGACACTGCTTCAGTTGTGCTTAGCCAGGGTTGCTGTGTGTTCAACCAACAGTGACTGACGGACTGACTCAATAATATCAATCTTTGTGGTTTCTTTATGGCTAGCCTATCCTGTGGGGTAAAACCGTAGCGGGGATGCTGGTAGCTGATTAACGCATAGCTGTTGGTAGATGGTAGGGAATGAGAGTAGCCTTTTCCAACATATTAGTCGTAAGGTGAAGTGAATCGTAACAACCGAACTTTGAACTCACTTACAATGATGTTGCAGTCCAGCATATTAGCCACTATGCCACAGGGGGGCCCCCCTCAAAAAAAAATTTGAAATTAGCTTTTTGATTTCATTTTCCACACTGATAACCATTACCCCACACATACCTCGTTGTATAACAAACATGTGTAGCCTGTAACATATGTCACTTAGTCATATTCTTATGAATAAATTCTGTCAGGCCAATGATTGATGAACAAGAAATGAACAAAACTATATTAAAGGGAATTTGTAATCCATTTTATCAACAAATCTGACTCATTGAATTATCTTCCTCTCTTGTTATTCAAATTTTGTTTAATTTTATTGGCTGGTTCAGTCAGTAGAGCATTCACCTAGGAACTGTAAGGTTCTGAGTGTTGGAATTCTTACAGCCATTGTCGTCATTAATCTAAAGTCTGATATATTCAGTTATAATTTGCAGTAGTTCCATAATTCACCTTATCCAGATTGTGAATGAACTTAGATATTTTCTGACCAGTTTTTATTGCCTTTATAAGTCATTGCTGCTGCTGCAGTTTTTGAATAAAAATGGAGATTCTGTGTGGGTCTTATACCAGGTTTTATAATGGTCCCTGCCAACTTATCTGTGAAAACTTATTTGTGCAGTAAAGCATATAGGAGCTGACAGTAGGTGTGGACTCTACTTAAGAAAAACAATCTGTTGGTATAGTGCTAGCAAAAAGTGGATTGACTCCCTTGCTGTTTGGCTGATACTAACAATAGGTAACTCCACAGACTTTTACTTATATGCCATTAACTTTTCATCATTACTAAAATCAGGAATAAAGAGGATGAAAATTATTATCATTTTTACACTCATGAGTTTTTCACACCAGCATATTCTGAAGTGACAGCAAGTCTCTTCAGGTATCCAGGAATCTTTTGAGTATTCTTGCCAATCTTAACAATGCTGTTGTTTGGATGGTTTTGACTTTTACTCTGATTCCCAGTTCCCCCTGTTTCTTTTCCAAACCTTTGTGGACCATTTCAAGGGCACCGATTACAATTGATACAACCTTTAACTTCATATTCCATAGTTTTTTCAGTTCTCTGGCAATGTCCAAGTATTTGTCTATCTTTTCATTTTCTTTCATTTTCACTCTATTGTCTGTTGAGACAACAAAATCCATGAGATGACAAGTTCTTTTTTCTTTGTTGATTATTACTAAGTCTGGTTTATTAAGCTGAGATAAGGTGATCTGTATGTATCTATTATTATTATTTTACTTTTTGTGAGTTTTTCACACCAATAGTAACTTGTGGTCTCTCATAAGTATGGATTCATACCTTTCCCAGGGACATCAGTGCAAAGTGAATTTCAAACAGCTTTGTCTAAGATTTGAACTCGTTCGCCAAGTCCATTTCCTACACAAAATAAAAAAATGTATTGATTTATGATGATGAGTTTTTCATATAACATTTTGAAGTGAATATTTGATAGATTTAAACTACTAACAACATTAGATAGTGAGCAGATTTTGTTGACCCCCAAATTTAATTGAATACTCTGCTCTAGTAATTGTTCACATCAAATAATGAATACAATTCACTGATGGAGATCTGTGTCACTTAACACCACTTGAACTTATAAGGCTATATGGTAATCCAAAGGTCAAGAGGTCACCAAATTTTACTAAGTGGCATATCCCTGTGTAATTTCTCATCTATTCTGTCCTCTTTATATAAGTCCTCCTTTACTTAGTTGAGTTCTTTGTCATAATTCAGTTCAAGGTTGGGGGTGGGAGGGAGTGGTGTCTTTTAAGCTTAATGTCAAGTCACTTCCTTTTTTATAGAATTTATATTGTAATTATTCAAAAGATTTGCTGAATTAAAATAGCAATGAACAATTAACAGACTTTTGAAAAAATACTAGGCTAAGTCAAAAGTTATGCAATATTTTTAGCCTCAATTTGGCAGTTCAGCTGAGGTCAGGAATGTGACAAACCTCACTATACTGTGAAATACCAAGCTCACCTGATACTCTCTGAGTGCTACTCATGTGGATGAGGCTATTTACATTTCACATGGTACTAAAACCCTTGATAAAGGTATCCGACTATTCTTCCTCCAGGTAAGTGTAGATTATTTGAGAGGACTGGACTCTTTAACCTTGGTATGGCAACTGGTCTAGAAGAAGGAAAACTCCTATGTGTATATATGAATCTGTTTACATTTATCTCAGTCTCTTCATATCTGTCTATCCCAGTTCATATCTATCTATCTTCATAGATTAAATATTTTAATGTTGCCTACTTGTTAATTATAAGTTAATGAGTGTGTCTAAATATGCAAGTATGTGAGATCATAGAAAATCAACAAAAAAATTTGATAACTTTTATCAGTTTGTTATTAATTGCAATAGTTTTTCAGCTTTATGTCAGGAAGAGTTTTTTTTTATAAGTAGAATACATTTCAATCTGATTAATCTATCAAGCTTATGAAGATTAAAGTGAACATTTGTATTTATGAAAATTGAATGTTTTTAAGGACATATCCTTTAATGATGAGAAGATTGGTTATCATTTTTAAAATATTTTCAAATTGAAAAATAATTTAAAACTTTTTTTCAATACTTCTCACAAGTATTTGAACAAGCAAATATTAGTTGACATTTTATCATATCAGTTTCAAATTTAAATTTGAGTTACTTTCAAACTAGAAATAAATTCAGTTTGGCTGGTTGGATTTTAAGGCACGTCAACCTTTGTTAGGTTATTTTAATCTGAAGACATTTTTGTATTATTCATTCTTTTTTTTAACACATTTTTTAATCTATTTAACCAATAGATGGGAACCTCACAGGTACTAACACTCTGGGTTAGAATGAACCTGGAAGTAATGACAATGAAGGAATACTCCACACTCCCTAGAGCTCCATAATTGGAACCTTACCACTAGATGTAGTTTAACATCATACCCAGGATAATAAGATCCTCAGCCACTGCCTTCTAGCACATATATGATAAAAAGGGTTGGAGGTTTGCCATAAGAGTAATATGGTTGCTACAATCATACAGTGCCAATTGATCAGAAGAGGCCACTCTGACCACCCGTCAAGCCCAAAAAAGGACCCAAGTGGATTATTGCATATCTTGCACTGGATTCTTGCCACTTGGATTCCATCCTGAAGCATCACGAGATGCCATCCATGGCCCATTGAGGGTGGGGTGGTCTAATCCCCCTATAGAGATGCAGTCAGTGTATTTGACAGCCCCAACTGACAGGGTGGAAATTCAGTCTGTTAAGGGTTAATAAATCAAGAAGACTACGAATAGACAACACTTAGATTCTGTCATTTTTTGCTGAGGTAATATTGATTTAGAAAAGTTAGGCTTTCTTTCTAATATAAAAACAAAACCTGAGTGATATATGTGTAGATTGTGACTCACTCATATAGAAAAGCTTTTAGAATCATGTGTTAAGATGAGTAGAGTTTCTTCTTTTCTAAATCTGTTGCAAGTATTTCTATAAGATGAATGTGGTGAGTTGCTTTAAAAAAAAAAATTAAATTACCCCTCAAAACAAAATCTGCCCTGTTAGTGGGATTTAAACCAATTCCTATGGAAGACCTAAATATGACCTCTGACACCAAAAAAAAAAGATAATCATATGAAGTATGTATTTACTGAATCATATCTCCATGAAGTTACACATAAGAAAAATCAATGACTTATTCTTGACATTATGTAAACTGACCACAAATTGATCCATCTCACTTTTTATTGTAGGCACTGAACACTGAACTAAGTTTTTGTGAGCACTTACAAGTTAATAAATCTTGTCAAGAGGTTAATGTTTATAAACTCCTGCAAGTCATTGCTTATACTACAAGAGTAAACACAACATTTTTTTTAAGTCTTGATATTCTGGTGACTATACAAAAAATATTTTTTTTAAATTATATAATATATATATATATATATTTAATTTGTTGATTTAAAAAAAAAAATGCTTATTATAGACAGCTACCCAGGTTGTCTTGCTAAGTCGCAATCATCAGGCTGTCAAATTAGATCTTATGGTGTTTATTTGAAGATCCTTTCTTAATGTTATATTCTGGACCGCAAATAACGTTGGTTGCTTTTGTGGACGCTATTACGCTTCGGATTAAAAAAAAATATTAGCTCTCACAATTTGTGATTGAGCACTGTATTTTCTTTGTTTCATCACAAAAAAAATTTTTTTTTATATATACCTATATATATATATATAAAGTTAGGGTTATGAAGACAGGAAGTTAATGGCACTTTGCAACTGACAGTTTCTCACCTATGTGATTTTCAAGCCAAGGACTTGGTTTGAAAATCACATTACCAAGCACCAGTTACTTCATACCTTAGCTTCCCTAACTTAGATATACATACTCTGTCAATGATATAGAGCACTCTTTACTTATAAATATAGCAAACTATATTATCAGCATTGATATATATATATATAGTTTGCTATATTTATAAGTAAAATTATGATTATGATAAAGAATTTAATGCTAAAAGAGTTTTTAATCTGCAAAATCTTTGCATAAATATGCAGAACAATATCCCAAAATATTTCGAGTATAAAAAAACTATGCAATAACACAAGTTAAAAACTCATAATTCTCAATTTTACACTCTTGATTGTCAGGTGAAGTAGAACAAGGGTCAATTGAAAAGTTCATAGGCTGACCAATATATTCTCTTGGACTGTGACCAAATGATGTTTATTTTCAACATAGTACCTTGTATGGTCCACACATTTATTTATTGGTGTTGCAATACTTTGATTCATTGTTCAAAAAAGTTATCAACAGCAGATAAAACATCATCTTATGAACTTTTCATCCCACCCTTGTATATTACATATATTCACCCCAAAGTTTTGATGTTTCTTTAACTCTTTTAAAAAAATCAATAAGAATTTAAAAAAATCATTTCTTTCTTAGTGAGGCTGAGAACCTTTCAGTACATCCTTATATATTCTGATATATTTTGTTCAAGCAGATTGAATGCTGTCTTGTCTTAGTAGACTATTTCACATACTTAGGTAGTAATATCTCATCTACAGAAAGTGATGTTTATGCACACATAGGAAAGACATGGACTGCTATAGACAGATTATCAATCATATGGAAATCTGATCTCACTGGTAAGCTAAAGCCAGAATTCTTTCAAGCAGTAGCTATATTAGTGCTACTGTATAGCTACACCACCTGGACCCTAGCGTAGTGTTTAGAGAAAAAGTTAGATGGGAGGTATACAAGGATTATCTTGAACAAATCTTGGAAGTCAGCACTCGACAAGAAAACAACTGTATGGTTACCTGTCTCATCCAAGTAAGATGAACAAGACACTGATAGAGAATCAAAGGCATATGTATAAGTGACATTCCCCTATGGACACCGACAGATGGACACACCTGTGTAGGCCAACCAGCAAAACCAACATCAATCAGCTCTGTGTGGATTCTGGATGCTGCACAGAAGACCTGTGAGTGGCGATGACCGATAGGTATGGTTGGCGAGAGAGAGTCATGGGAAACTGTGCTGACAGTGGGATCTGATGATGATGATGATCTATTATTGAAATAATATTTACTGGTCATAGATCCTTATTTACCAGAGTAATCCCAAAAAGTAAGGTCCCAAAGTGCTGGGGACACAGAGAAACTGTTTTATCTGGCTATTAGCAACACTATTGTGTTTGTTGTGCCTGCCCCTGCATGCACCTTGCAGTCAATTCTGATGGAGCTCCCAATTGACGCTACTGTCAATAGTAATTTTCTTGCAGTTATTTGATTTTTTTAATGCAACCGATTGAAATTCATCACTAGTTAATGGAAGTGTATAGCGAGTTAAGAATGGATGTTAAAAACATCTGCAAGTGGTGTAGGGATTTGCAACAAAGACAAGTTTCAACACTTCCTCAACAAAATGGCAGCAAACTGTATGACATGGGCATTCAAAAACTACCACAGTGCCTACAAAAATGCATCAACCAAAATGGCAATTATGTTGAAAAACAGATACATGTTGCAACTTTAAAATGATGTAAAAATCATAGACAATAAACAATAAACGTTTCTGTTATTTCTAAATATTTTGAAGACCTTACCTTTGGGATTACCCTCATATTATTGAAATAATATTTACTGGCCATATGTCCTTATTTATCTATTTGGCAGTAAATTCATAAATTGTGTAGATTTGAAATTGAACTGTTCCTTTGGATAAAGACTGTATCTAATGAACTTAAGCTGAAAAGTTTCAAAAATACAAAGATCTTAAATGGAGTGTGAAGGTAACAGCTGGTGAGTGTAATCTATTTTCCTGCTGCTACTTTAACCCCCAAATATCTGACGTTTCTAGGAACAAAATACTTCAGCAGAGGGAAATATATTATAAAGTTTCACAACCAACAGAGACTTGATTCCATTGGGTGTGGCAATAGAAGACAGATTGGACAATTTCAAGGATTTCTTTTTTCTTCTTTTGTCAAAGGTTTTTACTTGCATTTTTATAAACTTTTTTTTCATAGTATTAAGAAACCTAAGATTACCCCCTCTCTCTCTATCTATCTCTCTCTCTCTCTGTCTCTCTCTCTCTCTATATATATATATTTGATATGTATGATATATGATTTAATATATATATAGGCATATTTGATATGTATGTGCCATATGATATATGATTTAATATATACAGGCATATTTGATATGTATATCATATATGATTTAATATATATATAATATATATATATATATATGAAAATCGCATGATCGAGAAAATGACAGTAACCAAGCAATGTTGACTATGTCTTCACTACCCTAGCTTAGATATATATGCTCAATCAATCATACTGAGAACTCTTTAGTCAAAAATGTAGCATACTATATTATCAATATTGAGATATATATATATATATATATATATATATATATATACACACACACACACATATATATATATATATATATATATATATATATATATATATATATATAATAATTCTAAAAATATTTAAACTGTAAAATTAAAGAGTTTTACAATTATGATTGTCAGGTAATCCATAAGTCTAACTCTATATACATATATATATATATCTATTTATAAATATTATATCGGTGAAATCATATATATATATATATATATATATATATATATATATATATATATATATATGACTATATTATTTATATATGCATATGTTATATAGATTTTTCTATGTTTTCTATTCTCTGTGAAACTACACTTCATAAAAAATTGAATTATTTAAAATTCAAACCAAAATTGATGAGTTTATTTTGAAAGATGAATCAAACAATAATTTCTTGACCAACCATTTTGAATTTAAACAGAAAGAAAAAAGGGTTTCAAAATTGTTCTAAATCTTAAAGAAAAAAAGTTTTCTTAAATTTTATTGAAGCCTTAGGTTCAGTTCCTAGCCGCCCCTCACCCCCGCCATCCACTATCTCTTTTTCTACTAACTGTTGGACTTTTCTTGTACTCACTAGGACTCACTGCTTCTGCTTAATATACAAGGTTTGAATTCCTGGCAAATCCCTATACTTTTCCATTTTGGCCAACCAAGCTCTAAAGACATTCAAAGAAAAAAAGTTATTATCTGCTGACCTTTGACCTAGTGCCAAAGAGTTCAGTTTATAATAGACATTAAAAATAATCCTTTAATTTCCATTTTATTGATTTCAAGAAATCTTTTTCTTTTCTATTTTACTACTTATCTTTTAAAATTTACTGACCTCCAAATTTGTTTAGCAAAGTCTTTGATAATTCTTTTACTCGTACATCCATGTGCATAAATGCTATTCTTATACTTATACATTCTCTTACAGATACATTGGCCTCCATATGGATTATTTCATGTAAATGTGTGCATCTAGGGATAGTAAAGCATATAGTGTTAAAGTCTCTACGTGTCTGTCTGACTATAAACAATCATGCATTGTACTGTCCTGCAACCAAAATCTTGACCTCATACCCAACTTATACATTCTCATACAAATACATTAATTTCTACATGCATGTGAATCATTGCACCTTAACATGTGCATCTAGGGACAAAAGATCATTGAGAAATGCATTTTAAAAACAAGTTTAAACGTGCATCTAAGGACAGAAAAGAAAAACTTATAGCTCACAAATGCACTATCATACTTATACATGTGTATACTTGGCTATTTGTTTGCACACAATCGAATTCACACTGATACCCATTTTAAAGTTTCAGTCTTCATTTACTCTCATTATATCTCATAGTTTATAAGACAAGTTAAAAAAGGTTGCTAATGTTGTTTTAGATTTTTAAAAAGACATAAGCACTAAATGACATTGTTGCTGATAAAACTTCAAATCATTTCTTTGGGATTTTTTTTGTGAGAGAAGGGGAATAGAAAAGAAAAATCCAGAAAGTTGAATTGGGAAGAAATGAATGGTGGAAAGAAAAAATAAAAGATCTCATAAAGAATGGAGGATGTTAGAAATTACAAGGAAAGAAAAAGAAGAAATCTATATTTGAGGATGAGAAAAGAAAGTTGAAAAGAAAAGGGGAAAAGAAGGAAGAAAGATAAGTAAAAATAAATGTTGGTAGATAAGAAAGAAAAAGAGAGGAAGAAAGGATTAAGGGCAAATAAAAGAAGGAAAAAAAGATTATAGTGAAGAAGAGAGAAGATAAAATGAAGGAAAGGAAAGGTAAAAAAAAGAAATAAAAAGGAAAGAATTTAAGAAGAAAATATCATAGTAAAATGAAAGATGGAAAGAAAAAAAAAAGAAAAGAAAGTTAAAGAAAAAAAAGTTGATTGTAGATCATGTGAAAAGCATTGAGATCATTTTAAAATACAAATCCAGATATGATAGATTAAAAAAATAAAATAAAATTTGATGTTTAACATTGAAATGTTTGCCAAGAATTGAAGAAGTCAAAAAAGAAGTTGAGGCATAAAAAGTGCAACATGTGTAAAACATTGGGAGTTTGGATGAGACGAGGAGGGAGAGACAGAGATGAGGAGGGGGAGAGAGGGGGAGATGAGGAGGGAGAGACAGAGATGAGGAGAGGGAGAGAGGGTGGAAGGGAATGAGAGAGATAAGAATCAGAGAAATATTTACCATCTGATGAACAAAACAATTGAAGTCAAAATTAAGAAGACAGCTGGAAAAAAAATGTGGAAATTTGGACATGAAAGGAATTGAGAGGGAAATTCCTTCCTCTTTCTCATAATAACATTCTCTGGGACTTTGAGATACAGACGGATCACCTTATCCCAGCTAGAAGACCAGACCTAGTATTGATTAACAAGAAAAAAATGAACTTGTCAACTGATAATTTTTTAGTCCCAGGGGATCAAGGTTGGAGGTGAAAGAAAGTGAAAAGATTGACAAATACCTGGACCTTGCCAGAGAATTGAAAAAACAACAACTATGGAATATGAGAGTGAAAGGGATACCAATTGTAGTTGTTGTCCTTGGAATGGTCTCTGTCCTAGAGAATGAGAGGCATAAAATTCTCTGGGATTTTGAGTTACAGGCAGATCACCCAATTCCCTCTAGAAAATCAGACCTAGTGTTGATTGACAAGACCGTCAGACCACAGAGTGAAAATGAACAAAACCTTGAAAAGATAGACAAATACTTGGATCTTGCTAGAGAACTGAAAAAACTGAATTATGAGGGTGAAATGATACTGATTGTAGTTGGTGCCTTTGGAATGGTCCTCAAGAGTTTAGACTGGATGAATTGGAAATTAGAGGAAGAATTGGGAGCATCCAGACAACAGCATTGTTTAGATCAGCTAGAATACTCAAAAGAATCCTGGAGACCTGAGGAGACTTGTCACTCCAGTGAACAACCACCAGCTTACGCTATTGTGAAAAACTCTATTGGAGTAAAATGATAATAAAGCACAACAAAAAAATATACGGATATTTCAAGTGACAAACTTGAGAGATCACACACAAGAAGACCTGGACATGCTAAGTAAGACAAATCAGTTAACCACATAATAAGCAAAAGCAGAAAACTTGCACAAAAGGAGTACAAGACTGGACACGACTGGGTAGGAAAGGTGTTCCACTGGAAATTGTGCAAGAAATCAAATTTTTACCATACAATTAAATGGTATATGTAAAAACCGGAATCTATTATAGAGAATATGATGTATAGAATTTTCCCAATTACCCAATTCTGGCCCGTAGATCAAACCTAGTGTTAAATAAAAGAACTTGTCATTGAATCGTCAATTTGCAGCTTAATAACAACAACAGTAAGGTGAGCATGAACAAAGCAGCCACACTCTTGTTTCAAATTGCATTGGAAACTTCTTTTTGTTTTTTCCAAGTAAATTTTAACAGTATTGTGCATAAAAGAATCTTGTTACTATGCATAGCTTTTGTTATATTATGAGAAGATACATATAGAAATTGGGTCATTGTAATATCATCTTGATTAAAATAATGATATTCCAATTAAATGTGATCTCATTCCCATCTTTCATTTATATAGATTATGAGAGCTAATGTTCATTTATCACAAAACTGAATTTTGATTTGATAGAAATAAAGGAGAGTGATTGGTTGGCTTTAGTTTCTTTGTTTAATGGCATATCAACCTGAGTGGGTTATTTAATGTCAAAGCCATTCTTGTAGAAGAACAGTAAGTAAGTAAAGTCGACGAGGCAGCCTAAAGTCGGTATTAGCCAGTCAGCGAGGGAGTCTATCCCCTTTTCAATAGCGCTAGACCAAGGAGATTGTTTTAGCATCTGGGTTGGAGCACCACACCTACCCTACCATCAGCTCCTTACTTTACTGCACAGATCCCTGTGCTACTCATACGCTAAGTTGGCGGGCACTAGTATCAAACTAGGAACCTTGCGGTTTCTAGATTTAACCCATAGGATGGGGATGAGGGGTTTCTTACCTTTCCTAAGAGTATTAGTCCAAAAGTGAATGTAATAATGTGACTGGAGTTTGAACTTGCATACTATGATGTCGCAGTTTAGCAACACAACCACCCTAGAGTATAATTGGTTAAGGTGCATGTGTATGTACAAATTCTGTTAAAAAAACTCATCTGAAGTTGTATTTACCAAGACAGAAATGAACAATGAATGAAATGTTTTTCCAAATAGTTTCTTGGCATTCAACACATTTATTCCAGTGAGTTTTTTATTGATCAAAGCACCTATGAATCTACCCTTTTGATATGGTGTGATGCTGTTGATATATTATGAGTTTTCCATTTCAGAAACAATAAAAAATTGTACAATGTAGATTTCATGCATATGGAAGATGCAGCACTTGCACAATATTCTGTTCTGTCAAAAAGAATTAATTAAAAAAAGTATTAAGACTAGCTACATAATTTTTTCCAAATTGAAATAAGGTCTACATGTCTAGACTGCAGTCTAGACATCATTCTATAAACTGCTCGGTGGAGGCACGGAGTGTAAGGGTTATCATGGTAGGAAATGGATACAGCAAGACAAGTTCAAATCCTGGATGAGGCTGTTTGCATTTACCCTGTTTGCTAATAAACTTGGAAAAGTTTGCATCTAACTATTCTCCCCTCAGCTATGAGTGAATAGTAGTGAAAACTGGGCTCTTTAGTCTTGGTTAGGCAATCAGTCTAGGAGAAGGAAAACTCTGAATTCAAACCTGTCAAACTCTGCTTAAGAAAATGACCTTGTGTCAAATCCTACATGTACAAAAGGATTGTGCACATTTCTTCATTTAAATTTGAGACATCAGTCTCAATATTTTTTAACACACCTTGTATATATGGTTAGCCATCCCTGTTTGTGGTTGTTAGTGTGTTTTTTATTATCATTGTGTTATATAATATTATCCTACTAGCAGGACCTGTGAATATACCACAGTATAATAATCTAATTATTATGTTTGATATGTTTACTTAAGAGCTATTGCAATTAGTTCAATATGTAAAAAGTATGATAATCTTGATTTAATTCTCTCTCACACTTTTTTTTCTTTCTTTCCTTCTTTTCATTATGTTTGATTGAAACAGATTAGTGTTATTGCTTCTGTGCGCTCATCCCCTTTTTCTATCTTTCCCTTACTCTCTTTCTTCTTATCATATTTTTTGTGTAGCATATCCATTTTCTTCCATTTCTTTCTTTATAATAAAAACAGAATGGTCCATCATTTTGCTGAGGTGACAACACCCATAAGAAATAAGAATTCGGCAGATAAACAACACCAGATAATCAGGAATTTACACTTTTGCATTTCATTTTGAACAATTTGGACAGTCTCATTTTTAACCAGAAGGTGTTTCAAGATGATAACAGTTGTACAATTAAGGATCACGAGTATCAATATTATCCTATAAATACTAGCTGAACTATGTTGATTAAAAAGATAAAGACAAAGTGAGATTAATAAATAAATGTCAAATATCCCTTCTATTTCATTTTTTTAATCAATCTATATTTTACAATTAAAGATTTACACTTAACAGTTACAAATGGAAAATGTTACTGTAAAACAATAGATACAAAAGAAATACACACAAAAGAAAATAAATTCTCAAACCATTTAGGAACCACAAGGTTCCATGTTCAATACCAGCCCTTGCCAACTTAGAGCATGAGTACCACAGCTTGGATCTGTATAGTAAAATGGGGAGCTGATGGTAGATGGGGTGCTTCATCTCTGATGCAAAAACAATATTCCTGGTCTACCATTAGTGAAAAGGAGATAGACTCCCTTGCTGTCTGGCTGATACTGATAATAGGCCACTCTGCTAACTTTACTTTTACTATATTAACTTATAAAGTTAATATTGTTCAGTAAATAATATCAGAGTTTTGTAGAGAAATAGTTTTTTTTATTTTCTTTTATTAAAGTGAGTGACATTTAAAAGATTTATCAATTTAAACATTTTTTTTTTGTTTAGATTTTTAATAGCTCTGCAATTTTTTTCTATATTTCCATCTTGAAGAAGAATTGTCTAAAACCAGTAAAGGTAACCTGAAGTGAAACATTCTTAGACCTTATTTTTCTGATGCAGGTATCATTGGGGAATGAGAAAAGTTTTGGTAAACTACAATTTGATTTCTTAAATTAAATTTCTATTTTTTCATTCCCCAATGATACCTGCATTGGAAAAATAAGGTATGAAAAAGTTTGGCTTTGGATTACCGTTACTGTACTTTTAACCTAGACTATATTAATAATCTATATATATAAAAGAAAGATTCTGTATGTCTGTCTGTCTATATGTATGTTTGTACAACAACTGAGTGAACGTTATTTTATAAATGAAAATTGGTAGAGACCAGCAAAGACCAAAGTTCAATAAAATTCACACACTATTTTTGTCCAGGTTAAAAACTTTAAGCCTCATTTTTCATAAGAAAAGCTAAATAAAGATATAATAAGTATATAAATCAATGATATATTAAAAAGATAAATTTAAAAATATTTTTAAAATAAAACAAATTACTAAAGGATAAAAAATAATAAAAAGCAAATAAAAGAAATAATATAAACAAGAATAATAATAAAAAAACAACTTAAAAACAAGAATTATAAAGAATAGAAGATAATAAAACAAATATATAGAAAAATATTTTTTATTAATCAATTAGATATAGATAAGAGATTTATTTAACTTTTTAAATCCCAGGCAACACATGGTAGCTTTGCTAGTACTTAATATAATGTGAAATAATTTGATAAATTTTATCTTTTGAAGTTTTTAAAATTAAATTTTGTATTAGTTATGTTTTGCAACAAGATGGCTTCCCACTGATTATTGCTTATTGTTATAGACTCTTTATATGAGCTCTCCTTTCTCCATAAGTAACAATTTTTTAATGTTAAAACCTTTCATAGGCCCAATAAGTATACATACTAAAATTGCTAGTTCTACATTAAAGAACCCTTGCTCATGGCATAATTGCTAACATGCTGGCCTGCACCATCATAGTCATTGAGTTTAAAATCCAGTCCCACAATTACATTCACTTTCAGACTAATAGTGTTGGGAAAAGTATGAAACCTCTTATCCCTCCTAGCTATGGGTTAAATATTACCACTACTGTTTTTCTAGAAAGATGGCTTTGGCATTAAATAAGCCATGTAGGTTGATATGCCATTAAATAAAGAAACCAAACCAAACCACCAAACCTTCCTTCAAGTCATCAGTTCAAAAGTTTATATTTCTTGAGTACTGTTGTAATTTGAGTATCAGAGTTAACAGAAATAATAGGAAGAAATATTACAAGTATTAAGGGTAGGGAAAAGGTTTACAAAGCAAATATACAAGGTAAACAGAGCAATTAGAAATTGCAAAGTTGAATTAACAAGTCCTGTGAGATCCCATTGTTTCCTTCTTCCAAGGTTTTGTCAGACATTATTCATTGGAAAAACAGATGATTCAATTCTCATTATTCAGATATTATATGACAAGTACAAATATAAAAAGAAACTCAAATAAAATCTTTGTTCCTTATAACTTAAAAAAATTACATCCATTTACTTTGCCTTTTAGACTTGAAATCTTGTTAATTTTCATTAAATTATTTTTTAAAACAAAAATATTGCTTATGAAATTCTATAATCAATTTAGCTTTACATTTTCCCCAATTAAAATGATTGGGAGTTAAATTTCAATAAATTCTTTCTTTCTATTATGTCCTATAATAATTTTATTCAATAAGAAAGTTTTTTTTAGGTTAATTCAATTTTTATGATGTTCGGTCTTCCTCATAAACTTTAGCAACTTAAAATGTCTGCTATAAAAATGGAAGAATTGAATTGTTGTTTATATTTAACCGTTTGTTATGTTTATTTATTATTTTTGGTTTTGTTGGGAAAATGTTAAATAATTTTTTCCATTTAATTCTGACTCAATTTAATTCACTTGTAAAATTCAAGTGGAAATTCTTGACTGCTCTTTTGAAGGAAAGAAGCACCTAAAATAGTTAGAGGAGGAGTTGTTTATTTTTTGCTTTTTTTTTTTCATTCATTCCTACTCCTATGATACTCCTTGACCAGTTTCTATGGTAACTGGGAGGAGGAGATTAGATAGAGGAAATTTAGATATTGGGATTTCAGAAGGAGATGGGAAAAAGACTGTAAATGTAACAACAACAACAACAACAACAAAGGCAATAACATTTTAATAATAATATTAGCTGAATAATATTCAAAATAAAAAAGAATGGATAAAGAAAAGGTAAATATAATAGAGAAGAGAAAAATATAAAAGACTTAAATACAAAAGAAGAAGAATAAAGAGAAATATGAATTAGGAAGAGGAAGGAAGGAAGGGAGAAGATGAAATAGAAGAAGAAAGAGATATATGGAAAAAGAAACATGAAATAAGAAGAGGAAGAAGAAGGAAAGGAGAAGATGATGATGAAGAATAAGAATAAATATGAAATAGAGAGAGAGAGAGAGGGGAGAATAATGATAACATTAATAATAATAATAAGAAATATGAAATAATAAGAAATATGGAAGAAGAAAGAAATATGAAATGAAATAGGAAGAAGAAAAAGAAATATGAAATGAAATAGGAAGAAGAAAAAGAAATATGAAATAGGAAGAAGAAAAAGAAATATGAAATAAGAAGAGAGAAGAGGGAGAAAAAAATCAGCTAAATGAGGAGAAACAAATTAGGAAAGAAAAAGTCAAGAGAAAAAAAACGACAAAGAAATTAAAAAAAAAAAAGAAAATGAAAAAGAATAAAGTTGAATAAAAAGAAAGAAGAGGAAAAAACTAAAGAAAGAAAAAGGGGGGGGATAAACTGATCATTTCTTCAAACCATCTTTTCCATAAATGAGATTTGATAATTGAATATAAGAAGAAATAATAATAATAAGAAGAAGAAGAAGAAGAAATATAAGAAAGAAAAGGAAGAAATGAAATAAGAAGAAGAGGAGAGACAGAGGGAGAAAAAAAATCAGCTGAATGAGAAGAAACAAATTTAGGAAAGAAAAAGTCAAAAGTGAAAAACAACAAAGAAATTATAAAAAAAGAAAAAGGAAAAAGAATAAAAAGAGGAATAAAAAGAGAGAAGAGGATAAAACTGAAGAAGAAAAAAAAAAAGGAAAAAAAGAAATTGATAATTCCTCCAAACTATCTTTTCCATAAATGAATTTGATAATTGAATTTGAATATTTTTTAACAATATATTTTCTTGGGGTCAAAGGTTAAGATAAAATCTTTTCATTACATGCTTTCAACATTCCTCCCTTTTTTTTTTATCTATTTAAAAAAAACAAATGAAATAAGGATAATTTTTTTTCTAATTCTGATTATATTCACTTCAAATAGATTTTCATTCCCTATCACTACTAACATGCAAATGCACATTTACATATACATGTTCATGTTCAAATATGCAAAAAAATATCTTTTTTGCCCATGTCAAGGATATTTTTTATATAAAATCTGTGGATTTTTCTTTCAGATGAATAATTTAGTTTTATCACAAAACTAG
Organism: Doryteuthis pealeii; assembly: GCA_023376005.1. Taxonomy (NCBI): domain Eukaryota; kingdom Metazoa; phylum Mollusca; class Cephalopoda; order Myopsida; family Loliginidae; genus Doryteuthis; species Doryteuthis pealeii. The sequence goes on from CM042169.1 coordinate 46,883,621, forward strand.
AAGTATGTTGTATCTAGTAAAGATCAAATTCATTTGTAATTGCCTGATAATCATTACACTATGTGAAATACCCTAAAATACTTTGTATAGTTTAGATTTAAATCAAAGCCCAACGTTTGAGGCACCTAGTTGGGATCAAACTCACTCCTTAGTAATTATCAATCTGAACAACTAGCTCACTATCCATTGTACTGTGATGAGAGGCCTGTAACCAATGTACATATATATATATATATATATTAGTAATATTAATAGAATATCAACCCCCATGGGCTATTTAATCCCAAATCATTTTTGTACTTGATTTGTTTAACTTTTTGTGTATTATATCTTTAATTTTTTTTAATTAAATTTTTTTTTTAATCAAATTTTCTTTTTAACTAAATTTTTTAAAAACCAAATTCTTTTTCAAGAGTCTTAATAAATTGGTATAAATAATATTCATTAACTTCATGTGGATCAATAAACTTGTAGAATAATTTACATTAACTTGCAAACAGATATATTTGATGTATAGCTGGAACACTAACATGTACTACCACTCCAGATCAAAGAGGACTTGAGAGTAATGCCAATTAAGGGGCACTCCATACTCTCCAGAGCTCCAAAAATGGAACCTCACTACTAGATGCAGTTTAAATTGGTTGTTTTTTTGTTTTATGATATTTTATCCCTTTTCAGGTCATTTAATGCCAAATCAAGTCATTTTGATAAGCAAAGGACTCAGTTTGCTTACAGTAACTGCTGCTTAAGTTGTCCCCCAATTAAGCATTGAACAGGCTCATCACTGCTTAACTTCAGTGATCCAGAAGGAACCAGTTCTTTCAGCATGACTTGACCCTAATAGATGCAGTTTAGCATCATATCCAGGACCTACATTGATGTACTCATATCCTCAATAACCAAAATGTTGTGACTATAGAAATCTTGTACATCAGTGATATTCTTATATTCAAATCTAATATTCTTATATTCAAATCTAAAGTTGTATCATCTAGGGAAATAACAGTGTATACAGAATTAATCTTATCTGATTTTTAAAAAATCCAATATGTTTATTGACACTATCCTGCCATATTCAAAGATTCCTTTGTTTATTTCTATCCCAAACTCTATTATAGATTTACAGTGAATTGTTGTATAAAAAGGAGGGAAACAAAAATCAATGTGTGTTGCCAGCAGGAAGTTAGGATGGACAGTGTATGTACTAAAACCAATTGACTATTATATTTATTCCTAAATGTTACTGACCTGCACTTAACAATGTAATTTTATTTTGTATTATGAGTAGAAGATCTATTTGTTTATTTTTGTTTTTATTGGCAACATTGTTGTAGGCAAATCTTTTGGGGTGAATCACAAAGAATGAGTGTATTACATCATCAATATTGTTATTGATTTGTGATCTTTTGTAATTCTATACAAACAGATCTTATTTCACACTCTACACAAAATGCTATGAAAGTGCCAGTTTGATATCTAACATATCATTGCCTTTTCCCTCTCATACAAAGTTAATGGGCAATACTTAAAAAGCAAAATTTTTCATTATTTTTTAAAAATATAGGCTATCTAATTATTGATTTTTTTTCCAATTTAGCTCAGTTGATAGAGTATCTGCCTAGGAACCACAAGATTGTGGGTTTGAGACTGTCTCTCACAGCTTAGATCTGTGCAGTGAAGTGGGGGAGCTGATGGTAGATGTGCATGCCACTTCAGATGCAAAAACTATCTCCCTGGTCTAGCACTAATAAAAAGAGGATAGACTCTCTTGCTGTCTGGCTGATATTGACTCTAGGCCACTCCACTGACTTAACTATACTATTACTCAGTCAGTAGAGTATCTGCCTAAGAAATACAAGGCTCCGGGTTTGATACCAGCCCTCGCCAACTAGGATTTGTGTAGTGGAGAGCTGATAGTAAAAACAATCTCCCTGGTCTAGCACAAATGAAAAGATGATAAACTCCCTTGCTGTCCAGCTGATACTGACAATAGGCCACTATGCCAATTTTACTTACAATATAATTATTTGTGTATAAGACGCACTATTTTTCTCATTATGCAAGGATGTCATTGTGAAAGATTCATAATAGGATAATAAAATTTTATAAAAATCATAAGTAGTAAAATAAAAAGTAAAGTAAAATAAATGTGATTCTGAACAGTATGCCTTTATGTAATCAATGGTTGATGCACAAATAAGAAAGTTCAGTAGATTTTGTCAATATTTTAATATTTATTAAAATCACCCACATAAAGGGATATATCTTCAATTTAATGAATATGTATCAGCTGTGTATGTAGGTACATTGATAATATATCAGTTAAAGTTGAAAATTGAATCTATTTTACACTTATTTTGCTTAAAGGCAAATAAGCTAACTACTTCACATTAAAATATCATATCAAAAATTGCTGAAAACAATTCTAGTAATTAAAAGTTGGGAATCCAAAAGTACGGAACAAAGTTGTTTTTTCATTAAAAACTTTATCCTGGTTCCAATTATGCATACCAAATTTGGTAGCTCTACATCAACTGTTTCACTATAGAGGACAGACAAACTCTTCATAATTATTAATATAAACTTATATAATACTTGCTTAAAAGACATCCTATTGGATGACAATTAAGCTAACTCCTGCAGAGGGCTCTTCAACCAGAAAAATAACACTTCATACGTATAAAATTTTATTAAACTTGAACAATATTAATTTTTAGAAACATCTAAACTTACCTTTTAAAAGTTCAATGATAATTCTTCTACTAACCAATGACACACAGAATTTTGCATTTATTATATTAGATAAAATTAGTGATTCCAGTGAACACTGGTTCAAATCCTGGATGAGTCTTTTTGGATTTCATATAGCACTAATACCATTGGGAAAAGTATGCATCTAATAATTCTCCCTCCAGCTATGGGTAAACTGGGCCCTTTGACCTTGGTTTGGCAACTTGTCTAGAAGAAGGAAAACTCTGAATTCAAACCTGTTAAACTCCACTTAAAAAATTGACCTTGTGTCACATCCTGCTTGTGTGGAGAGGTTGGGTAAATATATATCTGTATGTTTTGTGTATGTTTATGCAAATGTATTTCTACACACAGATACACATCTAATATAATATAGTACAGACATTTCTATCATTTTTGTTTTGTTGGTGGCTATAGTAAATATCTATTTATCTAAATATTTTTATTTGGTAGTTATAGTAAATATCTCTGTGTATATTGTGTTTATAGGAGTACTTTTTGGAGGATGCAGCATCACATGAACATAAATTGATTACCAGTACAAGTACATACACAGAGTTTAAAGAGGATTTTAAAATCTGAAACACGTGTCACATCTTCAGAATATCAGAATTGGTAAACAATTTCTCTGAATGTTTGAGATGAGGCCTGATGATTAGTATCATCTGCATTATTCGGACTATTGTCCTCATCTTCATTGTTATCTGTACAATGTTTCAGCCGATATGCCCTCTGGCCTTCTTCAAGTATTTCTTGTCGAACTCGGGAACCTTCTTTTCGTAATCAGAAACTTTCTTTTCGGACTCGGGAACTTGTCGTAATCGGGAACCTTCTTGTCGTAATCGGGAGCCATCACGGAACTTTGAACCTAACCCTTTATTCAGTCCACGGCGGTATCCTGTTCTCATTTCACTAACCATGTTAATTACTATTCTGTGTTACTGCTGCCCTTAATCAGGATTGAACCTGCAATCTAGAGATAACTGTCACTTAGAACTGTCTTAACCTAACTACCTTATCCACACATGGACTGAATAAAGGGTTAGGTTCAAAGTTCCGTGATGGCTCCTAATTACAACAAGAAAGTTCCCGAGTTCGAAAAGAAGGTTCCCGAGTCCGACAAGAAATACCTGTAGAAGGCCGGAGGGCATATCGGTTGAAACGTTGTACAGATAACAATGAAGATGAAGACAATAGTCCAAATAACACAGATAATGGTAAACAATTGTCAAACTTTCACAAAATACATTTTTTAGATGATGAGGGGCGAGTTATCTGTGATATTGTATTCTTGGATCATTGGAAATTTCTGGTCTTTCAACATCAGATTTCCTCCTCCAGGAGATCCTCAGCAATAGGTTTTCACTAATCTCGCCACCACAATTATTAATATTTAGGATAAAAAAATTTTTTTAAAGTCAACAATTCACATTTTCATTAGTGAAAACTGATTTGTGCATTTAATGTGATAAATTTAAAAAAATAAAATTAAAACCATTTTGCGGACCTTATGTTTATTTTTTTTTAATTATAAAATATTTTTCTCTCATTGGACAAGACCCATAATTTTTTTATATATGCATATGTATTCACTTGTATAGATGCTTAACATGTTTATACACACCCACATACATTCTTACACAGAGAATTTTAAAAGCTTTTACTTGCATCATTAATTTAGTATTGATAAAGAATATCCTTTTCATTGATTCATGACATTTTTTTTTTGTTAACATCAAAAAAAGCTGAAATTAATAGCCAAAAGGTGTTGATGAAATCAATCATTTAATTTCCTCTTTATTCACTTGAGAATAATTTTCTCCCAACACATAAAGTCAAGTGAGTTGTAAAGATAAAAGCTTCTTGTATTTCATATTTATTATTTCTATTATCATTATTAAATGAATTATCTTTTACTGATCAACTCTCTTCAATCAGATTTAGTCAATTATTTCTCTCCCAAATTGTTAATGTTTTTTTTTTTTTTATTCTTTATCCAATTAATGAGATGTATCAATGTTGAATTAACAGAAAGTGCCAAGTTTATCAAATATTTGTGTGCAGGAAAGTGCAAGAATTTGGAGAAAATTCAAGTATTATTGAATCAATAAGTTAATCTGTATTATATTACAATTATGCAACAAGATAAACTTTGTAATGATAATCCAATTTTTGTATTACTCACAATAACATTGGTGCAAGATTTTTGCTAGCACAACAGCATTAAAATCTGTTAACTTAAAGAATAAAGCAGTTTACAATACAATTTATGACTTAATAATAATAATAATATGAGGTTTATGTTCACTCTCACTCTAATCATTATAATTTCTCAAGGGAAATAACTATTGAATAATAATTATATAGTAATTTCTCTTTTTTATTTGCAATTAATCAACATATCAATTTGATAAATAGGATATGACTCAACAGGATGTTTATGGTTACTAAAGATAGCATTTCAGTGAGTTATTAAAATTATATATATATATATATATATATATATATATATAATATCTTTTTCTTCACTCTATCTTTGTTTCTTTCTTTCTCCTTACCCTGCCCATTTTTATCTTTCTTCATTGTCTACATTTTCAAATCTATAGTGTGTTGATACATTCTGATGAAATCTTTGATGAAATATAAAGTTTTACCTATGAATTGATTTGATTGTTTCTGTTGGTTTTTCTAACTTTTCCATTTATATTGTCACATTTTTTCCAAATTGTGTTTTTTCATATATATATATATATATATATATAAAGTTGTATAGCTGCTTTAATATCATTATTTTTTAGGGAGAGGTTACTGAATGGATAAGGATTTTATTCTATATGCATTTAAAAACATTCCTGAACATCAGAAGTTTTTTTTAAGTTCATTTCCTCAAATCTCAGTTGACATTTGATCTCTTGCAGTATCATTGAAATTTATATTAGTTGGATGTGAATTGTATGAAGTAAAAAGTTCATGAATTGATCTTTCATTGAATTACTTCATATTTACAACATAAAGTGTGTGTGTGTGGGGGGGGGGTATGCATTTGAACTATATGACTCTACTTACAACAAAATTGGTAGTACACATTTGAGCTATATGACCCTATCTACAACATAAAAGTGTGGAGGGGTATGTATTTAAACTATATGACCCTATTGTGTTAATAAATTAAAAGCAGTAACTCTATATCCAGGGGTCACCAGTTGTTTTGCTGTGTTTATGGCATCAAGTGGTTTTAATCGGGTCTTCTTCACAATTCCAACATGCTCTCCATGGGTAGGATTTGACACAAGGTCACACGTATGGGGTATCCAATGAGGATTGAACTCGCTTTTCAGTAATAATGGATCTGTGAATTTAGTTTGCAAAACATTAAACCATGATGGGATGCCATTATTTACCTAAGGGTAGGATTTGATAAAAGGTCACAAGTGAGGGGTATCTAGCAAAGAATGAACTTGCTTTTTTGGTAATAATGGATCTGTGAGACTAGCTTGCTAACCATTACACAATGACGAGATGCCATAATTTACCCAACCCATTCACTATAGGTAGGATTTTACACAACATGGAGCATCCAGCAAGGAATGGACTTGCTTTTTTGGTAATAATGAATCTGTGAGACTAGCTTGCTAACCATTAGACCACAATGGTATATAAAACATTCACTCCTATTAACAGTATGACAAAAACACCAAATTTAGGTACTTTTGATAACAAGTTGATATGTGTTGAAAGAAAAAAACCCAAATAAAACCCAAAACAACTGTAACATTAATTCATCATAAAAGTTATGTATTTAAAATTATCTTTCTTGCATTCTTTTATTTACATCACACTCAGAGTTATGGAAGGATGGAACAAACTTCCTGCATCAGTTGTTAGCTATCAAGACACTGCATCTTTGAAAACCTCCATGCTTCCTGTAATTTGCCAACACTATACCTAAGGGCCAGGTTAGCTCAGTCGGTAGAAACCACAAGGTTCTGAGGTCGAAACCGGCCCTCGCCAACTCGGGCATCTGTGCAGTAAAATAAGGAGCTGATGGTAGGTGTGGCACTCCACCTCAGACGAAAGAATAATCTCCTTGGTCTAGTGATAGTGAAAAGTGGATAGACTCCCTCACTGATTGGTTGATACCGACTTTAGGCCACCCCGAAGACTTTACTTACTTATACCTGATATACCCCTTCCATACATATGCTCACATATATATCATGACTATGCACTGTTCATTTTCCTGACATTTATACATTATTTTATGTACTATACATGCACTTTTGATGAATTGTAGGGCACCTGAGCTACCTGAGTACAATAAAATAATTTTTTTAAAATTTTTTTTTTATTGAAATAGATCACTAAGTAGGCCTGAGGCTATTCTAGTAATGACCACACCAATCAGAGATTTAAGAAGGTTTGAATTCAGAGTTTTCATTTTAAACTGGTTGCCTAACCAAGGTTAAAGAGCCCAGTCTGCCCTACTATTTACCCATAGATGTAGGGAGAATAGTTGTATTCATGCCTTTCCCAAGGGTATTAGTGCTATGTGAACTGTGGCTTTATCCAGGATTTGAACTCAGGTCGACAAGTCCATTTCCTACAACTCTAACCAGTACACCACACGCTTCCCTATAATAATTTCATTATTATTATTCTAATGAAAATGTAGACTTAATTTTTGGTATGTGTCCTGACATCTTTTTTATTTGGTAGCTATAGTAAATATCTATGTGTATATGCATATGTATACACTAGTATAGATGATTAACATGTTTGGTAGCTATGGTAAATATCTATATGTATATGTTTATGCACACACATATGGGGGGGGGTCTCCCATGATGTAGTGGCTAAAGTACTGGACTGTAACTTCATAGTCAACGAGTTTGAAATCCATTCACACTATTTTCTGACTCATACCCTTAGGAAAGATATGAACTATTTCATCCTGCCAGAAATGGGTTAAATAGTACAACTGCTATCCTTCTAAAAAGGATGGTTTTGGCATTATATAGCTCACAAAAGGTTGATATGCCATTAAACAAAGAAAAAGAAACACTTACACACACACTAATATAATATAGTACAGAAATTTCTTGCATTTATTCATTTGGTAGCTATAGTAAATATGTATTTATATATGCATATGTATGCACTTGTATAGATACTTAGCATGTTTATACACACACACACACACACACACACACACACACACACATTGATATAATCTAGTAGAGAACTTTCTATTATTTATTGTTTGGTACTTTTAGTATTTAGTATGGAAATGTTACTGATAAACAAAGAATGATTTTTATTTACATAAGATTGCTTTTCTTTTTCACATGGAAAGGAAAAGTAATATTTTTCTTTGAAGTTTATATGTTAAATATTTATCTAATAAAATATCCATAACTTTTATCCTTCATAAACAAATTCTTATTGGAATGTCATATTTCTTTGATATTGTTTTTTCGTTTTGTTTTTTTTTCATGATGGAGAATTTTTTGTGATTCTGATCTTTTTAGCCGTTCAAAAATAAAAACACTCTTTACTTTCAGCACTTTTGAACATTCATATCTCACTCACACCAAATTGCATTTTCCATCTCAGAAATCTTTCTTCTTATGTCAAGCCAATTTATCATTGATTTTAACGCTTCATATTTTTTGGTTATCTCATAAAATGCACATGTCAAGCCAGAAAATTCTTTTTCTGCTTCAATTCACTGTACTGGATGGATACTATGATGTCATTGTTATTATACCACTACGAAGTTTGGAAAATAATATTCTTCTGATATTGTTTAGGGCACTGAATTTTATAGGATGCTATTACTGAGTGCAAAACAATTAACTTCTTGTCTTCTAAAAGTTTTTATCATTGCCAGGATAAATTACTTTGTCATAAAATAACTTATAAGGATTTTAGTTGTAAACATTTATCCATGGTTCTGTAGAAAAATGATAGTTGGTTGACTATCATTTCTTCATACAGTATAAATATAAAGAAAAACAATTGATGAAAGTAATAAAATAATTTATTGCAAAAACTAAATAGAAATAATACAAAAACAGGATAGAAGAAAAAGATAGATAAAAAGAAGAGCTTATATATATATATGAAAAGAAGAAATGTACTAATAGGATAAGAGTCTTTTATATGTAAAATCTTAAGTTGGCTGGTAATAGAGTAAAGTATAACACTTACATGTAGATGATGTTCTCACGTGCCATGCAGCACAAGGTTGGGCACTCAAAGCCCCACTGTCTTATGGGCAAGAGTTGCAACTGGTGCATGTTTTTCTTTTGAGGATAAGAAGTAAAAAAGGGACCTTTGACTTTTGACTCTCCACTTTTATAAGGCTGTTTGTAATGCCACCAAACACATGGTGGCATAAGTTCAAATCCTGGACAAGGCTGGTTGCATTTTCTATAGCACTAATACTCTTGGTAAGTATCCAACTATTCTCCCACCAACTATGGGTAAATAGTAGGGCAGGCTGGGCTCTTTAACCTTGGTACAGAAACTTGTCTTAGGAGAAAGAAAACCTGTAATTCAAACCTACAAAACTCTGCTTAAAAATTGACTTTGTGTCACATCCTGCTTGTATGGAGGGATTGGGTAAATACATATATAGGCCTCTGAGTTGCTTACAGTATTTGCTATTACTAAATGATCCCCCATCTAATTTAGGGTTAATAAGTGTCTTACTTGGTTTTTGGATTTTTGGTTTTTTATCTCTTTTGTTACATTTTTGCCTTTTATTTCTTATTTTGGAATCTTTTGCCTAATGTGGCCCAATTGGCCTTGCTTAGGGTGACTTAGAGTATCAAAAATAAATTTGTGCTGGTTCATTGTTGTTTAACTTTTATGATTTGACAGGAAAAAGTGCATAATTTGACTTTAAGTCAAATTAAGTACTTTTGGGGATTACATTTACTTGCCACGTTTCTGCCATTAGACACTAGGTGGCATTGCAAAAGTGAAGGGCCAAAGTCAAAGGTCCCTTTTCACCTTCTATCCTTGAGAGAAGAACACACACTAATTGCATCTCCTGTCCATAGGACAGGGAAGGCTTTAAGTCCTCCAACCCCATGTCACATGGCACGCAAGAATATGGTTTACATGTAAGTGTTTTTCTTTACTCTATAACCAGCAGCCATAAGACTTTATTTATAAAATACTTTCATCATCATAGAACAATTCTTCTATACACATATGTATAAGCCCTTCTTTGTATTCTTTTATCCTGTTGTTGTATTACTTCTATTAAGTTTTACTCTGACAATAAAATATACTTGTTATTACTTTCGTCATGAATTGTTCCTGTATAATCACTTGAACCATAAAACTCAGAAATGCTTATATGAATTTTACAAATACGAGAGTAATCCCAAAGGTAAGGTCTCCAAAATATTTACAAATCACAGAAACATTTATTGTTTATTGTCTATAATGTTTACATGATTTTAAACTTTGAACATGTATTTATTTTTCTACAGAGTTGCCATTTAAAAATTACCCCATAATAATCAACCAATTATTGTTCTTCTACATAGTTATTTTTCATGCTTAGCTTAATTGCGGCACAAGAACAGATGTATGGAGCAGTCAGTGGAAACTGAACTTCTCCCTGCAGCTATGGGTGGTTGAATTAATAGATCAATGAAAAAAGGTAGTTAAATTAATGAATTAATGAAAAATTACTGAGGAAGGTCCTGGAATATTGATGTGACCTGCTGTCACTTGATCTATTGTCTTAGTTTAGTACAATTGTCTGCTAACCTAGCTTAATGACCATTATACTGTGAGGAACTTTTTATGATTCCTTTAATGCTAGGGAAGACAATTTTCCCAGAATTTTCATCTTATAAACAATGAAACTTGTATATAAAACATTTCTACATTTTATTATATGACCATGTCTCTATAATTCAACTAAATCAGCTGTGTCAATTAGGAGTTCCATCAGAAATTACTGCCTTGCAAAGACTTTTGTGTGGTATCAATGTGCATGCATAACAAACACAACAGTGTTGCCAATAGCCGAATGAACAGTTTCTCTGCATCCCCAGAGATTTGGAGACCTTACTTTTGGGATTATCCTTATATTAACTGGAGAATAGAGGGAGTAATGTTATTTCTGGAATTCTTGCCTCAAACAGGGAGTTTAAAGAAGGGAAAATGTGTGTGTGGGCTATGGTGTTGCTGATAGATATTATTTTGTTATTTAATGCAAACCTCTGGGATGTTGCTCTACAATAGGCAACAAAATGTTTAGAAATTCAAAGAAAAAGGAAAGAACAAGAAAAGAAAGAAAAAAGAATGCTTCTACATAAAAAGATTTTGGTGTGCATTTAAGCTTCTTATATACAAATCCATTATATGATTGACATTGTTGGGCTGGAAAAAAAAGCATGTGGATTTGGAGACAAGAATAAAGGCAAGATGCATATGTACTTATATACAGACATACACATGCACACACACAATAATTCTTCTCATCACTAGAATCAGTGGTAGAAATATACAATGTAAAATATAATGATGCAGTCACACACATACGCATTCGTACTTGTAACAACAAATTCAATTAACAAATACACCCCCCATATATATATAATATATATATATATATATATATATATATATATGGTTATCACTAGCTCACTTGGTGAGTTAGTAGTGGACCAAGCTTTTTTGCAGTATCAATAGTAGAGTGGTCAATATCAGTAATAGAGCTGTTATATATATATATATATATATATATATATATATATGTATAGTGTGTGTGTGTGTGTGTGGAGAGAAAGGTAGATAAACGTGGGATGTCTTGTACAAAATAGATCTTTATTGTAGGTAGTGATGTTGACGTTTTAACGTTTTGGTCTGTTAGACCTTTTTCAGGACTTTGGATTGAGTTCTTGCTTCAATGGTGAACATTTTCATACTGGTGAATTGGGAGGTCATGAATAAGGGGAGGTGTGGTCAGTTGTTGGTGTTAGCAGAGGTTGGTAGTAGGAGATTTTCCTTTTTCTCTCAGATAGCGTGTGTAGCAATGGAGTTCTGATAATGATATATATATATATATATATATATATATATATATATATGATAATTCATGTGACCCTGGGTTTAATGCAGTGGTGCATTTGTCAGTCTGACAAATGTATCAATACATGAAACCCAGGGTCACAGAAATATCCATGAAATATGTATTCTTATATATATAGATATGTATACACATATATATACAGACACACACACAAACAAACACACATGCATCCCTATATATATATATATATATTATATATATATATTTATATATGAGGTAGTTGTAGGTGTATGTTGTAATAATTAGTCGTAGGTAATGGACTTGTTGATCCAAGTTCAAATACTGGATGAAGCTGTTTGTATTTCACATAGCGTTAAAACCCTTGGGAACGGTATGCATCCAACTACTCTCCCTCCAGCTATGGATAAATAGTAGGGCTAACTGGGCCCTTTAACCTTGGCTAGGTAACCAGTCTAGGAGAACAAAAGCTCTGAATTCAAACTCCACTTAAGAAATTGACCTTGTGTTACATACTGCTCATGCGGGGTGGGTATATACATATACACTCATCTATATATATATAGATGAGTGTCATTGAATAATTAAAGTCGATTTTGCCCAAGGAGTTGGCAATAGGAAGCTGTTGCACCTTTTCAAGGAAATAAATAGTGATGGATCCTTTCATTGCCCAGAAGACTGTTAGCATAACTTTATTTTACTAAAAACTGCCCAGAACTTTTTTCTTCCAGAGATTCTGTTTATATCAATTTATTCTTTTCAACTATCTTTGCAACTTGTAGTTGCAAAACCATGTTCAACCCATTTATAAACATTTTCTTGGCTAAAATAGGCTTCTCCATAGACATCCCACATTCTTCTGGTTTCTTCACATGGTTTGTATTTTTCAGCCACTAAAAATTTAATGTCAGACAAGCTTGTAGTATGCTGTTTGATATGCCACCATTTTGAATAGCCTAAGGAAAAAAGTTTTGTAAGGTTTAAATATTTTTCGCTATAAACCAATTCCAAACAATACCGATTTTTAATTTATAGAAAAAAATTTTAAAAATAAAAAAAAAAGATTTATTTTCCCCTTATTTATTGAATGACATTTGTTTGTAGTATATAAAGTCAACAGAAGAGGCCTATAGTTGGTATCAACCAGACAGCAAGGGAATCTATCCCCATTTCACTAGCACTAGAACAGGGAGATTGTTTTTGCATCTAAGGTAGAGTGCCATACCTACCATCAGCTCCCCACTTTGCCACACAGATCCCTGTGGTACTCATGCACTGAATTGGTGAGGGCCGATATTTAACCTGGAACCTTGTGGTTCCAAGCCAGATGCTCTACTGACTGAGCTAAGCCGGTCCTTATATATATATATATATATATATATGGCTTAAGTACATGTTTATGCCAAGTAAGTAAGCCTTAGTTAGCAGTTTCTTATAATAATTGTAAAAAATGATTTCTTATTGAAATGATTGGTTGGCTGGCTGGTTGGATGGATTTTACAGCATATCAACCCTTATATTATCTTATGCCAAAGATGTTTTTATTATGATAATGAATTTTCTTTGAAACATATCAAAATGGTGAAGTGTAAGACTCTGTCTAAAAACATGACCTTGATATAACAATAAACTGCATCTTATGGTGAGGCTCCTGTTCTGGAGATCTAGAAAGTGTTGAGTATCCCTTCGTTACAATTACTCCCAGGTTCACTTTCACCCAGAGTGGTAGTATCTTTCAGGGTCCCATTTATGGGATAAATAGATCTGTTTAAAAATAACTTATATTCGATAAGACTGTGTGCAAAAGTAAAAGATAAAACTCTTAAGAAAGAATGATGCAAAAATTTAAATATGAACATACAATGAATGTGATTCCCTAACCCCCTTGGATAATCAAACACTATAATCAAATGCTAAAGTTTTTTCTTCATCAATTCAGAATTTCTTTTTATTTACATTTTCTTTTGTAAAAAAAAAATTATTTTTCTATGTTGAGCAAAAACATAAACAGAAGTATTTAAACGTTGATCAATGTTTCTTCTTAGAAAATTCATGCAGAACACATTTTCCTGACTTCTGAATTTTTCCTAAAACAACAGTTGATTCCACACAAGTCATAAAGACACAATTCTACAAGGATGGCTTGATATTAAATATCCCATGAAGGTTGATATGCCATTAAACAAAGAAGTTAAACATATCTCGGTCTGTTCATCTATCTATCTATCTATATCTTTCTTAGTCTGTTCATATCTATCTTTCCTACCTATCTCTGTATGTTCATATCTAAAACCTGTAAACAACAGTTGATTTCACACAAATCATAATCAAAATGATCATATATGAGAGCAGTTAGCTAAAAATCAATTTTAAAATTGAATTAACTTTCCATCTTTTTTATATAATCATGCAATTTCCATTCATTGACAAATATTTGAAATTTAGAAGCTATTTGTAGGTTGTCATATCACTATTTTTATTATTTTAGATTAAGTCAGTTTAGCTCAGTCAGTAGAACAACAATATTCCAGGTTCAATACTAACCCTCATCAACTCAGCAGATGTGTAGAAAAGCTTGGATCTGTGCAGTAAAGCAGAGAACTGGCAGTAGGTGTGGTGTTCCACCTCAGCAAAAACAATATCCCTGTTCTAGCACTAGCAAAAAGGGGATAGACTCCTTCACTATCTGGTTGATACTGACCATAGGCCACTCCACCAACTTTACTACTTTACCACTTCTTTGTATTAAGTTTCTAAACTTTCTGTGGTTATTTAGTAAGTTGAGTCAGGTACACAGGTCTTAGGTTGTTTATATATGTATGTGTGTGTATAGAGGGAGGTTATCAGGTATAGTGTGGGCAAGTTTCAGGAATCATGGAGGTTTTGTAGGATGCAGTGTTTCAATAGCTAACAATTAATGCAGGTATTTTGTTCTATGCTAGAGAAACTCTAAGTGTGAAAAAATGTTTTTGAAAATCATGGGAATTGTGGTGTTTTCTGAAATTGTAGGCATGCTGACATGTGTTAGACTCATGGAAATCAAAAAGGCACTCAGGGTTGATGTTGGCATAAGTCAACTTTTAAAATTCCTCTTGGTAAATTTTTAATTCCTGATTTTATTTCTGGTAAATCTTTGCTGTTACTTTATGGTTATCACACAAATAAATGAGAAAAACAAACAATATATCATTATATTGTATAAAAACCTTTGTCACTTTTTTGTCTCTGTTGATTTTTCATCTGTGATGGCCACTTATGATCACTATAATCCTTTTTGATGTTAAATCCAACTGATAGATAAAACTATGTTGTACCATGATTTAAACATCTAGTCTGGAATAGGTAGGCAATTGTTCCAATCATGCTGTAACGGTTAGCAAGCTAATGCTGGATGCCCCATAAAATCAGATTTTTATATTTCAAGCTATTTTAACCCTTTTCCAAAATCATTAGGATAACAAATCACCACTTCTTATTTTCATATTTTTACAAATTTAGGTATGAAATATATACATAATTTTTGTTTATCAAATTGTACAGTAAATAGACAAAACCTGTTGATGAAGATAAGATTAAAAAAAAACAATGAACAAAACAAATGTTTATTTGAAGTTGAAATTTAAATACTTTATCTATATAACAGAATATTTAGAATTTAAGTCAAAATAGAAAACAGGGAATTTTTTTTGCTAACCCTTATGTAAAATATCAGCCAGGACGTATTTCTACTGAAAGTATTTCAAAATTCTAAAATCTGCCAACATTCTTTAAAATAAAAAAAAAATGAAATTTAAAACTCAAATTATACTATTTCATTTTATTAGAACTAACACTAAAGAAATAATTAGTTTCTTACAATTTTTATTACAAAATAATGATGCAATAATTATTGTTGATTTCATCATCAATTATTAGAAAAAAGAAAAAATAACAATATTCAATTTCTCATAAAGAAATGATTATTATAAATAATCTAGCTATTTTGAAATTTGTAAATAATTTGTTTACTTATTGCAAACAAACATTCTTTTTTTAATATATATATATATAGAGAGAGATATATCAGGGTGCATGTGTGTGAATGTATAGATGTATCTATACATATATGAATGTGTGTGCATAGTAAAGATGAGAAAGTGAAAGATCCACATGGCTTTAAAGTTTGTAAATTTTCCTTGCATAAAAAGATGATTAATATTGATAATGTGTAATAATGTATCTGTCTTATCCTTGTTTAAAACTAGTTGAGACATTTATGCCTCATATCATTGTTGTTTTACTCATTGTTTAAGAGAAAATATAAACCAAGCCCAAAAGAATTCTATCAAACTCTGATGTTATTGAAGGATCTAACTTCAAATAATAAACAGTTTTGATGTTTTATTTCCTCCCCCAAGTGATTATTTTATTGATATTCAAGATGGCTGAATGTAAAAATCATTTTGACTTATTATTGCTTTGATCTTTCATAAATTATTTGATCAAATTTATTTACTCATAATTCTTTTACACGTAGGTTTTTATATGCGAGTAATCCCAAAAGTAAGGTCTCCAAAACATTGAGAATTCAGGGAAACTGTTCATACAGCTATTGGTAACACTGTTGTGTTTGTTGTGTGCACCTCGTTGCCAAGTTCAGTCCTGGCTTGGCATTAGAGCCATTAAGGAATACAATCAGGAAAATCATTTAGGTGGTAGGGCTTGACATGACCAACTAATAGTTTAATGGGATGGTGCCTCTCCAACCGCCTGTCTAGCCTGTGTATGGGTCAAAGTAGAGTGTTGAAAGTCATCAACTGCTCAGCCATCCAGGATTATGTCTTTAAGCATCATGGGTTGCTACCAAGGGCCAATAGGTAGCTACATTGGGGGAGGGGGTCTAAACATCCACCCTGTATAGGTGCAGTTGGCGTATTTTACAGCCACAGCCAAAAGGTGAAGAAGTTTAAGTTAATTTCCTAAGTATGACAAGACAGATACAGAACATTATTCTTAGATAGAATAACTTTCTTTTAAAAGTCTCTATTTTACTATGAAAAAACAAAAAATTATAAACATCCATTGAGTCCAATAAATTTGAATTGTAAATTTGGTAGCTTTTACATCAAACCATTTGGCCATCTATAAAGGAGAGACAAACTCTTCCACATTATTAATATAGATAAACCTTTTTTTTCTTATTTTTAATGTTTAATTTTACAATTATCTTATATTGAACATTATAAAATTCATCTGAATTTATTTTTCTTTTCTTTTTCTTTAAAATATATTTCAAATATTCTACATTGAACTTTGTCAATCTAAGGCCAAGATTTTAGATTGCTTTCTTAGAATAACAAAAACCAACAGTGCTTGATTTTTACTTTATTTCTTTTCTTTTATCTCTAAGTCTTCAGAAATGGTAAAAACTCAGAATGATTTTTCTTTTAATAAAATCTTCAATCATTTCCTGAGGATTTCAATCCATTGATATTATTAAGATGAAAGCTTACAGCATTGTAAAAGGAAAATTAATTAGAATAATTGACTTGACAAATGTGCATAGAAGCAGTGAATGCATTTTTATGGCCATCAATAAAATTTGTCCTTTCATTTCTGGAATTCTAATAATGAATTAATGTCATTATCAAATACTTTCGTTTGATGATTTTCCTTCAAAAAATTGTATTGCTTTCATTTTCAAAGGTGTGTTCAAGACATTTTGAAATTGAAGTTATGATTATCAAATGAATTTTATTTTAAGAGTTCTGTTCAAAAAATTATATTTCTTTAATTTTGAAGGGTATCTTTAAAAGTATTGAAATTGAAGATATCATTATTGAATGAATTTTATTTTAAAAGTTCTGTTCAAAAAATTATATTTCTTTAATTTTGAAGGGTATCTTTAAAAGTATTGAAATTGAAGATATCATTATTGAATGAATTTCATTTTAAAAGTTCTGTTCAAAAAATTATATTCTTTAATTTTGAAGGGTATCTTTAAAAGTATTGAAATTGAAGATATCATTATTGAATGAATTTCATTTTAAAAGTTCTGTTCAAAAAATTATATTTCTTTAATTTTGAAGGGTATCTTTAAAAGTATTG